>CM053773.1:217287546-217356464 GCA_028658325.1 Potorous gilbertii
TTTTAGACCTAGTTCCTTTGACTTCTGGAATATCCTATTCCATGCCCTTTGATCCCTTAATGTCCAAGCTGCTAGATCTTGTGTTATCCTGATTGTATTTTCACAATACTGGAATTGTTTCTTTCTAGCTGCTTGCAATATTCTAGAGAAGCAGAAGCCACAAAATGGCAGAGTGAAAGAGATTTCCAGCCCAAGGTAGCTTGGAAAGCCAACAGGAAAGGTCTATTGCACCAGGTTCAGAACAGAGCACAGTCCATCGAGCACAGCCCAGCCTTGGCCATGCGGCACAGCTGGAACAGGACTGGCACAGGATTCATGGTACAAAATCCGGGGCAGCAGCTGTGGTTCCCAGATTCCTCAACTCAAAAGTGCCAGGGACAACTTCAAAGGTCAGTGAGAAAGCTCTTTCACCTGGGTGAGAAGGGAGCAGGGTTTTGCTTTAACCTCAGCCCCAAGTAGTTGCAGTGTCCATTTTTGGAGCCCTCTGTGTAAAGACCCTGGGAGAATCAAGCAGCTGATCTGAATCTCAGCCCAGAGTGGTGGCCCTGGGATGAGAAGGAACACTGGCGTGGTGGAGCTGGTGGCAGCTGTGGAGAGGGAAGTCTTTTGAGTTAGAATTCAAAGATTTAGAAATGAATGTTGAGAATTATTTTTGTATGCAACTGGGAAATAAGAAATACAGGTAATAGGGTATAGAAATCTATCTTGTCCTATAAGAAAAGAGATAAGAAGGGGATAAGTGAAGGGAGGGTGTGATAGAAGAGAGGGCAGATTGGGGGAAGGGGTAATCAGTATGCATGGTGCCTTGGGGTGTGGGGAGGGGAGAGATGGGGAGAAAATTTGGAACTCAAAATCTTATGAAAGTGAACATTGAAAACTAAAACTATAACAATTAATTAAAAAAAGAATCAAAGCTAAAATGGGATGGGGTAGTTCAACCCCATCCTTATCCAAAAAACTCTCAAAAGAAATCTCTGAGAAGTGGAGAAGAAAATGGCTTTCAGTCCCATTTGTGAGAAGAAACTGAGAATTATGGAGGCCAATTAACTGTGCCAATGAGCTCAAAGACAGGAAGCCTGTATAACAGAATTTGAACCCCCAACACAGATGCTGCTAAATAACCAAGGCAGAAGAGACCAGAATGAGATCAAGGATCAATGTGTGGTGAATAGAATCATAGAGCTACACTTGGAAGAAGCTCAAGGAACCATATAATTTGATCTCCAAATTTTACAAATGAGGAAACTGAGATTCCAGGAGGGGAAAATATTTGCCCAATGGTGCACAGGTAACAATGAACGGTGAGGGATTTGAATCCATGTTCTCTGATTCTAGGTAAAGTGTGCTTTCCACTGTACTACATTTAGCTACAATTCAGTGCATCAAAATCAGACCAAAACATGAAATCAGACCAAAAAGGTAGATGGAGGTCATATTGGCAGAGGCTCTAATCAGCACATTATGTAGTCTGTGTTTTATTCCAGTGAAGGTTTTTTGAGCAAGGAAGTGATGTGCATCAGCAGAGTTCATTTCCCAGCAGTGAATAGGGATAGAGTGCAAATGGAAAGAAACTAGACAGTGAAACCAAGTAGGTTTTGCCAGACAGCTCTGACCTCCTTCTATCACTCCATAGTCTCCTAGTTGGTTTCATCATGTAAGATTTTGGGGGTTTCTCTGTTTCTGGAGACTACAAACCATAAAAACCAACTTGGTTTTAGCAGTTTCACCGTCTCTCAGGACAAGAAACAATGCAACCAGTCAGGAGATTTTGGAGTAATAAATGGGTGTCAGAGCTTTCAAGACAGCAATAAAAACAGAAGAAGGAAATGGTTACAGAAAAGAATAAGAACCAACATTTATATAGCACTTTAAGGTTTGCAAAGCACTTTACAAATACTGCCTCGTTTGATTCTCACAACCTTGGCTTGTGGGGGCTATAATTATTCCCATTTTATAGATGAGGAAACTGAGGCAGGCAGAGGTGAAGTGGCTTGTCCAGGAAATGTCTGAGACCAGATTTTAACTCTAGACTCCAGATCTAGAGTTCTATTTATTGTGCCACCAGTCTAACCTAGAGAAGATTTGTATATGGTAAATAAAATCACGAGAACATCAAAGTCTGATGAGATTCAGTGACTATGACAATTCCAGTGAAAAGATAACTACAAGGCATCCAGATGGTAAGTAATTAAAACCAATAATGGCACTAGAAAATTAATAACAAAATACATCTTCCTCCTCTTGACAAATAGGGAGGGAACCACAAGGGTAGAATGTTATATATTTTGTCTGATATGGTCATAGAATTGGGTGCTTTTGCTTAACTGTTACTCATTTCTATTTTTTTACTGCTGTTATTGCTCAGTCTTGTCTCCATTTTGGGTTTTCTTTATTATTATTAATAATTAATTATTTTTTTGTTTTCAACATTCACTTCCACAAAACTTTGAGTTTCAAATCTTCTCCCCATTTTTCCCCTCATAGCTTGAATTCTTATTACCCTTTCCTCCAAACTACTCTCCCTTCTATCACACCCCTTATTTCTCTTATCCCCATCCCCTCTATTTTCTTGGAGGGCAAGGTAGATTTCTATACCACATTGACTGTATGTCTTATTTCCCAGTTGCATGTAAAACAATTTTTAACATTCATTTTTAAAACTTTGAGTTCCAGTTTCTCTCCTTTCCTCCCATCCATCCTCATTGAGAAGGCAAGCAATTTGATATAGGTTATACATATGTTGTTATGCAAAACACTTCCATAAGAGTCATGTTGTGAAAAATTAACTGTATTTCCCTCCATCCTATCCTGTCCCCCATTTATTCTACTCTCTTTTTTGACCCTATTCCTCCTCAAAAGTGTTTACATCTAATTACTCCCTCCTCCCATTTGCCCTCCCTTCTATCATCCTCCCCATCCCCTGCTTATCCTCTTCCTCCCTACTTTCATGTAGTGTAAGAGAAATTTTCATACCAAATTGAGTGAGCATGTTATTCCCTCCTTAAGCCAAATGTGATGAAAGTAAGGTTCATTCTTTCTTTCTCACCTCCCCCCTCTTCCCCTCCATTGAAAAAGCTTTGTCTTACCTCTTTTATGTGAGAGATAATTTGCCCCATTCTCTATTATTCCCTTTCTCCTCCCAATATATTCCTCTCTCATCCCTTAATTTTATTTTTTTCATATCATCCCTTCCTATTCAACTCACCCTCTGCCCTCTGTCTATATGTATATAATCCCTCCAACTACCTTAATACTGAGAAAAGTCTCAAGAGTTACAAATATTATCTTTCCATGTAGAAATGGAAACAGTTCAACTTTAGTAAGTCCCTTAAAATTTCTCTTTCCTGTTTACCTTTTCATGCTTCTCTTGATTCTTGTGTTTGAAAGTCAAATTTTCTAATCAGCTCTGGTCTTTTCAAGAATGCTTGAAAGTCATCTATTTTGTTGCATGACCATTTGTACCCTGAAGTATTATACTCAATTTTCCAGGGTAGTTGATTCTTGGTTTTAATCCTAGCTCCTTTGACCTCTGAAATATCATATTCTAAGCCCTGTGATCCCTTAATGTAGAACCTGTTAGATCTTGTGTTATCCTGATTGTATTTCCACAATACTTGAATTGTTTCTTTCTGGGTGCTTGCAATATTTTCTCCTTGACCTAGGAACTCTGGAATCTGGCTACAATATTCCTAGGAATTTTCTTTTTGGGATATCTTTCAGGAGGTGATAGGTAGATTCTTTCAATATCTATTTTACTCTCTGGTTCTAGAATATCAAGGCGGTTTTCCTTGATAATTTCTTGAAAGATGATGTCCAGGCTCTTTTTTTGGATCACAGCATTCAGGTAGTTCAATAACTTTTAAATTATCTCTCCTGGATCTATTTTTCAGATCAGTTGTTTTTCCAATGAGATATTTCACATTATTTGCTATTTTTCATTCCTTTGGTTTTGTTTTACAATTTCTTGAATTTTCATAAAATCATTAGCTTCCATATGTTCCATTTTAATCTTTAGGGAATTATTTTCTTCAGTGACCTTTTGGAACTCCTTTTCCATTTGGCCAATTCTGCTTTTTAAGGCATTCTTCTCCTCATTGGTTTTTGGAGCTCTTTTGCCACTTGGGTTAGTCTATTTCTTAAAGAGTTATTTTCTTCAGCATTTTGGGGGTCTCCTTTAGCAAGTTGCTGCCTCATTTTTCATGATTTTCTTGCATCACTCTCATTTCTCTTCTCAATTTTTCCTCTACTTCTCTTACTTGATTTTCTTGGAGGTTTAGATGTAGGAGCTTTGACTTTGTTGTCTTCTGTTTGTATATTTTGGTCTTCCTTTTCATCAAAGTAAAATTCTATAGTCTGATTCTTTTTCTGGTTTTTGCTCATTTTCCCAGTCATTTACTTGACTTTTGAGCCCTTTCTCAGTGTAGTTCTCTGTCTCCAGTGAGGGTGAGGGATGTACTATCAGCTGCTCTACCCCCTCCCACAATATGTAGGCCTAGAGCTCCAGAAACAGCTACTGTTGCTGCCACTGCCCCTATCCCTGCTGCTACTGTTGTGCTCCTCCACCCCCTCTGCTGTCCTGGGACTGGGGCCCAAACCACTCTACTCTACCACAGTTTTTTCCACTGACCTTCCAGTTTGTCCTTGGTGTTTTGGGAACACGAAGTCTGGAAACTGCCAGACATTCAATCTCCCCCACTCCAAGGCCTGCTCAGGGCTGGTCTGTGCTGGTGCTACCCATAATGGACTGCACTCTGCTCCCAGTGCAGCATGATGCCACTTCCTGTTGACCTTCCAGGATGTCTTGGGCTGGAGATTTGCTTCACTCCATGATTCTGTGGGTTCTGAAACTCCAGAATTTATTTACATTTTTACAAGCATTTGTCTGGGTTCGGGGGGGGAACTCTAGCAAGTCTCTGCATTTACTCTACCATCTTGACTCTGTCCCTCCCCCATCATTTTGAATTTTCTTGACAAAAATACAAGAGTGGTTTACCATTTCCTTCTCCTGCACATTTTACACATGAGGAAACTGAGACAAATGGTAAAGTGACTTGCCCAGGGTCACGTAGCTAGTAAGTGTCTGAGGTCAGATTGGAACTCGAGTCTTCCTGACTCCAGGCCAGGCACTCTATCTATTGTACCACTTCACTGCCCTTGTTTGTTTCTAAATTATGTTCAATTCCAATTCCAAGGGTGACTGATTCTCTTCTTTATTTTTATTGATGCCTTTAGTTTTGACAGCACCTTTGTCTCTCAATGTGTCCTTCACCCAATCCATGACTATGATTTAAAGTTACCAATAAAACTTATTTTAAAAACATAATGCAGAGCTAGAAAAAACAAAATTTGGCTACTTATTTACAAATGAGTGAGGGAGAAGGAAGGAGAAGGCTGAAGAGGTTTTAAGCATGGACAGCTGAGAGGATGGTGATTCCATGGTACAATGGAAAGAGTCCCAGATTCTGACACTTATATCAGGTCTATTTGCCCTTGTCTAGAAAAGGAGGAGGTCATACCTCTCAGATTCATTCTAACTTAAGATCTCTGATTCTAGAAATGAGAGGAGAACTAGGTCTAGGGGAGGAAGATGCTTTCACTTTGAGACAGTTGCATTGAAGGGTCAGCACAATATTCAAATGCCCTCTGGGGCCAAAAGAACCATTCCATTGGCATCTCTTCACATACTTGAAGAAAAAACAAGTATCATGTCTCCTCCTAAGTCTTTTCTTTTCTGGGATAAACATCCACAGTTCCTTCAAAGTTCAAACAAGGAGAAGAAAGGGAATCATGTTAATCTGAGCTTCCTTTTCCAGACTTCTGTCACCTTGAGCTTTGGAACTCCTGACATTATTTTTATAGAATGGCACCACAAACCAATCCCAGTATTGAGAATTACTATATAAAGAGACTCTATTACTTATGTCAATAATCAGTTCCAGTGCTTACTATCAAATGTTTATTTGTGCCTAGATTTGTTATCAGGCTTCTGATAGTATCAGTCAACTGAAACTGCTCTCTTCAAGAACACCAGTGATGTGATGTCTTTAATGCTAAATATGGTAGCTTTTTCTCAGTGCCTGTCCTGTTTGCCTCTACCCTTGAGGCTCTTGACCACTCCCTACTTCTAGATACCCTTTTTTCTGGACTTTTAGGACACTACACTGACATGATTTTCATCCTATTTCATTCACAAGACCATCCATGTCCCATTCTCTATTTGTGAGCATATCCTAAGATCTTATCTGGGACTCTCTTCCCTTCTCTCTCTATTTTGTCTCTCTAAATAATCTTATCTCCCTATTAATATTATCTTAACATTCTATCTCAACTATCATGTATTTGAAGATGATTTCCAAATCTACATTTCCAACCCTAAACTCTCTATTAGCCTTCAGTTGCACATCTCCAACTGCCTGAAAGGATATCTGTACCAGTGTATCCCATAAGTATCTCAATTTCAAGATGACCAAAGATACCCCCGTTCTTCGCATAACCCAGGTTCACAATGTGGGGTTCATTCTAGAGTTTATACTCTCATCACTCTCATTTTCAATCAGTTCTCAAGTCCTATGGATTGTCTTTCTACAACATATCTTACATCTATCTTCTCACTCACATTACAACCAGGTCTAACTATTTCAAGTCTAACTTCTTGTATGACTTACTGCAAAAGTTTGCTAATTGGTGTCCCTATGTCATCCTTTTCCCCTCTCTAATCTATATTCCACAAAGCTGCTAAATTGATATTCCTAAAGGACATGTAGTTCCCTTTAAAGGATTCTGTCCCTCATACTCTAAAATTAAGTTCCCCAGAGCATGAGTAACCCAGATTCATGATATTCTGTATGGCCAACCTAATGTCCAAATGAGGGCCAAACTTTGAACTAATTCTTTTTTCCCACTTAATAGTATTTTATTTTTTCCAATTATATGTAAAGATAGTTTTTAACATTTACCTTTATAAGATTTTGAGTTCCAAATTTTTCCCTCCCTCTCCCTAAGACAGCATGCAACCTGATATAGGCAATATATGTACAATCATGTTAAACATATTTCCACATTGAATTAATTCAAGTGACTATTAAAAGTGAGCACACTGATGGAAACTGCTTAAATTAGAATTCATGTGTCCCCACTAATGTGCTCCCCTTTAATAGTCAGCCAGTAGACATAATTCTCTCAAAACAAAGGCATTTCCTGAAATAGAAAAGCATTAAGATTTAAACAAGCTACAACCAAGCTTCTGCTTATTACCTGAGTCAGAGTAGACCCTATTACATAAATAGGATTCAAAGGGAAAGTCCCTAGGCTGTGTGGTGCAGATAGGATTAAAAGCCATATGGAAATCAGAGGATGCTACTGAATAGTAGTCCTTCTCCTACAGGGAGTTAGAGAATATAATTTCCTTTGTTTAATTTACAACAGAAGCTTCACCCTGGTAACATGGCCCCTGTCCATGTCAAGGAATACGCCATCCATGGCACTATATTTCATCTCTTACTTCCATGCCAGGGATGCCCTCCCACCTTACCTCTGCCCCCTTGGAATTTCTAGATCTTTTCAAATCTCATCTAAAGTTCCACTTCTTACAAAAAACTTTTCTTGATTTTCCCAGTTGTGGATCCCTCCTCTGTGCACTAAAAAAAATTCACTTCATATTTATTTTTTATATATCTTGTCTTTTTTGAGACGCAGAATGGCATAGTGGATAGAAAGCTGGCCTCAAAGCTAGAAAAACCTGGATTCACATCTCTCCTCTAATACACATTGTGTTAACCTGGAAATTGGAAGCATCCGGGTAGTGTAGAAGATACGGCACTGGGCTTTCAATCAGGAATAACTGAGTTCAAATCTGACACAGACACTTGCTACCTATGTGACCCTCTGACCTTGCCTCAGTTCCTTTCTCTGTAAAATGTTGATAATAGTAACACCTACCTTCCAGAATTGTTGCGAAGACAAAATGAGGCAATATTTGTAAAAGTGATGAGCGCAGTGACTGGCAAAAAATTGCCACTATATAAATATTATCATCAGTATTATTAGATAAATCACAATCACGAAGAACTCTAGACAAGTCTCTAAGATGCAGAGAAGGATCTGACCACATAGGAAGGGGAGTTTCCTCACTGGAGGGTCTTCATACCAGTGAAATCACAGGCTCATTCCTTATCCTACTACCATATATCTTATTATGTGCTTAGCTGTGGACATGTATCTCCCCCAATAGATTATGGGTTCTTTGAGTATGGGGACAGTCTCACTTTTTGCTTTTCATCCCCAATAGCTAAACCCAGTGCCTGACACATAGCAAATGCATAACAAATGTCTGTTGATGAACTGATTGATGCTTAAACTCTCTTGTTATGCTTTTAAGCTGACTTCTCCACCTTCTTTGGAAATCATTTGACTAACAAATAACAAACACCCATTATTCCTCCTATAATTTGGGGAGAGGTAAGTGGGAAAAGGAATGAGTGGTCTCCATCTCTAATCTAGTAATTATTTAAAATACATCGTGAATGACATGGGATAAAAAGGAATCAAGTATTTCAATTACATTCATATATTTTTTGTGAAACAGATGAGTTATAAATGCATGAAAGGAGCACTTAGAATACGTACTGTGTCTCAGGTTTAGGAAGGAAAACCAAAATCACATAATCCCAGGTTTGGAAGGGACCACACAGGACATGTAAATCAAACCGTACTTTAACAAGACTGACAAGCAATCATCCAGGCTGTACTTGAATCCCTCCAATGATGGGGGACTACCTCCCTGGCAGTCCTAATTCTACCTTGGCACAGCTCAAATCATTAAGAAGTTATTTTGTTTGCTTGGTTTTTGTTTTGGGTTTTTTTGTTTTGTCTTTTTTTAATAAATCTAAATTTTCTTCTTCACAACTTTTACCCTTTACTCTTATTTATGGCTTATAGAGTCAAACAAAAGAAAGCTAACCCATCTTCCATATGGCAGACTTATGAATGTTTCATCCCGAGTCTTCTTTTTTCCAAGCTAAACTTCCCAACTTCCTCCAATCAATCTTCACATGGAATTACTCAAGGCCCATTGTCGTTGCCCTCCAACTTGGCAACATTCTTCCTAAAAATCTCAGGTTTCCAAATGTAGGCACTAGAAGGCACTACTTTTCTAGGCTATGTGTCACACTAAGTCAACAGTCTCCACATCCCAGATGACGCACAGACTAAAGAGTGGGTCCCTTCCTACTCTTCCATTCTTACCCCACTTTACTCCCTTCTATCTGCTCCATGATAACACTGGCCTCCTTAGAATTCTTAGGATACCCTATGCTATCTCCCATCTCTGTCCCTTTTCCTGGCTAATCCCCATTGCTAAAATGCTCTACCCCCTCACTCCCTACTCTTGGCTAGCCCATCTTTTTCAGGATGACTAAAAATCTACTTTCTAAGGAGGTCTTTCTTTTTTTAACTAATTTTTTTCAATCAATATTTATTTTCTCTCCTTTATCCCTTCTTTCTACACTCAGAAAAAGAAAAAGCTAAAAGCAAAGCAAAAACCTCCTGACAAATATGCATAGTCTAGCAAAACAAATTCCCATGTTGGCCACAGCCAAACAAATAAGTATGTCTCATTATTCATCTGGAGTTCATCACCTTTCTCCCAAGAGAAGGATAGCATTCCTCATGATCGGGCCTCTGGAGTTATGGCAATTCGTTGCTTTGACCACAGGTCTTAAGTCTTCTGAAGCTGTCTGGCTCTACAATGTTTTTATTATTATAGAAATTGTCCTTCTGGTAACAGGAGTCTTTTCCCTATCTGGCTAATTGCTAGTGCTTCCTCATATGCAAAGGAGATTACCCCCTTTGCATATAACTTGCATGTACTTAGTTATTTCATATCACCTTCCCCATTGCACGTAAGCTCCTTAAGAACAGGGACTATTTTTGCCCTTGTATCTTTAGTGCTTAGCACAGTGCTGGGCACATAGTAAATGCTTAATAAATGCTTGTTGATTGACTGCCTGAAACTAAGAAGATTGATTGGGTTGTTCACTTATTGCCTCTTGCCTTGTGCATCAAGGAAAATATTCCATGTCCCTTTCTGTGAGAACCAATAGAGAATCCATAAAAGGAAAGAGGCAAAGAATGGGGCCATAGAAAAGGGAGAGGGGGAGGGAGAGACAGAGAGAGGAGAGAAGGAGATAAGAGAAACAAGAGAGAGAAAGACAAAGAGACAGGGGGAGGAAGAGAGAGAGAGAGATAAGAGAAACAAGAGAGAGAGACAAAGAGAGAGAGATAAGAGAGAGAGAGAGAGACAGACAGAGGGAGAGAGAGAGAGACAGAGAGAGAGAGAAAGAAGGGGGAGAGAGAGAGAGATAAGAGAAACAAGAGAGAGAGAGAGAAGGGGGAGAGAGAGAGATAAGAGAAACAAGAGAGAGAGACAGAGAGAGAGAGAGAGAGAGAGAGAAAGAAGGGGAGAGAGAGATAAGAGAAACAAGAGAGATAAGAGAAACAAGAGAGAGAGACAAAGAGAGAGAGGAAGAGAGAGAGACAGAGAGAGGGAGAGAGAGAGAGGAAGAGAGAGAGAGAAAGAAGGGGAGAGAGAGATAAGAGAAACAAGAGAGAGAGAGAAGGAGAGAGAAAGACAGAGAGGGAGAGAGAGAGGGAGAGAGAGAGGGAGAGAGAGAGAGAGAGAGAGAGAGAGAGAGAGAGAGAGAGAGAGAGAGAGAGAGAGAAGGGGGAAAGAGAAAGAAGAGGGAGAGAGGGAGAGGAGAAAGACATCAGCACTAGGCTTTCCAAACAGAATGTAACAAAGCAAAGCAATGAATAGGGCAGTGGTATCTGAGGGTAGAGACACAACAGTCGACAGAGAGACCTAGACCAAAGCAAAGGGGGACAAATCTGCCAACAGAAGAGATAGTGGTGCAACACATTTCAAAAACCCACAGGCAAGGAAATGGTGTTGACCAATCTGTTCTCCATGATGAGTCAATATTATAGGAAGTTTAAACATAGGATGGAAGGCAGCTGGGTTAAAAACAAAGGCAGACCCTCCCTCCTCAACCCCTAGGGAGTTTTTGAAAAGACAATAAAAAGAGTTGACATTTATATAGCTCTGCAAAATTTACAAAATGCTTTGACATGCATTATTTCAAGGGCACCTCATAACTAGCCTTTGATGAGGGCACTACAAGCCTGAAGATCCCTGGTTTTATAATCCCTGGTTACGATATCCCTGGTTCAGTTGAGGAAACTGAAAGTAAGAGACATTAAATTCAAGGTCTCGAGGTCACATAGGGAGTGAGTGTGGAGGAAGGACTCTACTGACTTCAAATCTCTCTGCCCACTATACCCACCATGACAAGTTACAGCCACAGCCATCATGACAAATACTTATATTTTCTAACAATGTTTGATGAGGGACCAGATCACTGAGTGTGTAAGGACAGTGATCTTCAGCTGAGAGAATTCTTTCCTTTTTTTAAATTGACCTGGCCTTTGATCTAGTCAGGTGAAGGGAACTGGTATGAGAAGTCCTTTCACCAGTAGACAACCTCTGAAATGCATAGTCAAAGAGAGTATCTCAGACATGAGAAGGTAAGTAATTCACTAGGGAACATATATCCAAGATGACATGTCACAGACTGGACTGGAACCCAGACAAGAATGTTTTGGAGTCAATTGAATCATGAGATAATTATTAAATTTTCAGCATGAACATTTACACCTCAAACATCAAAAGATACCACAAATCAGGGTTTGATTTATTGTTTTGTGATGGAGAAAGTGTAATATTGTAGACTGAACTTAAAAGTATCTCACGTAAAAAAAAAAAGTGGGGCAATTAGTTAGCACAATGAATGGAATACTGGCCCGGGAGCCAGAAGGACCTGAGTTCAAATCTGTACTCAGACACTTGATGCTTAACTAGCTGTGTGACCCTGGGTGAGTCACTTAACCCTGATTGCCTCAAACAAAAGTGTGTCTTATTGGTTTTGCTTTGCTTTTCCCCTCAAGAGCTGGTTGTTAAACCTTTATCAGTACACTCCTAAACCCAGATTTCCAGTTCCAAGATTGATCCTCTACCAAATTATGCCAAACTGCTTCTCAGGGAATTTTTTAGTGAAAAGAATTTTTGCCCTCAGCACATCCCTGTAAATTGGCCACAATCTCCCTTTCATAAGGTAACTTCTTTCAAAGTCATTTTCCTGGGTGGAAAAAAATAATCCTCTTTCAGTGACAATGCATAATCAGAGGAGGAGAAATCAAGCAAGCTTTCCCAGTATCTACTATAGAAGCTGAATCCATTATCACCCCTATCTGTAGTCCCAGTGTAATACATCAATCAATGATTGTTGGCCTGCCTTGTTTCAGAACTGTCCAAGCATCACTTTAAGTTAAGACAATGGTCAGGGGAGAGAGCCTTTGACAGTTTCAATGGCTGTAACTAATAGCACCTTATAAAATTTAAAGGCTGGAGGCAAGCAATAGGGAGGGCCCTAGTTGAGTGTCCTGAGGGGAAAGGGAACTCGCTATCAGAAAGTCACTTTGCAAAACATTCACTGGGGCTAAATCCTTGTAGTACAATGTGGAGGGGAGAAGGAGTGATTGATTGTGAGGGGTCCCCAAATCCATATGTGCACCAGACTTTCCATCTCCCAAGGAGGCAACAGCATCGCCAACTCATTAAATGGCTCCAATGGTGATAAATAAACAAGCGTACACCTTCTGTAGACTGAATAAATAATATGTCTCACACATATGTGCGTTACTATTTTTCAAATGTATGTAGATACTGTTGTGATTAACAGAATGCAAATTCCGTTACAAGTGTTAACTCAATTCATAGCAGCTTTTTCGCAGAAATGTATTTCCTCCATTCATTTATTCATTCATTCAACAAGCATTGATTAATCAACTGACATGTCACAAAGAGACATAAAGATAAAGCAAAGCAAAGTTTGCCCTCAGGGAGATGAAATTCTATGGGAGGGAAACAAGAGATGTGCCCATAAGAAAATTCAAATCACATACCAAGTAAATTTAATTCAATTCTGTACAATGTAGAAAATGCTGACTCTCTATTGCCTCCTGGATCAAATTCACCTTCCTGTATTTGGCCCTGAGAACTCCTCATGACCCCTTTCTACCTTTCCATTCTTCTACTTGACCCCCTCCATGATGCTTCCAACCATATCATTCCCCTGTTCAGCAAACACAAGTGGATATCTATCTGTTACCTCTTCAATCAAATGTAAACTCCTCTATTAATTTGGAATTTAAAGACCTTCCTTCCCACACTTATTCCATGTTGTTTCCCTCCATGAACCTGTGAGTTCAGCCAAACAATGTTTCCTACTGTTCCTCACCCATAACATCCTGGCTCCTTTTCAGTGGCTGCCTCCTATGGTTGGAATACATGCTCTAGTTTTCCTTTAAAGTTCAATTCAAAGGTCATTTCCTACATGAGGTCCGTCATGGTGCCTCTAGCTTTTAGAATTCGCCACTTGTACTTATTATTTATATGTGTTGTATATATTTATATACACACATTTTATTTCCCCCTTCAATAGAATATAAACATCTGGTTGGGCATCAGTATTAAGTCTAACATCAATATGACGAGTCCTTGGGACCAGGAGGCCACCACTGCTGCCAAAGGAGACACAAACCAGACAATGTCAGAAAAATGGGGCCGGTCAAATCCCCACACCAATAAGCAATGGGATCTAATTAGTTGCACCTGGGCTAACCCAGGGAGCTAGAAAGGCCCTGTCTTGAAGAAATAAGTAACAAAAACCAAAACAAACAAAAATCTCAACATCCAGTCCCTGTTGTTAAGAAATTTCCATTGAGACATCTTGGTTTCCTCATTTTTAAAATGGAAGAGGTAGAGGAGGGGAAGATGAATGGGGGTGTGGACAGAGTCCTTTCCACAAAAGGTCCCTTCCAGCTCTCCTTCTCTGACTTTAAACTTTTGATTTCACTGCTCTCTCCACTAAGCCACAATGAGTCTTTTAGAAAGATACACATTGTGTCTTCCCACAAGAGATCCAATGAACCAATATAGGTTAGAGTCTAGTCTCTGTTTTACCATTTCAGGGCCAATAAAATGATTGGGAGGAGTTCAGAAGAGAGAAAGAGGGATATTTGGAAGGTATTCCAGTCTATGCCACCATCTCTGGATTATCAGTAAGACACCCATGGGATGGGTTATTTCTCAGGAGTCACAGACTTGAATTCTCTAAACTTTATTGTTAAGACAGTAGGGTCAGACTCAAAAAGACACAGAGGCCTCTCAGCTATGCATAAGGACCTCTGATGACATATTGACTTAGAAAACCACACATAAATATTATCAGTTTTATTATATTTTTATTTGCTTTTAAAAATATTTCATAATTATGTTTTTATCTGGTTCATGGCACTGAGCACTGCTGGGGGATGGGGAAGAAAGGGAAGTATGTACCTGATACTTGTGTTCTAACCACCTAGCACAGGATTCTGCATGCATAGTAACAGTTTACTGCTGATGAACCAGCCACTGAGAGAAGTGACATGATCCAGTGGGGAAAAATGCACTGATTTTAGAGGCAGAGGACTTGAGTTGGAATCCTGTTTCTGCTACAAGTGACCACTTCTCCAGACCTCAGTTTCCTCATTTGTAAAATTTGGAGGTTGGACCAGATGGCCTCAGAGGTACCTACCAGATCTAAATCTTTGAATCCATGGTCCAATGGGGGTGTTCAGGTGGGAAAGAGAATGGATGAGGGAGAAAATGCCCATGAAAATGTCTTGGATCCCAGGGTTGGCACATTAAAAGAATTCACTGCATTATGCAGGAACAATACAGAATGTTAGTTCTTAATTGGAGATGCCAAAGACGAAAGTGAACAAACTATCTAATTAATATTGAAATCATAATCTCTCGAACAGTAACAAAAGGTTGAGAATACAGAGTTCCACATTCTAGCCAACAGGAAATGTATGACATATCTCCAATTAGAAGGGAACAATAAAAGTCTAAATTGCCAGGATAAAGAGGAACACAATTAGTCTAGAGCATCCAAACTGCCTGACAACAGGAATTTGCGGGTCTGGCTCTTTACTGTAGGAGAAAGACAATATGATCCATTCCTAGTGATGGAATGATACTGGCTTCTACATAAGCCAGAAAGCTCCATGAGGAGGATGTGTGGATCATACCACTTGAGGCTTGGGTGAAGGAATCAGGGATGTTGAGTGGAGGGTGGGGTGGGGGAGAAATGATCACTGCTTCTAAGTTTCTGTGAGTTTAGTCACTAGGGGTGTATGGTCGAGACACTATCCCCTGGAAGGAGGAATTAGGTCTAGGTCTGAACTAGGATCACTGAGTAGAAAGTATAATATAGCAAATTTAATCTTAATAGAGTTTTCCAACAAGTACGCCTATCCCAGTGTGGAACGGGATGCCTTGGGAGGTACTAGGCACCTGCTGTAGTGGGTGTCTTCTAGCAAAGGATGGATGACCCCTTGTTGGGTCCATTGTAGAAGGAATACTTGTACAGTCATGGGTTGAACTATAAGACCGTTAAGATCTCTTCCAACTGAAATTTCATGATGCTGTGTGTGTGTGGTCTCTAATTAAACAGGCATTTTTAAGGGACTACTATGTACAAGGCTCTATGTAATGGATATTGGTTATATGAAAACAAATTGAAAAACAATCCTTGCTCTCAAGAATTTTCCCAACATTATTTTTGGGTTGGAGCAGGGGACAGTATGGAATACAATATGTAAACAGAGAAATATTTGTATGATAGTTTGAGGATGATGGAGACCTTTAATAAGTATAGGGATCAGAGAAGCCATCCCATAAAAGGTGTTCAGCATTGAATACCTTTTGCTCAGGGTTGAAGAAAACTTGAGATTCTAAGATGCAGAGATAAAGAGGGAGGGCAAAAGGAGTCCCATCCCTTAAAGATGAGTCGTTCAATGGAGAAATGGACAAAAACAATTGTTTATTTGAAGGACAAGAGTTATTTCAGTTGTGAAAAGGTATAATCTATTGTCACTGCTGTAAATGAACATTTTAATGTTGCAAAGGAATAGGAAAAGAACTTTGTTTTTAATAAACACTGCTCATACATGTGAATGAAGAAACCCAGTGTTCAAATAGGATTTGAGCAATTGTGGCATAAATGTAAAGATGTAAATCACCTTATAAAACATGTAGAATGTGAACTTCTGTGTGAATGGTTTGAAATTTTAAAGAGATAAAGAACTCTTATTTATGGAAAACTAGAGAAATATAAAGTTAATTAGATAACTCAGTGCATAGCTTACCAGGACTGGAGTCAGGAAGACCTGAGCTAAATCTGTTTTCATACACTCACTACCCTGGGCAAGTCACTTAACCCCCTTTGCCTCAGTTTCTTCATCTGTAAAATGAACTGGAGAAGGAAATGGCAAATACCTTCAGTATCTTTGCCAACAAAACTCCAAATAGGGTCATGAAGAATTGGATAGAACCAAAATGACTGAGCAGCAACAAAGAGAAATATGTTTTTAAAAACAGTTTCAAGGACATCAAAGGAACCAAAGGATCATGCTAAAGATTTTACAAAGTATTATGGTACATGAGTTCATTTGCACATACCTTTTTTGTGACTAAAAAGGGCAAAACTAAAAAAAAAAATTTAAAAATCATGCCACATGTGGGAGGACAGTTTCAGTGACAGAAAGAAAACCACAGGGGGATTTGCAGCTGCTTTGTATCCTGGTGAGTTGGCCAGGTTTATTTTCCAAGTGTGAAAAGTTAACTTAATCTATATTGATGTAGAATTCTGATTACACAATGCAATATCTGAGTAAGCTGGCCTGGTCTATATCATCAAAGATTGCTCAGAAAGTATCCCAAAATGGCAGCCAAGACAGTGAAGGAAGGTCCTACAGATCATACTACTTGAGAAATGGTTGCAGGCCATGAGGATTTTGAGCTTGGGGAAGGACAAGGTAGGGCATGATTACTGCCTTCCAGGATTCTAATGAGCTTCACAGTTCTCTGGTTTCAAAAGAACTGCTATTCACATGAACAGTTAACACCTCCTAAATACCCTTCTAAAGTGATTTTAAGTTGAAAGAGTCTGAAAAAACTATGGTAGAGTGGAGAGAAGAAAGAAATTTGCCCAGCTGAAGAGCCATGAGGATCAACATGCAATCAGGGAGCAGAGAAGCCATTCCACGTGGTATAGATGTTCCCAAATGGTGATATCAAAGCCCGCAGTCCAGAGTTGTGTTATCCCAAGTACATAGGTTTTCCTCCCTCATGTCCTTTCCTGCTGGGTTTCTTTGAGTGTGTGCCCACTCTTCCCCCACCTACTGAGTGTGTTTGTGGAGAAGTATAATCCAGGTTTGTGTACTGATTGATACACTATTTTTGTTCACTTGCTTTAATAGATGAGTTTCTGTAGTAATTTATTATTCCTTGGCCCACTTGCCAAGAAAAAATGGTTATGTTTAAAATCTAAAGCTGTGTTATTATGAGTGGCTGGTTACATAAATATAACACACTGTGTGGGTATGTTAAATTGCACATGGCTGACTGTGAAAATGGATGGAAACTCAAGAGCTGGAGTAGTGACTGAGGGTTATTTCTCCTCAACTGGGTTGTCCCTAGGACCCTTGGAGAGTTTTGGGGTAATCATGTGGTGATGGTCTTTCTCTGGGTACCTAGATCTTCCAAGGTGAGGGCAAGTTGGGAAGGTGCCGATCCAGAGAGTAAGTAGATGGCTACACCTACCTCATGGGGCATCTACATGCTCCACGTGAGGGGATATATTGAATAATATTGTAAGAGAGGGCTTCACATTAAGGGATACCCCATCCACATTGACAGGACTAGCATTATAAGTACATCCCAGTCACAATAGTATAAAGGCAGGAAATGAAACAGCAAGCAGGACTTGAGCACAGACCATGTCCCATAATACTTCTTCTTTTACACAATGCCCAACCCAATACTATCACATGCTTTCTCCTTTCTCTGGGTATCAGTGTGCCTGGAATATTCTATTCTCCTATTTGTCTTTCAGAATTCTGCTTTTCATTCGAGGTTCAGTTGCTCCTCCATAAAGTCTTCCCTGATACACTCCGTCCCCAGTTACAATTTCTCTGCCCCTTCCCAATGATTCTTATGGAACTGTCTGATCTCTCCTTTGCCCCCTTCACTACCTACTACCATACTTTCACTTTTTTTCACTACCATACTTTCCTGTATGCATGTCCTACCCAATGACGAGAAGGTAAATTCCAGATAGGGATTGGAATTTTTTTTTATTTTGTATCCCAGGGCTTAGCATAGTGCCTTGCATACAGTAGGCATTTAATAAGAATTTGTTGGTTTGAATAGTAGAAATTCAACAAGTGTATCAATTAATTTCAATTTATCCTCCATACAGGTACCCGTATGGTATTCTTATAGTCAATGATGAAGGGACTGGGGAAAGACGGGTACACTAACACTGTCAGTGGACTTATGAAGCAGTACATTACAGAAAACAATTTGAAATTATTAGAAAAATAGGGACTAAGTATCTATTCCCCACTGATGCAGAAATTCCTTGGCTAAGCCTTTGTCCTCAAGAAATCAAAGGCAGAAATAAACATCCTATACAGACCAAAGTATTCGTAACATCCTTTTTTGTCATATCAAAAATCTGAAAAGGGATACATCAAGGAATAGCTTTAAAATGTGGTATGTAGATGTAATGGGATATTACCCAAAGTAATCAAGGCTATGAAGAATTCAAACAAATATGGAAAGGCTCAGATGAATTGGTTTAGAGTAAAGAAAATAAAACCAGCACAATGACTACAATTATAGAAATGAAAAGAATGAATTGGAATGCTATAAACTCTAAGGACCAAGCTTGGCCCCAGAGAAGAGATGAGAAAATGCAGCTCCTGCTTTTTTGCCAGAGAGGTGGAAGATTCTGGGTAGGGAAGGCTGCCCATATCCATGCTGCATGTGTCAAGTGGATGTGCTGAACTGATCTTTCTGTTTGTTTATTTGGTTGGTTGGTTTCTATCTTTGTTACTTGAGAAGGGAAGGAAAAATGAATACTCAGAAATTGTTGTGATAAAAGAAACACAAGTCAGATATACATCTCCATCAGAAAGCAACCACTGTGCCCATCAATTGGGGAATGGCTGAATAAATTGTGTTATATGAATATAATGGAATACTATCGTGCTGTAAGAAATGACCTACAGGCCAACTTCAGAAAAACCTGGAAAGACTTATATGAAATGATGCTGAGTGAAGTGAGTAGAATGAGGAGAACATTACACACAACAACAGTCACAGTATGAGAGGACTGTTTTTGGTGGACTTGGTCCTTCACAGCAATGCAAAGACCTAGAACATTTCCAAAGGACTCAAAGATCACAAAATGCAATCCACATCCAAAAAAAAAAGAACTATGGAGCCAGAACACAGAATGAAGCTGACTATTTTCTCTTGTGTTATGTTTTGTTTTGATTTTTCTCATGGTTTCTCCCATTTGTTTTAATTTTTGTATGTAACATGACTAATGTGAAAATGTCTTATATAAGAATCTATGTGTAGAACTCATACAAGGTTGTATGCCACCTTGGGGAGGGATAGGGGAAGGAGGGAGAGAAAATTTAAAACTTATGGAAGTGATTGTTGAAAACTGAAAACAAATAAACTAATAAATTTGGGGAGGGAAAAACAATCACTTGCCATCTTATTCTATTCAAATACTGCCACTCAAGGAAGAGACAGAAGGAGATTTGATAATATCTTGTATATTAACTCCATAAATGCAACTGCAAATATAATAATGTTCCCTGTATATGGCACTCCATCTCCTGTCTCCACACCTTTCCATTGATTGTTGCAGTAGCTACTGGTGGGTCTGCCTGCCTCAAGTCTTTTCCCACTCCAATCCATCCTCCATTGAGCCGTTAAAGTGATTTTCATAAAGCATAGGCTTGGCCATGTCACTCACCTACTCAATAAACTCCA
The DNA here is from genome assembly GCA_028658325.1 of Potorous gilbertii. NCBI lineage: Eukaryota > Metazoa > Chordata > Mammalia > Diprotodontia > Potoroidae > Potorous > Potorous gilbertii. The sequence continues at coordinate 217,307,561 of CM053773.1, forward strand.
ATGACTCCCTATTGCCTCCAAGATCAAGCAAATGTTCTCTTTGGCATTCAAAGACCTTCATCACCTATCCTCCTGCTACCTCTCCAGTTTTCTTACAGCTTACTCCCCAACGTATACTCTTTGACCCAGAGACACCAGCTTCCTGGCTTTTCCATGAACAAGATGCACCATCTCTTGACTCTGGGCATTTCTCTACTAACCTCCCTAACTTCCTTTAAGTTCCAACCAAAACCTTGCCTTCTAGAAGAAGTCTTCCCCAATCCTTCTTAATTCCAATGCTTTCCCTCTGCTACTTATTTCCCATTTATCCTGCATATAGCTTGTTTCTACATATATGTGTATGTTGTCTCCCCTCATGAGACTGTAAGCTCCATGAAGGCAAATACTTACTTTTGTCTCTCCTTGTGTCCCTACCACTTAGTTCAGTGCCTGGCATATAGTGAGTTCTTGATAAATGTATACTGATTTTTCGATAAATTGGATGTCCCTCATACCTGGAATGCTCTCCCTCTACTGCCTCTTGCAGTTCCTAGCCTCCTTGAAAGATTAACTCAAGAGCCACTTTATACAGGAGACCTTTCCTGATCCCAAGTTCTTAATGCCCTCCCCTTCCCCAACATTACTTTGCATTTACTATATATAGATATATTTATATACTTTATATATTTTCATAATCATAGGAGCACAGATTCAGAACCATAGGAAGAAGCCATCTGAGTCTCCTTTGGACTTCTTCCCCTCAGTAGAATGTAAGGTCCTTCAAGGAAGGAACTGTCTCATTTTTGTCTTTGAATATCCAGTCCCTATATGGTGTCTCACATGCACACACAATGGGCACTTAATAGATGTTTGTTAAGTTGAATTGGGTCAAAATAACCCAGGGATAAGGACTAGCATGTCCGTCAGGGCATGTCATCATCATCACATTTACATTGTACCTACTATATGCCACCATTGTGCTAAGTACCTTGCAACTATTATCTCATTTGATTCTCACAGCAACTCTGGAAGGGAGGTGCTGCTCTTATCTCCATCATCCCTTTCATCCCTCACAGGCCACTTCTGCAAAGGCAAGTGACCCCCAGAGCATTCCAAATATGCCTTGTTTTAATGTCCTTTTCTTGACTTTTCACTATCTCATCTTTCTCCAATCTGTATAATTCCAGGAGCACCAAAACTTAATTAATGCAGAGTTAAGTTGAAGTGACTAGCTATGAGATTGGCATCTAGTCTCTTTGTATTTCTCCCAAAAGAGTGAGAGAGCTCAACTGATAGGCTGATGATCGAGGAACCTTGGAGAGCTTGGCAATTTATTGATAAATAATACAAGTACCGATCAGATTTGGGAGAAAAGAAAACTATGGCCCTTCACATGGTCACAACATAATTTTAATGAGAAGAAAAAATCACTAATATACCTCCTTATGAAGATAATGTAGGACTGCCTGTCTGAAAGTTCCTTTGGAAAGCTAATTAATTACCTCTGGACCCAAATGGGTCCAATATACTTTTTTTATCTGCCCTGCCAGTCTGATGCAGTAATAGGTCTGAAGTCTAGAAAACCTGAATTCAGATCCTCACCTTTGACAATTACTACCTGTGTGACCTTAGGCAACGACCTCACATTCTACTGGTTGGTCAATACAACCCATTAGTGGCTTACTCCAGTCTGTGACTAAGTCATTGAAAGGGTTTCACTGAAGGGTTTCCAAAATTCCTCATTCCTCCCACTTCCCCAATGATCCCAGAGAGTTGTTTAAGGCACTGATGATGATGACGATGATGATGATGGTGGTGGAATAAATATTTATGAAAGTACCTACTATGTGCCAGCTACTCTGTTAAGTGTTGAGGATACAAAGAAAGACAAAAGACAATCCCTGCTCTCAAGCAGTTTACAGAATAATAATATTAATAATTGAACAGGAATACATTAAGCCCCTACTATGAACCAGGCACTGTGCTAAGAGTTGGGGATGAAAAAGGAAGATAAAAGACAGTCCTTCTCTTAAGAAGCTACGATGATGATACCAACCTCAATAACATGCATGAATAGAGGAACTCACATTCCAAGGCTGTTAGGTGGGTCAAGTAAGTGGACATATGTAAAATGTTTCACATAATAGCATATTCGTAACACAATGGTTCGCAATGTTCTTTGCAAATATCTCCTCCCTTCATCCTCACCATAACCCTGACAGGCAGGTTCTAGTAATATCCCCATTTTGAAGATTAGGACACTCAACGTCTGAGAAGCTAAGTGGTTTGCCCAGAGTAATACAGTTGTTAAGTATCTGAAGGAGGATTTGAACCCAGGACTCTCTTGACACCAAGTCTAGTACTTACTATCTTTTATCTCTAATCACTTCATGGCCCTGAGGCTCAGTTCTTTCATGTGTCAGAGACAATAATATTTGTACTGCTTACCTCAAAAAGCCATTGTTGAGTAAAGTGGTTTGTAAGTCAAATGTGCTACATCAATATCATCAACTTCATGAGGTGCAATGAGCAACCAATATTTGGCGTTCCACCCAAATGTAGAGAGGGTAGAATGACTAGATCCAGCTTTTACTAACACTTTAAGATTTAAGTCACTTTAGATTTGTTTCATCCAAAGGCTCCTTCAGCAGGCCTCCAAGCTGAGGCATTGGCCCAGGTCTTACGATCTTTTCCCTTTTATCTCTGGAAAAAGTGCATTTTCCAAACTTAGAAAGCCTGCCACGCCAAAGTTGGGTTTTTCCCAGGGACTGTTTCTGATTAGGGCTCACATGAATACTTTCTGGTGGAAAAACTCTTGCTTCAATCAAAAGGGCTTCAGGTTTTAGCAACGACCCCCTTCGGGCCATCCCCCACCAAGTCTTGCAGAGTAAAAAGAAACAAGAGACGTCCAACTCCTCCCAGTCCTTTCCTTTCTTTGGACCAACAATAACGAAAGTCATAAAGGGTTTCCTAACCTACCTGGAGGTTCTGAAGACAGTATTTTATGCCAAGTATTTCTAGAGGAGCAGGCATAGTCTCAGCATAGTGAGAACTCAACATTTTTTTTTAAATGAATAATAGCTGAGAGATCTGAGAGCTCTCTAGATCTCTTAAAGTAGGAGAAATGGTTCTGAAGACACAGATGGCCCCACCCTGGCTCTCTGGGGTCTCCACTACAAAGATAAAGTCAATGGAGTAGCTAAAGAAAAACTGGGCACATGCAGAGATAGTCACTCTGGTGGTTTAAACAGCAACCTGCCAAGCACATGTAAGAGGCACCTGCTGGACTTGGATGGACTCAGAAACTCAACCATTAATGCAGAGGAGCCAGAGAGATGCCCTAAGGGAAACTTTTAGAGTGAGTTAATATTACACAAAATTGTGGGTTAGAGGGTGCTTATTTGGGGGAAATAATGATGTTTATGATAGCTGACATTTACATCATGTTTTAAGGTTTCAAAAAGGTTTTATAAAAATTCTATCATCTGGGCCTCACAACAACAATGTGCAGTCGATGCTACAGGTATCAGAGCAGTAACTAAGGTGAGGCAATCAGAGCTTTGTACCCAGACACAAGATTTAGAGGGTCCTGAAAGTTCTTATAGTCCTTCAAACAATACAGAAGCAACAGCTCAGCAGCTAGTCAGAAGAAGAAAATAACTGCAATTAGAAAGCTATTCAAGGGCCTACTTCCCAGGGCAGTCCTTCCCAATGGGTTTAAAAATTTATTTTAGGGTGTATTTTATGTCATTTTTCCCAAGCAAGGCCATAGTGAATGGAGCACCAGACCTGAAGTTAGAAAACTTCACTTTCACCAATTCAAACCTAGCCTCAGACACTTACTCGCTGGACAAGTCACTTAACACCATATGTTTCACCTTCCTCATCTATAAAATGAGCTGAAGAAGGAAATGGCAAGCCACTCCAGTGTCTGTGCCAAGAAAAACCCAAATAAGGTCACAAAGAGTTGGCAACAACTGAACAAGAAGGGACAGACAGAGTTCTGGTCCCAATGGGTTCCATTAATCCTGTTTTACAGATGAGGAAATTGAGGTTTAAATTATTGGCCTGAATCACATAGCTGCTAAGTCTCTCTGGCAGGATTTGAACCAGAGGTTTTCCTGACTCTCAAGTACAAAGTTTTACTAGGACATCAAGTTGAAATGGCAAGAGGTTTGGCTGTTGTGGCTGCTTGTGCACTAGCCATCTTTCCTAAGTAGGAAAGTAGGAGTCCTAAGTAGACCTCCTACTGTAGGCTGAGTGAGACAAGCATGGTAGGGTGGATAGTGGGATAGGCTTGGAATTTAGATGTTAGAAACACATCTAGAGCTAGACGGTACTGTATGACCCATCCAATCCAACCTTCTCATTTTACAGATGAAGGAGACTGGGACCCAGACAGTCTTCTCTCAAGGGTATACAGGAAGCAAGTAGTAAAGCCAGAATTTGCACCCAAGTCTGTCAGTGGATAAACTAGCATCTATTAAGTTCTTACTACCTGTCAGGCACTGTTTCACAAAAAAAGAGGTGGAGGGGAGAAGGGAACCTGGGCCTGCTCCCAAAGAGCTCAGAGTCTACTAGGACAGACAACGTTCAACAATTATACACAAACAACATATAGATTGTGGACAGTCTCAGAGGGCTGTCACTAGAGGTAAAAGTCACCCTGAATCTCATTTTATCCATGAAAACTGTGGCACAGAGAAGTCAAGCAAGTTTCCAAGATCACACAGCTAGTAAGTGTCTGTGTTGGGTGTGCTAAGGTATCTTCTAGCTCAAAAGTTCTGAGATGCTAAGATTCTAAGTAACCATGTGGGCATGAATTCATAGGTACTGGGAAAGTCCCTTAAACATATTAAAATGTAAATGACTATACTAAGATCTTCCTGAAACAAGAAAACAAGTTTTGAGTAGAAGAATGTAAAAGAGGAATTGTACAGGAGCAGCAAGGGGATGTATAAGGGAGGCCTGAACTCTGGCAATGCCTTAGTCCATGATACATATTAATATCATTAATGCATTAATATAAATTCATATTAAGTAATGATAATGTTAGCATGAATTAATACATATAAATAAGGATAAACATAACAAGAACATAGTGGCACAGTAGATAGGGCTCTGAGTCTGGAGTCAGGAAGACCTGACCAACCTCTGACACTTGCTAGCTATATGATTTGGGGCAGGTCACTTAAACTCTATTTGCCTCAGTTTCTTCATCTTTAAAATGGGGATAACAATGGTACCTATTTATTGTAGCTTGTTGTGAGGATGAAACGAGATAATATTTGTAAAGTACTTGGCACATTGCCTGGCACATAGCAGAATGAAAAAGGCGAAAGGGTAAATGTTTTGCCCAGCCTCCATGGGGGTCATGAACACATGTCCTACCTAAGCAAACATGTTCCTCTTTCTTGGCTATCTTTACTTACTTTAATTCTTCTCTCCTAATCTCATCAGTGGGTGCCCCCAAGAAGGAGGTATCCAGATTTGGAAACAATATTTGGCATGCCAGAGGGTCTTACTGCTGGTAGGTTTCATATCTGAGAACAGACACCATTAAGAGGACTGGATTGAGCCTGGCTATTTGGACAGCAGAGTTGTAAACCCTGTGACAAGCTGAGGTGAAAGGGAAAAGCTGCTTGATGTAGTCATGAGGTTTAGATATTACCTCCCAGCTGTCTCTGTCAATAGACGTCAGTGAAGATATTGAATTCTAGTTTAAGTTTGCTTTGGTTAATGGAAGGATTTGGTGCTTAGCATTCCTTTTGTGTGTAGTTATAAATTACCTATCCCATACCTGGCTCACATGGTACATTGGGTACAGCTTACTTTCTACCTTGGGAAGACTTTGACATAAGTCATAACCTCAGCCCTAAGAATTTTCCCAAAAATGGGGGACATAACAAACTTAGAAGTGTAAGACAAAGGAGGTCAATCCCTTTCATTAGAAGCAGGGCTGAACCCAAACCAATGAGGAGTATCTCCATCCTCCCAGTCCTTTGGGTCTAGCATTGGTTCCTCAAGACCACTGTCAGAGGTGGGATGTCAAGTCAGGTCTTCCTTACTCAAAGGCCCACCCCCCACTCACTGTGGCCCTGTATGATTATCAGTATGTTATTACATGCTCACATATTTTTATTATACTTGCAAAGAGGCTATTTGTCAAATTAAGAAACCTGGGAAATTTAGTTCCATAACACACGCCTTATAATTAACTACATGAATTAGGATTTATAACAGATCAAAACCATGTTCCCAGACATAATTGTGTACAACAGAAATCTTGCAGTTTTGCCACTAGCATTAAAATGGTGGAAATATCAGTATATAACATTTTAATACCTAGTATATGCCCTTGCTTGTTTCTAATTTACCTGTTTATTAATGACTTAAAATAAAGCATGGAAAGAGGAATATTAGTGATGCTGTCCTTTGGTATGCATCCCAGAAAATGAACTATTTGGGAAGATAGAGTGAGAAGGAAGGAAGGAAAGAAGGGAAGGTAAAGGAAGACAAGGGAAGGGAAGGCAAGGGAAAGGAAAGGAAGGGAAGGGAAGGGAAAGGAAGGCAAGGGAAGGGAAGGCAAGGGAAAGGAAAGGAAGGGAAGGGAAGGGAAAGGAAGGGAGGGGAAGGGAAGGGAAGGGAAGGGAAGGGAAGGGAAGGGAAGGGAAGGGAAGGGAAGGGAAGATTCATTAGGTGCTAACTATGTGCCAGGCACTGGGTTAAGTGGTAGAGATACAAATATGAGGAAAAAGAAAGTTCCTACCCTCATGGAGTTTACATTTTAATGGGGTAAGAAAACATACAAAGCAGAGCTGAAAGATAGAGGTTGCCATTCGCAGACAGTGGCGGGGGGGGGATTATTTTGAAGTCTAGAAATCAGAAACAGGGCCAAGAAGGGAATGAAGACCAGCTTGGATACCTCCACAAAAATGGAGGTTCCAGAAATAATTCACCAATGGGAGAAAGGGACAGGTCTTACAAAGGTATATCCCTGGTTGAGAAGGCTGTAGAGATGACTATATTCCAGGGCAAAGAGACCCCAGGGACAGAGGGAATTTCTAGCATAAAGTAGTGGTCAAGTCATAAATGAATTCTAAAAGCCAGGAAAAGGACTAGGAAGCAAATAGTCTATTTTAAGCTGGAAGGGCCTCAGGAAACCATCTACGTCAACCATCTTATTTTATTGATGAGGAAATTGAAGGCCAAGTTGATGATGATTTGTTCAAGCACATGAAACCAATCGAGCCCAGTCTCCCAATTTACAGATGCAGAAACTGCCGATGAGAAATATCAAGTGACTTGTCCAATGTCGCATGAGTTATAGCTAACAGAAGACATATCTGAACTTGATTCGTCATCTACTAAATGAGGAAGAGGGCTATGATGACCTAAAAGGTCTACTTTGAGCTCGAGACCTACGTTCCTCTGATCTTAATTCCACAGCTGGCTTTCTAGACGCTATAGCCCACAACGCCCCTTTCCAGTTAGTATAGCAGTTTAGAATATGCCATACAGAGCCCAGAAGAAAAGAGTGCCAAAGTGATCTGATGCTAAGGAGAGCCAAAGGAATCTCTCCCACCCACCCCCCATCATACCTTAATGACGTCTTCATCTGTGGACTTACACTCCACTGCCTCTGAAACATCAACCACAGAGCCATCTTCTCCAACAGCAACCACTTTGACTGGAACTGAGACAGCCTTCCCCGTCAGAATAGCTGTGTTCAATACTTCCGTGTCCTAAGCACAAGCCACACATGCATATGCACACACACCAAAAGAGAAAAAAAAAAAACTTGGATTAGGAGACATGGATACTAAATGAGGGTTTCGTAGCCAAGGAGTTCCCTGACCTTTATCCCTGCCTTGCAATTTAAAAAAAAAAAATTATATGTATGGGGAAATTTGCTTATTCCAAATAGAAAATTACCAACTACTCGATAGTTTTCACTCCTAGAATTAGATAATCAACTACATTTCCTCTACCATCTTCTCCATGCCTCCTTACTGGTGAGGTCATTTGTCACACCCTCTCCATCCCCTGCTCAAGCTCTGCCTTCTCCCCCTACTCCCCACCCCCCCCAACCCCCCACCCCCGACCCAGGCATGCTAGACATCACAAGTACCAAGATAAAAGTCACTTTCAATATTTTCCAAATTGCTGGTAAAGACGTGTTTGGGGAAGTGATTTCCTGCTTTTCAAGGCTTAATTACATGGTGAGTGAAGCTTTCATTTCAATGTAGAATTAGAAAACACACCATAGCACAATGAACAGCAAAATGCCTAATGCAAATCTGAATTCTTTTTTTTTCTCATCAGTCCCTTCACTGACGCCTACCCACACGGACCACCTGGAGACACTTTGCTGACCATTAAGCTTCATTCTGTCTCCTCCTCCACAGAGCCATCCCTCTAATGATCACATTGGCCATGCCTTCATCTATAACCTCTGTGTGGAGGAAGTTTGATAAATTATCCCAAATAATCAGGTCCTAGGGTCCCTAGCTGGTGAGTCTTTGGGTAATAGAACCAAAAAATAAGAACTGATAAAAATGTTTCAAGGTCTGAAGCAATTTTCCCAATGATCACAGGAACATAGAAGGGACCTCAGAGGTCATGTAGTCCAACCCCTTCATTTTACAGAAAAGGAAACTGAGGCTCAGGGAGCTTATGAGTGACTTGACCAAAATCATGTGTTTTAATAAGCATCAGATTAGGATGTGAACTTGGTTCCTTTAGATCCCAGAGTCAATGTTCTATATACTGTACTACACTGCCTCCCTATGCCATCCCTGTAAACATCTGTGACATCCCTGGTAAGCTGGCAATCAATGGATAGTCTACTGTGTGCTCCAGCTTTGCCTAAGGCTCTCCAGTGGGGGTGCAGGGAACCCATCCTTATGTTGTCAATCAATGAACACTTACTAAGTGCTTATTATATGTCAGGAACTGTGCTAAACTCTGGAGATGCCAAGAAAAGCAAAGGCACAGTCCCTGCCCACAAGAAGCTCACGTTCTAATGGAGGAAAGGCAAGTAAATTACTGGGAGTATATATCCAGATATATCCAGATGAAATGGAAAGTAATTCAGAGGGAAGGCCCAAATGAAGACCAATCTGGTCTGAGTACAGAATGGGCCACCATATGGAATTGAGACTGGAGGCAGGAAAACTTATCTTCTTGAGTTCAAATCCAACCTCCAATACTCACTGGCTGTGTAAGCTTGGAAAGTCACTGTTTGAGTCAGTTTCCTCATTTGTAAAATGAGCTGGAGAAGAAAATGGCAAGCCACTCCAGTATCCTTGCCAAGAAAACCCCAAACGAGGTCGTAAATTACTGAAGCACTGAGTACAAATCAGAATAAATCTAATAACCTTTCTCTACGACAACCCTTCAAATATTTGAAGACAACCTACATATCTCCTGCCCAAGCTTCTCTTCTCTATGATAAATTAACATGTCCAGTTCCTTCTGTCAAATCTCATGTGGCACAGACTTCATCATCTTAGCGGCCCTTCTCTAGAAGTTCTTCAACTTATCATTGCCCTTACTAAAATTGTTGTTCAGTTGTATCTGACTCTTCATGACTCCATGAATCACAGTACACCAATATAGTCTATGGCTTTTCTTTTGGCAAAGCAACTGTAATAGTTTGCCATTTCCTTCTCCAGTGGATTAAAGCAGACCAGTAGAGTGACTTGCCCAAGGTCACACAGCTAGTAAGTGTTTGAATTCACATTTGAACTCAGGTCTTCCTGACTCTAGGCCCAGCACTCTGGCTACTGATCCATCTAGCTACCTCTACTTCCTAAAATAGAGGATCCTGAATTAAAAACATAGTCTTTTAGCTGTGTTCCAAGCAGGACAAGAGAAGCAAGATGATCTTAGTCTTCCTTCTAGATCTCATCCATAGGTACAGAGTTGGAAAAGACCCCTTTAATCATCCTCTCATTTCACCCTACACAGACACACACATACACACACACACGCTTTTTATGGATAAACCCAGGCCTATGAAGATGTTAAGTGACTTGCCAAAGTCACACAATTAATAAGCATCAGAGGAGAGATCTGAACCCATTTCTTCTGATTCCAAAACCAGGGCTCTTTCCTCTGTTCCATATTGCCTCTTTAAGGAAGGCTAGGATCCCAATCAAATTTTTTGGCTCCCATGTTGCACTGCTAATAATCCTCAAAAAACCTCCAGGTCTTTCTCATACAAAATCTTGTCTAACCATACCAAAAACAGTGCAGCAATCCTAATTATTGCAAGTAGCATTTATGTAGCACTTTAAAGTTGACAAAGTGTTTTACAAATATTATCTCATTTAATGACCATAATCTTTGAGGTAATTGCTATTATTAACCCCATTTTACACTTGAGGAAACTGAATCAGGCAAAAGGTAAGTAATTTGAACCAGGATTGCACAGTTGGTAAGTGTTTGAGGCAGGATTTGAACTCAGGTCTTCCTGACTCTAGGACAAGTTCTCTGTCCACTGTGCCACCTGCATCACCCAATTATAGCTCGTAAGAGTGGGAAAGGGAACTTGGTAATTAACACAAGAACTTACTGAAAAAAAAATCCCAATGACGATTTTCTAAGGCAAAATGCCTTCCACACTCAGAGAAAGAAATATGGAAGTCATTCACAGAATGTAGCAGATCATGTTTGTGTGTGTGAGTGGGTTTTAGTGTATTATGTTTTGATTTGTTATATGATTTCTTCCACTTATTTTAGTGCGATTATATAGCATGACTATAGTGAAAATGTGGTCAATAGGAAAGTATATGTGGAACCTATACAGAATTGTATGCTGTCATGGGGAGGGAGGGAGGTAGCGGGGGGAAGGTGTGGAGGGGATAAAATCTTAATTTTAAGGAAATGATTGTAGAACATTTAAAAATAAATAAATAAAATTTTTAAAAAAGAGTGGGAAAGAGGACTAGATTTTAAATCAAAGAATACCTTGATCACTAAAGGCTTGTGTGCCTTTGGAAAAGTTGCTTCACATCTCTGGCCTCAGTTTCCTCATCTGTACAACGAAAGGAGTGGCTAAAAGCCTTCTGAGATCCCTTTTTCTTGTACTTGAGATGTTTATTTTGGGAACCTAAGTATAAAACATTGTCCCTCCCTCTGCCTATCCTGTTCTACTGTTGATAGATATGGCCCCACGGTCTTGACAGCCTTTTCCAAGGCTTCACCAAGAACGCCTCAAAAGTCATAGTTCCAATCCCCACCAACTTGAGTAAACTAACAAGAGCTGTCATTTCTACAACACTTTCAGATTTGCTAAGGGTTCTTTTGTCCTCACAACAACCTGATGAGAGAGCCAGAGATAATGAATCAGACTGGACCTGCGATTTCACCTGTATTGAGGACTCTCAAATGAGGAGCTACCTCTACCAGTGTAGGCTGACACCTCCACTACAACTTAGAGACTCAGTGTTGCCTAAACCACTTAGAAGTTAAGTGACTTGCCTAGGGTCATGCAGCTATGAGTCAGAAGCAAGATATGAACCCTGACTTTGAGGTCAGCTCTCTATCCACTATACCACACTGAGACAGGAACCACAGGAATTTTTGTATCTATTTTCGCAGATGAAAAAACTGAGACAGATTAAATAATTGTTTCAAGGTCACTCAACTCGGAAGCATTCGACACTGGGATCTCCAAGTTAAGTCTTCTTTTTTATGTCACCTAACAGCTTCATGCGGAAAAAGACTGAATCATCCATCAAAAGACAGGTTTGTGTGTATGTGTTTGTGTGCGCGCGGACATGAGGATGTGTGTGCACATGGTTTTATACAAGCCAGATGTTCTATGCCAACAGCAGCTATTTTACCCTGATTTATGGTGATCAGTTTCACTCAAAACTGTCTAGGATTCTGAATGGGGAAACAAAATATATCCTTGGCAATTAGCTAACCTCAAGCCTCATTACTGTCAGTGAGTTTTATGGTTTAAAAACTAGATGGTATATACACATCAAAAATGGCCATATGTGGAAATAGTGGACACCAAAGGTATTTAACCTTTTTTTATATTCTGGCCCTTTATGACATTCTGGTGAAGTTTGTGGACCCCTTCTCTGAATCATATATTTAAATGCATAAAAAATATGTAGCATTTCAAAGGAAACTAATTTTAATAAAATAGTTCCCAAAATATTAGAGTAAGTCCACTAGACTCAGGTTAAGGACCCCTGGACATGAACATTTTTCCCGATAAGTTCAACTGCCCCAGGTTAAAGGTCCTTGGTCACCAACACTTTCCTAACAAGATCACCAACCCCAGTTTAAATACTTCTGGATATCAACATTTTTCTAACAAGTTCACTGAACCCAGGTTACAAAATCTTGCTCATCAACATTTTCCTACCAAGATCACTACCCCCTGCTTATGAACCTCTGGACACTAATATTTTCCTAACAAGTTCACTGAATCCAGGTTAGGAAACCTTGTCCATTAACATTTTTCTAACCAGATCACCAGCCCCTGGTTATGAACCACATTTTCTTGACAAGGTCATGCGGCCTCAGGTTTGGAATCCCTAGATACCATTTTTCTAACAGCTGGAGAATATCCACAATGATGGTGGGGAGCCTTGAGATTATGCATAAATGGATTAGTTGAAGAACCTTAGCATCTGTGTGATGATGGAAAGAACATTGAATTTGAAGGCAGGGGACCTAGGTTTAAATATCAGTCTGCTTGTTTTTATATAGTACCTGTGCGGCCTTGGACAAATCACAAATTCAGGGACTCAGATTCCCTATCTGCAAAATGAGGGGGTTGGATGACTAACCTTAAGGTTCCTTTTCTCTCCAAATTCATAATTACATGTCTAGCCTGGAAAAGAAAAGGCTTAAGGGGTTATGAAAGCCATCTTCAAGTATTTAAAGTCTGTCATTCAGAAGAGGGATTTTCCTTCTTCTGATTGGACCCAAAGGCAGAACTTGCTACCATTGGGGAAAATTTACAAAGAAATCCATTTAGACTTGATATTTAAAAGAATTTCCGAATATGTAAATGTGGAATGAATTACCTTGGATGACAGATGAATGACTGCTCATTGATAAGATCATAGAATGGTTTTCTGCTCAAGTATAGATTGGACTACATGGCCATTGAAGGTTTCTTCCAACTGGGTTGTGCAATGGATGGAACACTGGAGTCAGAAAGATCTATGTTCAAATCTGACCTGAGATATTTACTTACTGTATGACCCTGGGCAAGTCACTTGACCTGTTTCCTAATCTGCCAAATGGAAATGATAATATTATCTACCTCCCAGCGTTGGCGTGAACATCAAATGAGATAATATTTGTGAAATGCTTAACACGGTGCCTGGCACATAGTAGGCACTATGCTAGCTATCATCAACATTTTCATTATTCATCTTCATCATCAATATCATTATCCATCATCATCATCATTCCAACCTGGAAAAGTCTGTGATTCTACTGACCTCACAAAGATATCTTGAGGTTAAAATACAAATTGCGAAAGCAACACTGATAAAAAAAATCATGGAGTGTTCCATAACTTCAAGGCTTTATCATTATTTGAAATAAGAGTAGTCTCAAAGCCAAGTAACATCACAGTGATGATGGGCTCTGTTCAATTTCAGCTTCTTGTGAGTTCTGGGAAGCTCAGAAAAGAGAAGAAATAAGCCTAGAGCACACCAGCATACTCTCAGCCACCTGGTGTTTTCTTTCTGACCTTTCAGAAGAGCTCTATTTTGATCAAATTCTATCTTTTTCTCCCATTGCCCACAGACACCTGAAAAAATACAGATTTCTCTGATTACAAGTCAGAAGTAAACTTCTCTTCAGGGAAAAAACAAAAAAATGAGGGCATGTATTACAATTTAAATGATGACTTTCACTTCTAACACCCCATATTACATAACCAGCAAAGTCTACATGGACCCCACTTTAAAGATTATTTTTGGATTCTGATAATATGTTATCTGTAAGGCAATATATAATTTCAAAGTTCAGTTATCCACCTGCTTGTCCCCCTAGAATGCAAAGGAAAATCATTTTAAATAAGGGAACCTTTGGAGAAAGTCAATAAAAATTCAGTTTGACTCAAGGCAGAAGCTTTTTCATCTCAGTAGTGTCTCTAGGTTTTAGAGACAATAAAATTTAATAAGGAAAATGTAAAGTTCTGAGCTTGGGTTCAAAAAATCAATGTCACAATTATAAGATGTGACTAAATAACACTTCACACTAAAGGGGGGATTAATAAAATGCATATTGTTTGACTACCAACAGTATAAAATGACCCTGAAAAAGTTGATGAGGAAAGTGTGATTCTTTACTGTACTCTGCCCTCATCAGATCATCACTAGAGGGCCATGTTCAGTTCTAGATACCCTATTTTATGTATATATTTTTAAAATTCTTACTGACATTTATCGTGAACTTCATTTCAAAATCTACCCCTCTTCTAACTCTACTCAGAGAATCATCGCTAATAAAGAACTAAAAAAGAAAGCCAAAAAATGAGTTCAATAAAGCTAACCAGCCCATTAATCAAATATGACAGTATGTACAATTTTCCACACCCATAGTCCCCCCACTTTTGAAAAGAAACGAAAAAGAAGTGCCTTCTTTCATGTCCTCTTTGGGGTCAAGTTTAGCCAGTGTAATTAAGAATGCCACATTTTAGAAAGAACATAGATTGGAAGATACAGAAGAGGACACTCAGGATGGGGCAAAGATTCATGGCCATCCTGTATGCAAATAAATGAAAAGAATTAAAGATACTCATCCTAGGAAAAAGAAGATTCAGAGGGCGTGTAATGTCTGTCTTCAAGTATTCCCTCCTACATAGAGGAGGGAAAGGGAAGGGAATGAACATTTGTACAGCACCTACTATGTTCCAGGCACTGTACTAAGTGTTTTTTTTTTCTACTAATATCTCATTTGATTCTCACAACAGAGGTAAGTGACTTGTCCAGGGTCACACAGTCAGCAAGTGTCTGAGGCTAGATTTGAATTCAGGTTTTCCTGACACAAGAACTTGCTCTCTGTGCATTGTATCATCTAGATGTCTCTGCCTAGGAGGGATTAGAATTGTTCTGTTTGACCCAGGGGGGCAAAATAAAAAATTATGGAAAGAAGCTAGATCAAGAGGCAGATGTCAAGGGAAAAGGGGCTTCTGAATCATCAGAGCTGCCCCAGAGTGGAATGGTTTGCCTGAGAAGTTGATCGGTCTTCCCTTAGGAGATATATTCAAGCAGAAGTGGGGGATGACCTTGTCAGAAATGCTATAGTAAAGATTCCTAAACAGTTTCAAGATGACTTATGGAGTCTCTTCTAACTCCGAGACTGTTAAAAAAAAATCTATTGTAGAGAATCCTCAGGGATCATTCAAACAGTCTCCATATCTAGTCCCTTAACAGGGTCCAAAAGTGGTCAGTAGGTACATGCCATCTACCAGCTCAAGAAAGGATGCTGGCCAGTGGATACCAAGGTTAGGTCTCAGAGCTTTTCTGGGTCAAGCACACTGACGGCACTAGCAGAGAGAAGCGGGGGAAGAAGTAGGTACCAAGCCTCTCCGCTGGCCGTGACTTTCAAACAGATGGCCACTAACAACAAAGAGACAGTCATTGTCTATTTTAAGGTCAGCAGAGCAAATGAAAAACATGAAATGTGTCCTTTATACTTAATATCCTTGGGTGGGGAGAAGAACTTCACCTTCTTTCCAGAATGTTCATCTGAACCTGATACTTCACAGTAGCACAGAGGCATCTCTATATATACACACCTTTGTTGTACATACTTTTTAAAGTACACACTTTTTTATCATAAGTAAAAGGAATGCCATATTCTGATACCTGGTGTCTGGGTTATAACAGAAAGACTCCTGGACTTGGAACCAGAAGGCCTGTGCACATTCTTACTGCACAACTTTAGCAAGTCACAATCTTTCCAGATCTTTGCTTCCCTATCTGTAATATGGGTATAACGATCCCCCACAGTCATGTCATGAGGAGAAAATAGGCAATGACCATAAAGCACTATGTAACACTAAAGCCCTATATATCAATGCAACAAATATCTATGATTATATGCCTACTATATGCAAGGCACTGATATACAAATAATAACTATGGTAACAAAACCCAGTCTCTGCCCACCAGGAGCTAATATTCTACTGGGGGGGCAGGGTGATATGTGATTTATACACAGAGATGTAAATATATTTGAAGGAAATCTCTTTTGGAAAGAGGGAGACAGAGACAGAAAAAGACACAGAGACAAGGTAAAGAGCTAACAACTGGAAGGGGGTGAATCATGGAAGGCTTCACAGAGGAGGTCACACCAGGACTGAGCCTTGAAGTGGACTTTTACCAGTAGTGATGTGGAGGAAATGCACCAGGCAGTAGTTGGGGAAATAATGGTGGGCCTAGGCAGAGTAACATGGCTACAAAGTGAGATACTGAGGGAACAGCCAAAGCTTCCACTGTGGGGTGCTCTACTGAACCCCAAAACAAGAAAACCCTCTTCTTGTTCATATATCTATGCACCCAGTCTGCACATAACTTATCATGTGCTCATCTAGGACCATATAGGGAGGTTGGGGTTGGGGTGGCAGGGCCAGTGTCAAGGTCCATTGACTTACAGGGTTCTGCAACACTATGAAAAGACAAGGGGCTGATCATATGCCATTAAGGACCCAGTTGACTTTGTGACACAGAAGTTTCACTACTAAGCTTTTTGATGTAGGCAGGGCCAAAGTCCTCAGGCAAGCAAGAGCACAGTCATTTAATGTACAATATTCTCCAAATGAATACAACATGCACCACACACAAAAGGGATAACAAGAAATATGGGGAAAGCTACCTCATGGCTCCCCCAAAATTCACTGTTCTGCCACAATGGCAAGCCAGTCAGCCTTCTTATATTCTCTTTTCAAAGACTCAGCCCTGTGATCAAAGGATGATGTCCAGTAAAGGACTCATCAGCCTAGAATCCTAGGCTAACACCACCATAATGATGATGATAGCAGGTCACTTTTCTATTGTGCTTTAATGTTTGGATGGCCCCTTTTCTATGTTAGCCAACCTCATTTCACCCTCACCGCAGCCTTGAGAAATAGGTATTATTAACTCTGTTTTATAGATGGGAAATGGAGGCTCAGAGAGGGTAAGTCATCATCATCAACAAACATTTATTAACTGCCTTCAATGTGTCCAGCACTGTGGAGACAAAAAAAGACAAAAACTCAGTCCCTAATGAATAAGACAACATGGAAACAGTTGAGTACAAGATAACGTGCAGTATAACACGGCCACTAGTTGGTACAGTGAATGGAGTGCTTGGCCCAGAGGAGGAAGATTTATTTTCCCAAGTTCAAATCTGGACTCAGACACTTACTAGCTGGGTGATCCCGGGCAAGTCACTTAATCCTGTTTGCCTCAATTTCCTCATCTGTAAAATGAGCCAGCTCTGCCAAGAAAATCCAAAACAGGGTCACAGAGAGTTGGACATAACTGAACAGTAGAGTATAAAAATAAGGATGATAGCACCAATCTTACAAGGTTGCTATGAGGATGAAATGAAGTAAGATAGTCTAAGAGTTAATCTAACCCTAACATGTAACCTTCTGAGCCCCCATTTCCTCAGCTACAAAATGAAGGGACTAGACTCAGTGAGTTATAAGGCCACTTCCTATCTGATCTGATGTGAACAAGGAAGATGAAAGGTCTCAAAACCAGGCCAAACTAGGATTGGTTGCAGGGGCTGGAGAAGAAAAGTTTTGGTGGGGATATGATTATTGTGTTCTCATATTAGGACTGTCCTGAGAAAGAAGGCTTAAATTTGTTCTTTGACTCTGGGTGGGAAAAAGGAGAAGGAGGAGAGGAGGAGGAGGAAGAGGGAGGACAGAACTGGGAGCAATGAGCAGAAGCTGCAGAAAAGTAAACTGAAGCCTCATGTTAGGAAGGACTTCCCAATCATTAGGGCTCTCCCTCCCAAACTGGATCCCCCTTCATCTGAGGCTGGCTAACCAGCTTTGCTCAGTGTTGTAGAAGGGCGATTCTTGGTTAGGTACAAGTAGGCTAGATGATTGCTGAGGTCTCTTCCCACTCAGAAAGTCTTTGAAAGGCAGGCTTGGAGTCTGGGGTTCCCTTTAAAGCAGCAGCTATTACACCCTACGCTTCCGCCAATTCAGGTGGGTCCTGGTTATTCACATGGCCGGTTCTATCACTGCATAATAATTACATAAGTGTTTATCTCTAATTCCTTCTTGATTCCTGAATGCATTAGCACCTCACCAGAGCTCTGCTTAATTACAACTGTAACCTGCTAATAGTGTTTTTTTGTTGTCTGAAGGAATCTTCTTATCCAGCTCGGGCTAAATTAAAATTTAATACAACATCGGGTTGCCACAGAACTAGCAAGCAAATGACAGCTGTTTAATTAAAACCTAAACCTGATTAGATGGCCCTGCTGAGAGAAATACTCTAGAGGAAGAGGATGAAACTATTCAAACTCAAGTCCACAAGAATGGCTTTATTTAAATATGAATAACTATCGGTAGAAGTCTACATAGGGCCAGCTCCCCACTAGAAACAAAGACTCCTGGAATCTCACTGCTGGAAGAAACCTCCAAGGCCATAGAGCCCAACCTGTACATGCCAAAAGATTTCCATTTTCAAGGCAGCAAAGCCTTGAGGGCCAGAGGCTTTCAGTAGCAGATGGTTAGTATGAGCATGTATACCTTGAAAATAGGCAAACATTACAAATTGATTTATGTGATTTATTTTTTCATTGATTGTTTAGAATTAACCAAGTGATGGAAAAAATGGGGATCATGCAACTTAAGTTTAAAAGTGTGTCATGTATACATTTTTGGCTTTATTTCTAGAGAACTAATATTTACAAGCATACCTCCGGGTTATAAGAAATAACGGGAGGATGGTTTCAGAGAAACTTGGGAAGATTTGTATGAACTGATGAAGAGTGAAGTTTGCAGAACCAGGAGAACAATTTATGCAGTAGCATGAATATTTGTGAAGACAAATAACTTTGAAAGACTTAAGAACTCTGATCAAGCACTATTCTTGATGAATATAATGAAACATTCTATCTGTTATAGG
This sequence comes from Potorous gilbertii, assembly GCA_028658325.1. Classification (NCBI taxonomy): domain Eukaryota; kingdom Metazoa; phylum Chordata; class Mammalia; order Diprotodontia; family Potoroidae; genus Potorous; species Potorous gilbertii. Next base: position 217,326,664 of record CM053773.1, read on the forward strand.
ACAGGGAGGGAATGGATTCAGGGTGCAGACTAAGACATATTTTCTGAAGCTGACCACCTTAGGGATTCATTTTACTTCACAATTTGTTATGAGAGTTTTTCTTCTTTTCCAGTAGGGAGAGGAAGAAGAAGAAAAAGAAGGAGGAGGAAGAGGAGGAGAAGAAGGAGAAAAAGGAGAAGGAGAAGAAGAAATTATAAATAAATAATAATTGGGAAAACAGATTTATGTTAACTTTAAGTTATTTAAATTGAAATGAATTTTATATTTATTAACAAATTTATATCGAGATTGAAAGATTTAAATTAAATTTAAAATAAAAACAAATTTTTTCAAGTATCAAAGAAATGGGAGTTTATCATTACTGGGCAATCAGAATAACATGGTAGATAGAATGCTGAACTTGGAGTCATGATGACCTAGGTTCGAATCCTGCCTCAGACACTTAATTAGCTGCGTGACCCTTGGTGAGCTATTTAGCAACTTCTGTTTTTGTTGCTCACTTGTTTCCTGACATTAGTTCAACTCTTGATGACATCTTTTGGGATTTTCCTCCAATGAGAGGGAAGCCACTACCTTCCTGGTTAGCCCATTCTACTCGTTATTCAATTCTGACAACCTCTTCATGACCCCATTTGGGGTTTTCTTGGCAGAGATAGGAGTTTGCCATCACCTTCCCCAGCTCACTTCACAGATAAGGAAACTGAAGCAAACAAGGTTAAACGACTTGCCCAGAGTCACATAGCTAGTAAGGTGTCTGAGGCTAGATTTGAACTCAAGTGTTCCTGACCCTAGGGCCTTTGTTCTATCCAATGCACCACCTAGCTGCCCTGAGAATTGGGATTTCTAAGACAGAAAGATAAGTGCATATGGGGGAAATTCTGTGCAAAAGCCCAGAGAAGAGAGGGAGTCCAAAGAAAAACAAGATAGCCAGTTTGGGGGGGTGGAGCCAAAATGGCAGAGTAGAAAGATGTACTTACTCTAGCTCTTACCCCATAGCCCATAAAATACCTATAAAGAATGATTCAACAAATTCTAGAGCAGTAGAAGCCACAGAATGACGAAGTGGAGGAGATTTCCAGCCCAGGGTGACCTGAAAGGCCTACAGGAAAGGTCTGTCACACTGGAAGCAGAATGGAGCACAGCCCAGCCTTGGCCACATGGCACTGGGAGGAGCAGGACTAGAGCAGGCCTCAGGGGTGGAATCCCCAGCAGCAGCAGAGGTTCTCAGATCCCTCAACCCACAAACGCCAAAGGCAGCTTCAAAGGTCAGTGAGAAAGCTTTTGCACCTTGGTGACAAGGGAGCAGGTTCCTCCCCTAGCCCTTGCCCCAGGTGGCAGGGAGGCAGCAGCAACATGGCAGCTGTGGCAGTGGTGGTCAAGGCAGGCTGCAACCAGCATCCATTGTTGAAACCCTCACCTTAAAGGCCTTGGGGGATTTGAACAGCTGATCTGAACCTCAGCCCTGAGTGATGGCCCTGCCCTCTGCCTAAAGCCCCTGGAGGAATTGAGCAGCTGATCTTAATCTCACACTGACTGGCAGCCTGGCCCTGGGAACCCTCTGCCTAAGGGCTCTGGGGGAACTGAGCACCTGATCTGAATCTCAGCCCTGAGCACATTCCTGGGGTACAGAAGAGTGCTGACGCAGCAGAACTGGAAGCCAATGAGGAGTAAACTCCTCTCCATGGACTGTGCCACCTTGGAGGAACTGAGAACTTACAAGTCCTCAGAGTATACCCTACTCTTGACAAAGGACCTAAAAGTCAAGTAACTTGGTGAGAAAATGCCCCAAAAAAGGGAAAAATAATAAGACTATAGAAGGTTACTTTCTTGGTGGACAGGCATTTTTTCCCATTCTTTTAGATGGGATTCATCCTATTCATCAGGATGACTGGAGATGACTCAGGATGCAATGGGAGACCCTGGCCATTTTATCACATTCTCACTTTGAGTGAGACCCACCCATTCAATGAATAGCCCTCTTTAAGTAGTTACTCAAGTGATGTCCCCTTTTAATAAAAAAAAAATAAAATTGGAAAGGAAAGACCCTCTCCTCTCCTTTCTTCTCTTCTCCTCTCCTTTCTTCTCTTCTCCTCTCTCCTTTCCATGGTCAAAAGTTACCTTTTTCCTTTGAGTTTACTGACTAGATTTCTTGCTCAAAGACCAAGCCTTAAACCCAATTTCCTCTGGAGTTCACAAATTAGACAACAAGTCCCTACCCACCTAGCACAGAATGAATATAAATACTAAAAGGAAGGAAGGAAGGAAGGTGAAAGAAAGGGAAAGGAAGGGAGAGGAAAGAGAAAAGAAAGGGAAGGAGAAGAAGAAGGGTAAAGGAGGAAAAGGAAAGGAGAGAGAAAAGGGAAGGAAAAGAGGAGGGTAAGTGAGGAGAGGAGAAAGAAGGGAAGGGAAATGGGGGGGAAGAGGAAGGAGAAGAGGAAGAGGGAAGAGAAAAAGAAGGGGAAGGGAGGACAAAGGAGAGGAAAAAACACCTACATAAATACATTCCATATACTCTAAGCGATATTTCATTTGTTATTTTCTTTGTATTACCAGGGTAACACAAAGTGTCTGACATATAAATGATGCCTGATAAATGCCTTCCAGTTGATTGAACAAAATTAAGCATACACAAAACATATCTTCATGACTGCATTACTCTTAATTAAGAATGCTATAGAAGTGATTCCTGCTTCTGATTCAGTTTAGACTAGATGTCTGCTTAGGTCCGCTTCATCCCTAATGAATATACAGTTTGTGATAGGAAGAGAGAGGGATGGACTGTCTAATGAAACAAGGATTTAAGGAAGACAAGCTGGGTTGGGGGCAGAGAAGGGGGAGGGAGAACAAGGACACAGGTGAAATCTGATTTCCCTGAAAGTATGCCAGATGAACTTCAGCAAACACAAACTGTTTGGCGGATACGTAGCAGCTTCTAGACAGTCATCCTGCTGGCAGTCACACCATCATGTGAACACCCTTGCACCTCCTTGATGCAAATGTGTGATCCATAGAGTCTTAAGAGAAGGTACAAACCCACCAAGCAGACACTAGACTAGAACATGGCATTGCTGCTTGAAATGCTAACAAGAAACCTCCATCAAACAGAAGCATCAAGAGAGGCATAATGGGAAATCTGGGAGAAAAGAATCGTCATGTGTCCCTGTCGGCAAATTTGACAGTGAAGTACCTTTTGGCAATCCACTTGAAAGGATTGTCTTTCCAAGGAGAGAGGGGGAAGATGAATCCTTTGCAGACTCACATCTCATTCTATTTTTGTACATTCCCTGTGAATCAGTGTGATTTTGGAAACAACTTGATGGAGGGCCTTCTCAAAAAAATGCACTCTTTTTTTAAAAAATGTAAATTACAGCAGAGATTATGATACTTGAAAAAAATTGATAAATTATTCACCAACTTTCTCTTCAGATCAAAGAGCAAGACAATATAAGTCTATTAAGCCAACTTAATATATAAATTAGATGCTTTGCTAAATTATTATAATTCAAAGCAATTCCAATGTGCTTTCCCAGCATTTCTGAAGAGCCTTTTAGAACTGGAATACATATTAATGAAACTGCTGGGTACAAAGCTATTTTTATTTTCCCAACTGCATCAAATAGGAGTCCATCATTTCTTTATTTGCCTGATAACCAAGCACCAGGATTATGTATCAAGTCTATAAAAATTAAAAATGATCCATTCCCAAGCATTTATTAAGTGCCTACTATGTGCCTAGTACTAGGTACCTACTATGCTAGGTACTGGGAACAGGGATAGTCACTGCAGATGGGATTTCATTAATATAGGGCACTCTCAGATGAGAAGATGCTTCCTCCACATAGGTTTCAGCACCTAATCTGCATCTTAGACTCTGAGGGAGATACCTAGAATACTGAAAGGTTAAGTGAGTTCCCTAAGGTCTGCGTCAAAAAGTGGGATTTGAACCCATGTCTTCCTGCCTCTAGCATCATGTGTCTATTTACTATGTCATGCTGCACTATGCTAGGCAATAGGAATATAGACAAAATGAATTAGTCCCTGGGGGAAGAAGGGAAAGAATAAGTACTTATGGAAGGAGATACAAAATTGAGGAAGTCTGAGGGGACCAGTAAAGGTCCCATATGTAGACGGTGGTCCTTGATCTGGAATTCTAAGAGGAAGGAGTGCCTTCTACATGTAACAGATTACCTGGACAAAGGCATGGAAGGCTGGAGATGGAGTGTAGTATGTAAGGCAATCTGACTGGACCATAGAGTCTTTGAAAGGGAGTCATGTCCAATAAATGATACTTGAAAGGTAGATTGGAAGCAGGAATGCCAGAGTAGTTTGTGTTGCCTCAGTGGACATAGGAAGATATTGACATATATTAAATAGGGGAATGATATGGTCAGAATTGTTTGGTACCTGACATCAAAATTGCTAGACATATCAAGAGCAATATGTAGGACAGAAGAAGGGTGACAGAGTATATCAACACTAGACTTGAAGTCAGGTCAGATCTGGATTTGAATCCTTCAGAAATATGGTAGCTGTGTGACAACAGGCAAGTCAATTAACCTCTCTGAAACTTAGATACCTCAAAGGGTTGCTATGAGGAAGAGACCTTGGAAACCTCCAAGGACTACATAAATACGTTCTTGTTATCATTATAGAGTACAGCCCTTACCCTTCCTGCCTGTAACTTTGACTGCTCCTTTTTCTTCCTTCCTATTTTCTTTCCATTAGCTCCTTTAATTCAATTCAGTCCAATGAACATTTATTAGGTACCTCCTATGTGTCAAGTACTTTGCTAAATGATGAGAATTCAGAAACAAAATAACAAAACAGTTGCTGTCACCAAAGAGTTTATACTCTACTGGAGAGAAACACGCATATGCATCTAAGTCAATTCAGGTGTAGGTAATACAAAGTCATTTGAAGGGATGGGCTATCAACAACTGACCTGGGGAAAATGGGAGAAGTCTCAAAGGAGATGCCACTTGAGCTGCATCTTAGAGGAAACATCTCCTGCATTTGGACTCAAAAAAACTGAGTTCAAACCCTGTCTATGCTCCTTCTTGTGACTCTTATTAATCTTTTGTTCTCAAAGAAAACCAATGACATCAATAGGTGAATTGGATTTAAGGGAGGCACAGCTGTGCGAAATCCTCAGCCTCCCTCTCTCCTCCAGAGTCATTGGGGTCCAGTGATAAGACATAGGTCAGGATGACTGGTGATGGCCCCTCCATTCCTTATTATATAATATCAGACAGTCACTTTGGGTTTCAGTTTCCCCATTTGAAAAATCAGAGTTGACTCTAATGATTTTGTAGATTCCTTCCCGCTCTAAATATATGAACTTACGGTCCTCTGATCACCGTTAAGGGCTTCTTCCATTGTGTTATCATGCATAGAGGTGACCTTGGGTGCTACTTCAGCAGGGGCAAATTTCTGGGAGGTCCTACCAAAAGCAGCAAAGGTTCCAAGTACACACCTACATTGGCCCATATGTCTGTTCTCTGAGAGCCTTTCTGGACAAAGTTGAGGAGACTTACCAGCAAATTGGCCACAGAGAATGCATAGTTTGATGAGAGTAAATCTAATCGTGACTATGCCTTAGTTGGATGAATCTGGGTGTGCCCTTTCCAACCAAATTGAGTGTTATTGAGACAGAGGAGGAGGAGGTAAAGGAGAAGAGAGAGAAGAGGAGGACAAGGAAGAAAGGAAAGGGAAGAGGAAGAACAAAGGGTAGGAGAAGAAAGAAGGAGGAGGATAGGAAAGCAGACAATAGAAAAGTAGGAGAAAAAGGAAAAGGAGAAGGGGCAAAAAATAGTAAAAAGAGGGAAGGAAAGGAGGCGTACATTTGAGATTGAGACATGCCCAATAACAGCTAAGCTCAAATTTCCTCCATCCTTTAAACCAAAGGAACTTAACCTGGGGTCCATTAATTTTTTTTAATGTTTTTGATAACTATATTTCTCTGTGATTACCTTTCTTTTTACAATCCTAAGTATTTTATTGAATTAAAAACCATTCTGGACAGGGGTTCATGGATTTCACCAGGCTGTCTGCACAGTGGGGCTGGGACACTAATGAAATTATAAACCCCTGATTTAACCAATATATCATCAGTTTGGATAAATCTATTTTTTCTAACAAATGCTATTACATTTGGGAGCAATCGATATATTTTTGTTCACGTGTTTATAAACATGGATCATATTTGGTAACCTCCAAACAAAAGAAAACAAGTTATCCAATTTTAATTTCAAAAAAAAAATAATAAAAGTTGCTCAGATTTCTGTAGTGTCAGAGTTTACAAAGTGCTCTTCTGACAAGAACATAGACTGATCTGAATATATTTTTCTTGTCTAGACCTGAGATTTCATCAGATGTAGAAAATTCCCCCTACCCATGCAGAGAAGCAACTCATCATCTTAGGGAGTTGACTGAGGCACAGGTGGGTGAAGATACTTATCAAAGATAACAGGGTTAACATGTCAGAGACAGGAAATGAATTTAGAGGTCTTTTTACAAAACTTGGTCTTTGTATTCTGAAAGCACAGCAGAGTTTACAGCTGGTAGTAGATGCTTATGTCCTTTGTTCTTCCTTTATCCCCTTTTATTTTTTTTCTTTCTTTTTCTTTTCTTCCTTGCCCCCTCCTTTCTTTTTTTCTTCCTTTCCTTCTTACCTCCCTTCCAGGGCAGCTAGGTGGTGCAGTGGATAGTGCACCAGTGCAGGAGTCAGGAGGACCTGAGTTCACATCTCACCTCAGACACTTAACACTCACTAGCTGCGTGACCTTGGGCAAGTCATTTAACCCCAATTGCCTCATCCTGTGTCATCTCCAGTTGTCCTCATGAATATCTGGTCATTGAATTCAGATGGCTCTGGAGAAGTGAGGCTGGTGACCTGCCCAGCCCTCCCTCACTCAAAGCAAAGTCAAGTGCAAGTCATGTCATCATTTCTCTGATGGCATGGTCTTCTTTGGCAACGAAGGACGAATACTTTCCTCCATTCCATTTTTCTTTCCTTCTTTCCTCCCTCCCTTTCTTCTTTCCTTCCTCCCTCCCTCCTTTTCTCCTTTTCTTTTCACTTTTCTTCTTCCTGCTCTCCTTCCTTCCTAGTCAATCAACTATCTACCACATTCCTGTTGCAAAATTATTGCTACCATTTTGCAGATGAAAAATTAAGGCCCCAAAGTATTAAATGACCTACACAGAGGTCACATGACTATTTTGATGTCAGCACCCAGTTACTTGGGCCTTCCAAAAAAAATAAAATTACTTCATTTTTACTTTGGCACATAATTAATTCCTAAAGTTTGCTGAATTAATTAATTAATTCAAACCCAAGTGCCTGCTAACTTGTAGCTGAGTGATGCTACTAGGAAGTGCTGTGGATAGAGTATTGAACTTGCCATCTAGAAGAGCTGACTACAAATCTTGCCTTTGGATGCTGTGCAGCTTTGAGAAAGTCACTTTAAATAAACACTCTCTGTTTCTGCATCTATAAAATGAATGAGAGAGGAGGGTCTGATATTCCAGTTTACCCTGCTGCCCCCAAAAATACTCTTTTTTTCTGTTGCCACAAAAACTAAGCTCTACCTGCTCACATGTAGTTACCTTGCTTTTATCCCATGCTGATAGTGGCACACTCATTATTTCTAATTGGCACCATCTGGCAAGGCTCAGGATGGCATGCCAAGGTATCGAAGGTTTCCCACATCTTTGTGTAAGTGAGTTCAGTGTGTCTCTCCATAGGTAGGCACTTTTTAAATGGCACTTGATGATGCTGGCACATAATAGCCTAGCCCACCCAGAGAGGTATCTGCCAGACCCTCCTTGAGAGAAGGGAAATTAGAAGATGGATAGTTACCTGGCAACAGGTAGCAAGGAGCTTTTCTATCAAATTCAAGCCCTATGGATATTAAAATTTCCCAACTTCACTCAGACAGGGCCGTAGACTTGGCATTCGATGACTGATTCTAGTCATCTTGTTCTAGAAGAGTAAAACATTAGTGGGGTAGGGGCGATGAAGACAGGAAAGGCCATGCACATCTTTACTTGTTGCCTCACTAAAAGTTTTCTTCTTTGGAAAGATAAATGAAGCATGACAGACGGGTGGAGATATCGCTAATAGATCTAGTAATTTAGATTTCATAATGTTCAGGGATCCCCTAACATCCATGGTTAATCTAATTTCTCTATTTAGACATATGATGGAATTCTAAAAGGACTTTCAACTGCCAAAATGCTAAGGATTTCCTGCCTCCCATGCTCAGTGTTAACTTTTTACTCAGTGATGAGGACCTAACATCAGATTCTATACCTACTTGTCACCAGACTCTCTGCCTCCAAGATCTGCAATGCAGCATTCCCCTCTTTCAGATAGTGAGGTCTTCATATTTCTTTTGCCATTGAAATCCTTCCCATTCACTCCCTTCCACTTTCCCCCTAACCTTTCCTCTCTTATCTTTGGGCATTTGACTCAGACCACTGGTCCTCTTCTCTGCAGGGGAGTTTAGAAGAAAGTATATTGAAGACAGAGTCAAAGACTGAGAATTCATGGTCTAGTTCAATTTAAGTCAGTTCGCTGAACATTTACTACCTACTAATCATGGGTAAAATATCATGGTATATCCCAGAGACACAAAGTCGGAAAGAAACCATTCTCTGCCTCCTAAGAGCTTATATTCTATCTGCATCCTAGTCCAAAGGTCAGTTATAGGGTGCTTTAAAACAAGCGACCTTATCAAACCTGAATTTGCTCATCTTCATGTAGCACCCTTTTCTGGGCTACTTGACCAACATGCACAACTTGGATGGACTCCAGAAAGTGTTCTTGAATCCACAGAGTCCAGCTGCTACTTTGGACTTCAGAGCACACTGTAGGATTGTACTCCTAAAAATCATAGCTCACGAACCCCCACCAGACTGCTCTTCTTTAACAGGCATTCAGTAGACAACAATTAATTTTTAGCAAAGGCACTTAATAAGATATAGTAAAAGCAGCAGCCATAAAACATTACTTCCCCAAAGTCTGGGGTACACTTCCACAAATATACACTGCAGCCGCAATGAATAATCAGAACAAATTTATAAAACAATGGAAACGTGTGTCCTAGGCTACTCAGTCTTCTGCATACTATCAGATCTTATAGTCTTTTTTTCTACTACAGAGCATTTACAAATCTCAACTCCCAATTGCCAGTTTCATCTCTCTCTTAAATTCATAGCCAGCTTCATTCTCTGCTGCCAGGTCTGCAGTCAGGAAAACTTGAATTCAAATGTGGTCTCAGACACTTACTATGTGACCCTGGGTAAGTCTGCCTCAGTTTCCTCATAAAGCCTGGAGGCAGCATTCAACTATGCTTTGGGAATCAACTTGCCAGTAGGAGCAAAAATAGGGAGAATAAGACCAGAGCCTGGGCTACACCCAGAACTGAACATACTCTAAATATGACCTGACTAGGATAGAGGCCAGTGGGTGATAGAAAGATATTTTTTCTATTTCAATCCAAATGAAAAACTAGGAGCTACGGGTGAATTTTGCAAGGAGGTAGATTCCTGCTTTTCAGAAGCTGATCAGTCAACAAACATTTACCATGCTCACAAGTGGTATTTGGTTCCCTCTCATTAGTGGTTTTCAAGCAGAGCTCAGATGATCCCATGTCAAAGATAACATTAGAAGTGTTTTCTACTCAAGTATGGATTGGACTACAACTGTCACCTTTATTCCCTCCCGCTCCCCCACCTTCTGCTTCCTGAAAATCATGTCAACACCACCATTGCCAATGAGAGGGCATGACAGTGTCTATGTCTCCACTCATCATCCCTATGACTCCCAAGACCAAAATCCCCTTCCCTGGCCACCACCCCCAAATATGGGTTGTCATCCCTTATAGAATGGAAACTCCTTGAAAGCAAAGACAGTCTTACTTTTGAATAGATGGTATTCCTAGAGCCTGACACAGTGTTAGCCTCAAGTTTGTTCATGCCCCCCTGGTTCTACATTAGCTCATTTAGAAGAATGCACATGAATATGAGCACTTTGCAGCTGAATTTCTCTGCTTGGATCCCATCTTCCCCAGCACACAGTAGGGATGTGATCCAATGGAATGGGGGGTTGAGAAGCCAAGGTCGGCAGAAGGCAGAGTTGGAAAAGGGCAAGCAGGGGTTGCTATCTCTGTGCAAGAGATTCAAAGAAGCTGCGATGCAAACAAAAGGCTCTGCATATAACCGAAGGTCTTGGTCAGTCATAATGAAAATGTTGTGGTTGGCTAGCAGCACCTTTCTTCAAGCGAGGGGTCCAGACCTACAATCTCAAGAGTAGAGAGAACGCCAAGAGTGGAAGCGGCTTCTGTTGATGAGATCAGCAATTTATCTATACACAAGAGTCATCCTGGGCACTAATCTCTAAACAGGTTTGATTATAATGATAGATGATGAGAGAGAGAGAGAGAGAGAGAGAGAGAGAGAGAGAGAGAGAAGGAGGGAAGGAGGAAAGGAGAGAGACAGTGAGACAGATAGAGTAGGTAGATACATGATAGAAAGATAAATGTTTAAAAAAGAGAGATAGAGATGGAGATGGATGGATAGATAGAAGGAGATAAAGATGGATATATACATACATAGACTGACAGATGGATAGACAGAGAGACAGATAGATGGCTACAGAGAGATACATAGACAGACAGACAGAGAGGTGGATAGATAGAAAAGTAGATGGGTAGATCTCATTGTGAGAAGAGATTGCTTTATTCTTTCATAGCTCAAAAGTAACAAATCTTTGGGGCAACTAGATGGAATGAATGCCAGATCTGGAGTGGAATCGGGAGTTCAAATCCAACCTCAGACACTTACTAATGGTGTGACCTTAGACCAATCACTTAACTTCTGTCTGCCTTGATTTTCTCAGTTGCAAAATAGGGGTCACAATGCCACCTACTCCCTAGGGTTGTGTGAGGATCAAGTGAGATAATAGATATAGAGCATTTAACACAGTGCCTGGCACATAGTAGGGGCTATGTAAATGTTAGCTATTATCATTCCTATTACCGCTAGCACCAGACACAATGCCTAGCACATAGTAATTACTTAACAAATACCCATTGACTGATTGGTGTGTGTATATTTTTCATTACATTATAGTTTAAATTATATACATACATTAGAGCACATAAAAAATAAAAAGGATTAAAGATTAAATAAGCAATATTTTTCAAATAGGGCAAATTTTTAATTTTGTTTTCTTTTTACAATTAGGGACTTAACAAAACTCAAATGAGTACTTAACTATACAGAACGGATCAGAAAATGAGGACTGCACATGAAACTCCCAATCTCTATTACAAACAGCTTGCTTTTATTTTTAAATGCCATCAAATAATGATAGTTAACATTTATTAAGCACCTACTATGTGCCAGACACCAAGATTAGTGTTTTATACACATGATCTCATTTGATACTCATAACAGCCCTGGGAGGGAGGAACTATTATGATTTCCATTTTATAGTTGAGGAAACTGAGGCAGACAAAGGTTAAGTGACTTGTCCAGGGTCACACAGTTAGCAAAGTCTTAGTGACTTCTTTAAGGTCTTAAAGCTTAAAATAGCACTAAGATTTTTGAGATCTGCTATATAATAAATTCAACAAGTAACCTTTAGAGCTTTACTGATTGTCATTCTCTCTGTCCCTTTTTTCTCTTCTACTATGCACTATTATTAGGTATACTTTAATTAAATTAAACACATTAATTGACAAGATTCATTAAATTAAACATTAATTATCAAGTATCTTAAAAATATTTTAATAAAACTTCCTTCCATAGAATATGATTAACCATTTCTAACGGAGAGCAGTGTAATTGAATGCTTTTCATTATATTTTAAAATCTTGGCTTAGCCTTTTGTGATACAGGGATCCAAAGGTCTGGTTTGAAGTTGTTTATTTTGAAAGTTGATTTTAATAACTGTCAGAGCTGAAAAAGACCCCTTGACAAAGACCTAGAGACCCAGATGGGGAAAGGGCATTGTTAGCTGTATTTCCTATGTCATGATACTCATTTTTCAATCAGATCCACCAATTATGCAAAAGTTTCTGTTGAAAGTCAAGATGGAAATTTCCATTTTCCCTGAAATCAATCAGTTGTTCTTGCAAACTAATTTGAAGGCGCTGCATTTTTACATTTCTAACAAATGAGCTCAAAACCCACACAAAATCTTTGAAAGATTTTAAAAACAGGTTAAAAATGTTTTCAGTATTTTAAAGCATGCAGATATGCCCATTCTGTAAGTGACACATCATTTTGGCTAACAAAAGCTTGGTTTTTAAATGTCTTTGCTCATCATGGTGGCTTTATACCATCATTAGTGACTATCTCAAGGTACCACATACCTTTAAGGGGCTGAATTCTTCTGTAATGATAATGGATGTAAATCCATGTTCCAAATAATCTCCTGGATCATTTCTACTTTTGGGGTTTTTTTAGCTAATTTTTTGTCAGATCTAACTAGAGCCTTATCTTGTGTGCCTGGTAATGTGACTCATGAAGAGTTCCTACAAAGAATGTCATTTTCTTGTTTTCCCCTTGAATTCAGATCATTAGCATTATCTTTAATTCATGCTTTCTTTGCAAGGACACTTTGGAAGCTAGGGCAGCTAGATGGTGTAGTGGATAGCACACTGGGCTTAAAATCAGAGAGATTCATCTTCCTGAGTTCAAATCTGGACTCAGACCCTTATAGCTGTGAGAGCCTGGGCAAGTCATTTAATCCTGATTGCGTTTGTTTCCTCATCTGTAAAATGGAGAAGGAAATGGCAAAATCTTTGCCAGGAGTGCCAAAATAGGGTCACAAAGAGTTGGACGTGACCAAAATCACCCAATGAATTGAAAGCCACTTGTCTATTTTGTTAGTCTTTCAGCTGGAATTAAAACTCATTAATAGGAAGGATAGGGTTTTAACTTTGGACATAAGAAACACTAGTATCCTTCTACCAATGGAAATTGCAACCTTCTCTGCAATTTATAATCTTAGAGAGCTGGTTTCCCAGAGCACTGAAAAGTTAACTGACTTCCAGAATTCATAATCGATAAGTGTCAGAAGACCTTCTTGAATCCAGGACTGTATGTTAGTGGCTCTAGGACTTAAAACCTACAGGATCAAATATAAAATCCTCTTTTTGGCTTTCAAAATCTTTCCTAAGCTAGGCCCTTCCTACTTTTCCAGTCTTCTCACACCTTGTTCCCTTCCATGTACTCTGAGATCCAGGGACCCTGGATCCCTTGTGGTTCTTCACACACAGTGCTGTATCTTTCAACTCTGGGCATATTCAATGACTAGTCCCCCATACCCAGAATTCTATCCCTCCTCATCTCCTCTTCCTGGGTTCCATGACTTCCTTCAAGTCTTAGCTCAAGTCCCCTGCTCTCCTTCAAGAAACCATTCCTAGTTCTTCTTCATAATGCTTTCCCTTATTGATTACTTTCAACTAACCCTTTATATCTCTTTATTTGCACATAGATGTTTGCATGTTGACTGCTTCACTGGACTGTAAGTGCCTTGCGAACATGGGCTATCTTCTGCCTTTCTTTGTATCCCTAGTGCTGACAGCAGTGCCTGGCACATTTGCAGTAGTTTTTCAGTTGGGTCAAACTCTTTGGGGTTTTCTCTGCAAGGATGCTGGAATGTTTTGCCATTTCCTTCTCCAGCTCATTTTACAGAAAAGGAAACTAAGGCAAAAATGGTAAAGTGGTTTGCTCAGAGTCACACAGCTAGTAAGTATCTGAGGCCAGATTTGAACACAAGAACTGACCCAGGTCTTTTGATCAATCAAGATTTATTATGCACCTACTATGTGTCAGGTTCCATGCTAAGCAAAGGGAATACAAAAAGAGGAAAAAGGCTGTCCTTGCCTTCATGAAGTTTATCTTGGGATCCAAGGTCATGTCCATATTCATCATACAATGCTCTCTCCTGGAAATTTGACAATATCATCCATAAATCCACTTAAGGAGCTTATGCTCTCCTTGGGAGATATGACATGTCCCCAGATGTGGCTAAAACCAAGTGAACCCACACACAAACTGCAATAAATCACAACAAACTAAAAGTAAACAAGCTATGGCATCATTGTCAACCCCTCCTTGATATGAAACCTCCATTCTTCCCTCAGAATAAACCATGACTCATACATGTCATGAGACCATACAAACCATGTCATCAGTGTTGCTACATATGCAAAGACAACTGTCTTTCTTATTCTTCTACAGGAAAACAGATACAACCAGAAGTTGTAAAATTTTCTCCCCACATCCCAATTTACACATACCCCACTTTGGAAACCCCTGGCCTGGGGTATCTGAGAGGTTAAGTGACTCTTCTTTGGCCACATGAACAGTAGGGTCTGTGGTTGGACCTGATCCCAAGTCTTCCTAAATCCAAAGCCAGCTTTCTATCCATTGATATAAGCCCTAGTAAGAAGGCAGATGAAGAGAGAATTCTTGAAGGAGGACATGGTATCTGAGCTGTGCTTTGAAGGAAAAGGAGGATTCTGGGAAGTGGAGAATATAATGATGCCTTCAGAGCCACCATGATTGTATAATAATGCTGTTGCCGAGTCTTCTTGTTGTTGAGTTTTGTCTGACTCTTGATGACCCCATTTGGGGTTTTCTTAGCAAAGATATTGCAGTGGTTTGCCAATTCCATCTCCAGCTCATTTTACAGAGGAGTAAACTGAGTTAAGCAGGGTTAAGTGACTTGCCAAGGTCACACAGCCAGTGTCTAAAGCCAGATTTGAACTCATGAAGATGAATCTTCCTGACACCAGACCTGATTTTCTATTCCTTGTACACCCTAACTGCCCTATGATAATGATAGGTTTTCAAAGCACTTAACAAATATTATCTCATTTCATATTCATAATATCCCTGGGAGGTATGTGCTATCATTATCCTGAGCCTCAGTGGACGAAACACTGTTTCTGAACTCAGAGAACATAGACTTAAATCTCCCCCTCTGATGTTGACTACTTGCATGACTTTGGGCAAGTCACAACTTCCCTGTGCCTCAGTTCCCCTCATTCTTACATGAGGGGTTTGTACTAGATGAGCTTTGAGGTTCTAAGCTCTGTTCTAGAACTTGGATCTATGATTCGACATGCCTTGGAAAAGCTTCCTCCACCACAAAATCAAAAGAATGAAAGTGTAATATTTAATTTTAAAGGTGGTTCTAGCAATCAAATCTTAAACTGTTATGAAAATGTCAGTTGCAATTACTAACGTATCTTCCTTTTCATGATTTTCTTTCATCTTCCTAATAACCTTGGCAACCAGGTTTGGACAGTTGTTATGATCAAGCAAGCAAACAAGCATTGATTCACTGCCTACTATAAGCCAGGTAGTATGCAAGGAACTGGGGACAAAAAGAAGCTTTCTGCATGCTCTTTAAAGCTCCTCATGATCTGTCCCCTTTCTACTTTTCCAGTTTGGTTGGTTTGTTTTTTATACTTCATTTCCAATCAAGAGTTCGATAATAAAGCTCCTTATTGAGTTATTTCAGTTGTGTCCAACTCTTCATGACCCCATTTGAGGTTTTCTTGGCAGAGATAATGGAGTGGGTTTCCATTTCCCTTCTCCAGCTCATTTTACAGATGAGGAAACTGAGAAAGAGAGGGTTAAGTTACTTGCTCAGGGTCACACAGCTAGTAAGTGCCTGAGGTCAGACTGGATGTTTTCTTGGCAGAGATACTGGAGTGGTTTGCCATATTCATCTCCAATGATACAGCAATAATGGCTTACTTGCAGTTCTTCAAACACAGATGCTACATCTCTCATCTCCATGCTTTTGCATTGGCTGTGCCACCTTCCTGGAATGTTCTGTCCCTCATATCCACTTAAATTTCCCAGACTTCAATCAAATTTCCGCTTAAATACTATTTCCTACAGAAGGTCATTCTTGGTGTTCCCAGCAACTAATGCTTTCCCCCTTCCAGACTACTTTTCATCTAGTGTATATAAATTTTTTATGTACATAGTCATCCAAATGCGGTCCTCCCTAAGCCAACATAGGTTTCTTAAAGGCAGGGACTACTTCTGCCCTGTTTGGTGTCCCTGAACCACAATGCTTACTAAATGAATGCTTACTCTCATACAAAAACGAAGCAGCCTTTCTCACAGCTGCTTGTGATACCTAAGCCTCTGACTCGCCTGTCCTTCGAAAGCTATGCTTTGCCTGTTATAGCCTTGTTCCTGCGATGAGGGCAGATTGCCCCAGTAGGGCCCTGCCTTGTTTCTGTGACAACTAAAATGGCCCTAGTTCCTTCCACCTGCTTGATGGTTGAACCATAACAATAATGTTCTCACTGCTAAATGTAGCTCGGGGTTGTACTTAGAAAGGAATTACAGCCCTCCCTACAGAGACCTGTTTGACCGTATAACACAATGGCAACCCTAACATTCTTTCCCAGAAAGATGCACCTTTAATGTAAGTGAGAGTCTAAAGGGCCTAATTGAGTTGAGTACACAAGGCTCCCTTGGACCTCTCGAATGCCTTTTCCTCCTGGCAAGGGCATCGTCCAGCAGCAACCTTGATCTTTTGTCATGAAGCGAATCACTTCGTCTCTCTTGCCTGCTGCTCCAGGTGGAGGGATTGGCATCTGATCACATCTGTTGGGTTGTATGCCACAGCAAGGCTTCCAATGAGGAAAAAGTCACACTCATCATCCACGATACTGAACTGAGCCACTATGGCTGATAGCCATGCAACTCAATCGCTCATTCACACTGCCCAGTGCCAGTGAGTATCCTCTTCAAAGTCTGCTTTGTAGCTATATACACAAGCTGAGGAGCTGTGTGGTTTCCTGGAAAGAACACTGATCCTACAATCAAAAGACCAGGTTCAACATTTACCAGCTGTGTGACTCTGGGAAAATTACCTCACCTCTCTGAACCACAACACCCTCATCCATAAATGGAAAGAGTAACCTTTAAGCATAGAAAGGCAGAGTGGGAAAATGGATAGAGAGATGGCCTCAGAGTCAGACAAACATTGTTTCAAGTACCACCTCTAAACCAGGAATTTGTCACCTTGGTTTGTGTCATGGACCCCCCCGGTTCATGTCTTCATCAGTCTGGTGAAGCCTATAGATCTCCTCCTCTAAATAAAGTTTTGTCATTGTTCAGTTGTGTCAGACTCTTCATGACCCCATTTGGGATTTTCTTGGCAGAGATACCAGAGTGGTTTGCCATTTCTTTCTCCAGGTCATTTTACAGATAAGGAAACTGAGGCAAACAGGGTTAAGTGACTTGTGTAGGGTCAAACAGCTAGTAAGTGTCCCAGGCAAGATTTGGCCTCAGGAAGATGAGTTTCTGACTCCAAACCACATAGCAGGTGCCAATCTCCATTTGTAAAGGGAGTTTCCACACTGGGAGTTCTAAGCAAAATGAAATCACATGTTCCATTTAAAAATATATAAATATATTTGCCTAAGCAGACACGAAGTGTCACATCATAGAAAGCAGGACATTCCTGGAATAAGAACTATCTGGAGTCAAGTCTTCCCTCCAGTCCAAAAAGTCTGAGTAACCCTAGCCAAGTCATTCAATCTCTCGTTAACCCCCAGCAACTTGCTGAAATGATCCACTACCAATGAGATGCCTACCCACATTGGTGGAAAAAGTTTGTGCCATGATGGTTTCTTAGAATGATGACATAAAATGTCTAAACCATAGGAGAAAAACTACATCTGAGGCCAATCTCTCAGATCTGGTATAAGGAAAGCATTTTGTCAGTCTCAAAGCACTAACAAAACATGAGGTTTATTAGTAAGTTTTTCAGCAATTTTCAGTTCCATGAGACTGATATGATCATAAGGCCACAGAACTAGACCTGAAAGAGACCTCAGAGGCCATCCAATCTACTATCCTCATTTTTCAGATAAGGAAACTGAGGCCCAAGGATGTAAACTGACTTATCCAAGGTCACACAGGTAAATGGTTTCAGAGACAGGTTTTCAATCCAGGACCAGTGACTCCAGAGTTAGTACTCTGTCCACTGTACCAATAGCCATCCTCCTAAGCTCCTTGGGAGAATCCCAGCATTAGAAGGGGACAAAACCATAGGTATCAGCTAGTCCAACCTCTCCCATTTTACAGAGACAGAAACTGAGGCTCACCGACCTGTCCAAGGTCATATAATTAATTAGTATCACAGCTGGGTTTTGAACCCGGGTCTTCTTAACTCCAAATCCAACACTCTTGCTAAGCTGTTAGAGATTTACAACAGGCAAAGAAAGGTTTTATTGTGTTTCATGAAAAAGAAACATTTCAAAACTCATGACACTGTAGAAGATGCATCAGGATTGAAGCTGTCGTGGGTGATACTAAGCCTAATTCAAATCTGTTTGCTACCTCTATGACGTTGGGTGAGTCACTCTCTGAGTCTCAGTTTCCACATCTGTAATCCTCATCTGTAAAGTGAAGAAGTTAGAATAGATATTCTGTAAAGTAACTTCCAGTTCTAAATCAGTGAGATAACATAAGAACAGTAATCTATGATATAACATTATAACAACCATAGTAATGTATATGTACTTTAAGGTTTGTGAAGCATGGTATACATATGATCTCATTTTGCCTTCACAATAACCCTGGGAGATAGGTAGTCTTATTATCCCCACCTTACAGATGAGGAAATTAAGGCATACAGAGGTATAAGTGACTTGCCCAGGGTCACACAACTAGTTAAGTGTCTGAGGTTGGAGTTGAACTCAGGTCTAAGTGCAGACCCAGCACTCTATCCACTGTAGCACCTAAATGCTTATGATTCTCTAAGGGCAAGGCAAGGTCCTAACTAGGGCATGCAAAACTGAATTAAAGTTATTAAAAATATTTACCATAAGCATCTACTAATCCACATACTGATATATGCCTTTAGCATAGAGAAATAAAAATTGGTATTCTTATCTCAGTTGCAAAATTATTCAACTGTGATTCAGGTCAAGACACTCAGGTTTCAGTTCCCACACTCTGCAACTTACGAAGTTCATGGCCTTGTTGTTCTCCCCACTGCAACACCCACCGCAACCCCTCCTCTCCCAGCCTCACTGACATCATCTGCATCTTTTCAGGTAAGAAAGCTGCAAGGACATAATGGAGAAAGGCGTCCAGAGAGGCAAGAGTGGGAGGATCCAGGAGAGGAATGAAGCAATAGGAGCTTCCTAAAAATGGAGATTCCGGGAGAGCATGACCTAGTCGAAGCAAGGGAGTTGGGGATAGAGATTCAGTCTGCTAGGATGAGAAAGTCACAGGGATTTGGTGGAGAAACAAGTTGGAGTTAGGTCCGAAGCCTGGAGAGGAAGGAATGCTACCTTGGGAAGGAGTTGGTTCAATCTAACCATAGGCCTTCATACAAAAGTGCATGGCCACTTACCATCCATCTTATGGGGTAAATCTTTTTCAGGTATGGGTTGGATGAGATGGCCTATGATGAGAGGGCATTCATTCTGGGCAAGGTTCTATGCTCAGTGCTAGGAATATGACAAAAAAAAATGATGCAACCCTTGCCCTCAAGCTGATATTCTGTGGGCGTAAACAGTACATGTACATTGTTAATAAACAATGATTGAGTCCTTACAACAATAATGCAAAAAAGAAAATCCCTTAAAATCAGTCAACTCTCCAGATGAATGCCGGACATTTGGATTTGGGGAAGACTACATTAACCCAGTTGTTTAATGTAACATATTATACTATGAAATGGATAAAATTAGGAAGACCAGAGTTTAAATCTAGCCTTAGACACTTACTAGCTGTATGACCCCAGGCAAACCACTTCACCCTGTTTGCCTCAGTTTTCTTATCTGTAAAATGGACAAGGAATTGTATCTTTGCACAAAAACCCAAAATGAGGTCATAAAGTATTGGACATGACTGAAAAATAACAACATACAGTTCCAATTTGTGAACAAACAGGCTTGAATTTGACTGGATTGGTGCATCTCTAAACCAGACTTGCAGGAAGTAATTCAATTTATTCAGCAAATGCTTACTAGGTATCTGTACAGAGCATTGTACTAAGTATTGGGGGTAGAAGAGGTATAAAATTTACGGAGGACATGGTCCCTGACCTAATGAAACCTACAGCATAAGAGGAAAATTAGATAGATAGATAGATAGATAGATAGATAGATGGATGGATGGATAGATAGAAAATTAGACAGACAGACAGATAGTAGATAGATAGATAGATGGATGGATACATGGATGGATGGATGGATGATGGATAGATAGATATATGGATGGATAGACAGACATAGATAGATAGATAGATGGATGGATGAATAGATAGATATATGGATGGATAGACAGACAGACAGATAGATAGACAGATAGATAGGTAGGTAGGTAGATAGGTGGATGGATGGATGAATAGATGAATAGATAGATATATGGATGGATAGACAGACAGACAGAGAGATAGATAGATAGATAGATAGATAGATAGATAGATAGATGGATAGATGGATGTATGGACGGATAGATAGATATATGGATGGATACATAGACACACAGAAAGACAGATAGACATAGACATAGATATCTATCTATATATCAAGAGAGAGAAAGAGAGAGAGAAATCTAATCTATAATATGACATAGGAATACACTAGATAGACACAAAGCAAGTGCTATTTATGACCCAGGAGAGAAGGCTGATATCACTAGAGGAGGCTGGAGGATGGTAGAAATGAAGCTTCTGAAAAGAGGTATCATTTCATAGGCTCACAGAAACATAGCTGCCATAGAAACCATAGAGGTCACTTAGTCCAACCCGCTTACTTTACAGAGGAGGAAACTGAGGCCCAGAGAGATTAAGAGTTTTTCCAAGGTAACACAAGTAGTAAGAGGGGGCTCTGGGATTCAGACCCAGGTCTTATATACCCAACCCACGGCTCTTTCCATTGTATCACCCTAATTTCTTTGCAGAACAGTAGGAAGGGGAAAGAGGGACGTTTCAGGGGTATGTGTAATATATAAAAATGTGTAGATGTATGGGTAAGGTATAAAATGTAACGATTTTTTAAAAAATCACAAAGGCAAGAAAATGTGGAGTGTGTTCAGGGGACTGAGCCTGATCGAGTCTTGCCACAGCAGAGAGCAAAAAAGGGGAATAATCTAAGACTGGGAAGGTAGAGACATCCCAATCTGGGGGCGGGGCGGGGGGACACTTTGAATCTCAGGGTACTTCTGAGGCTTTCTAGACAGAGAAGTGATGTGACTAGACGTGGGTACGATGACAACTCTGACAACTGGGGAAAGGGTGGCTGGGTGGGAGTCAGAGAGAGTGAAGGTGGGAAGACCTCAATTCCAAGGCAAGTAAACTTTCTCGGGCCTGTCTGTCAATATCACAGGCTTCTGAAAAGAAACCTCTAACTCTTCCAATTCTGAGTCATCTGTCACTTTTATCAAGGGGAAAAAGAAAATAGCGCTGACTGCTGTGTTTCAGATGGAGACCAAAGAGCTAGAAAAGAAAAGATCAAAGTCGATACCCAAGAACATCTAACAGGTGGGAGCCTTCTCTGATGGCTTCTGATGTCAACTCCAAAGAGGTGAGAAAGGCAAGCGAAGATGGGCTGATAATGTGTCGCAGCTAAAGGAGGGATGATGGGAGCCTGATAACACAGAATCAATTGTACAGAAGCTTCATTTCTGCTCTTGCTCTGTAAGCAGAGAGTAGATTACAGAGACAATCCACACCTCTTTGATAAAGGCTTTTAACCAGTGATCCTTTCCCTCTCCATTAGCCCTCCTTACTCAAGGGAAACCTGGAGTGATGGCATTCCGCCTGCCCATCTTCTGTTTACCTGAAGCCAAAAGATGGCATTTTATAATAAAAATAAAAACTTAAAATCTGACCCAAGAATTAGTCCTCATTACTTCTCTTCCTGTAGTCTATGATTCAACTCACTTTCACTCCATCAGCATTTGTCAAGTGCTAACTATGTGTCCAGCACTGTGCTGGGCATTGAGAAAGAAATCTCAGGCACAATGATGGCAAGCTGGAGCAGTGGGATGGGTGCTGATGAAGTTATGGAAACAAGGCTGGAATAAACACTTGATGATAGTATGAATTTGGACAAATCACTGAGCCTCAGTTTCCTCATCTGCAAAATGACAGGGTTGGACTGTGTGACATTGAATGTCTCTACCAGCTCTTGGTCCATGATCCTAAAATAGTACCAGCCTCAAGGAGTTTGAAATCAACTGTAGGGAAACGTTATGTACCCAGATAAGTAAACCCAAACTAAACAGAAAATAGAATCCAAGAAAACTAAACGGGCTGCTAGTTTCCAACATTTAGCACTCCCTTTCTCACCTCTGTACCTTTGTACAGGTTGACCCCATGCCTGAAATGCCCTCTTGCTTTGCCTAAGCCTCTTAGGATCTCTATCTTCCTACAAGGCTCATCTCAGTTTCTACCATCTATGGAAAATCATTTCTGTTCCCCATGTTAGTTTGTTTTCTCTCTTTCTCTACCCTTAAATGATCACATGTACACTAATCTTGTTATACAGTGATAACAAAAGCTGCACTAATCTTGCTACATAAAAATAATAACAGTTAACATTTATATAGTACCTACTATGTGCCAGGCACCATGCTAAGTGCTTTATAATTACCATCCCATTTGATTCTCACAACAACGCTGGGAGTTTACATGTTGTATCCTCCCGCCCAATAAAACGTAAGCCCTCAAGGGTAGGAACTAGCTTTTGTTTCTTTTTGTCTGTGTATCCCAAATGTCTTACATGTACGTGCTTGTTGTATTATATTGTAAGGATAGTAGTAACAGCTAACAGTCTATCAATAAACATTTATTAAGCATCTAGTATTTGTATAACGCCTATACTATGTGCCAGGCCCTGTGCTAAGCACTTCACAAATATTATCTCCTTTAATCCTTACACAATTCTGAGAGGGAAATGCTATAATTAACCTCATTTTACAGATGAGCAATCTGAAACATACAGGTTAAATGACTTAGCCAAGGTTCCACAGCTAGTAAGTCTGAGTCTGGATCTGAATGCAGGTCTAACTGACTCCAAGTCCAGTGCTCTATCCATTGGCCAAAAGCTAATCTGTAAGCATTTACTAAGTGTCTATTATATGCCACGCCCTGTGTTAGGCTTGGCAGATACAAAAAAAAGGGCAAAAGACAGAGTTTACATTCTAATGGAGGAGATATCAAGGAAACAGATATGTACAAATAAGTTATATAGATGGTGCAGTGGATAGAGCACCAGTGCAGGAGTCAGGAGGACCTGAGTTCACATCTCACCTCAGACACTTGACATTAACTAGCTGTGTGACCTTGGGCAAGTCACTTAACCCCAATTACTTCATCCTGGGTCATCTCCAGTCATCCTGATGAATATCCCGGTCACTGAATTCAGATGGCTCTGGAGGAGAAGTGAGGCTGGTGACCTGCCCAGCCCTCCCTCACTCAAAACAAAGTCAAGTGCAAGTCATGTCATCATTTCTCTGATGGCATGGCCTTCTTCAGAAATGAAGGACAAACACACACATGCAAGGATAAATAGGAAATAATCAACAGGGGGAAGGCACTAGAATTAAGAGAGATTAGGAAAGGCGAATGTAGAATATGGGATTTTAGCTGAAACTTGAAGGAAGACAGAGAAGCTGAGAGGTAAAGATGGAGGGAGGGAACATTCCAGGCATGGAGGACAGCCAGAGAAAATGCTATGCATCACCATATTATATTATTCAGTCATTTTCAATCTGATTCTTCGTGACCTCATTTGAGATTTTCTGGGCAAAGATACTGGAGTGGCTTATTGTTTCCTTCTCGAGCTCAATTTACAGATGAGGAAACTGAGGCAAAGAGGATTCAATGATTTGCCCAGGATCACCCAACTAGTAAGTTATCTGAGACCAGAACTGAACTCAGATATTCTTGACTCCAGACCCAATACTCTATACCCTGTGCCATCTAGCTGCCCCCACTGTATTATATATTATATTGTACTCTATCATGCATTGTATATTATATACTATATCTATTGTATCTTATTTTATATTGTTACATTATCATACATTGAATATTATATACTATACCTATTACATATTATTTTATATCATGTTATATTATTTCACATTGTTATCACAATGTACTACATCATACTGAATAGGTTAGTAGGTAACTGAAAAGATAGCTATATAATTGAAGGCTGGAGATATACACAAAAAATATTGTTAGTATTAATTCAGTTGTTACTGTTGGTCCTTCATTCTTTCGATCTTTTCCTTGAGGACAGAGTTTGTCTCTTTTAAAATATCTGTATTCCCAAAGCTTAGCACAGTTTCTGGCAAATAGGAAGCACTTCAGTGGCTTTAATCATTCATTCATTCAATGGAGTTCATATAGAAATGGCCCTGGAACATGTGTCCTATAATCCATGTTCTACAGACTACTGCACAGGCAGATAAAATAATTGGTTTTTGGAGCTAAATATGATATATATAAATATACAGATATATGCATCTGTATATACATGTACATACATATATACATGCACTTATGTATATATATATATATATATATATATATATGTCTGTATATGTATGTGTGTGTATTCTAAAACACATATTAACTCATCCTCTGACTCACTAACAGCATCCTTGGTACAAATCCAAGAGGAAGTTGTATAACAAGAATCACCTGTACCTAGAGTGCCATGCTGTTGGCATTGTACAGTCATTTCTATCATGCCTGACTCTTCGTGACCCCATTTTCTTGGCAAAGATATCAGAATGGTTTGCTCATTTTACAGATAAGAAAATGGAGACAAACAGGGCTAAATGACTTGCCCAAGGTCACACACCTAGTAAGTGCTTGAAGTCAGATTTGAACTCAGGTCTTCCTGACCCCAGGAGTAGAATTCTATTCACTGACCCACCTAGCTGCCCCCCTATATCCCACCCCCACAGTGCAATTATTGGATCTCCTCAGCTGGTTTCCAATTCTTTGAAAGCATTTCAAAGCTTAGAAATTATGAGTACATGAGAAATCATGAGATACAATGACATCTATTAAAAAATGCAATGCTTAAGTTTTTGTTGCTGTTGAGTAGCTTGGTGTTATGACCAGGCGACCGTGGACAATATGAGTTAATGGGGTAATGATCCAATCCCAGGATGGTTTATTGGCTTTTTGAGGCTTGTATTGGTGGAGGATGGATTTGTCTTCTGTCAGACCATGAAAAGTAGTGAGCTTCGGATGGATAATTCTAGCCTCCAGGTCATGTCTTGCTTAGCACTCTGTAGGTGCTAAATTTTAACAGCCTCAGCAATTTGAGTTGCACTGTCTCTACCGTTTCCTTGCAAAATCTACATTGATGGGTGATTCAAGGCTCCTTAAGGATTGTTGTTTGCTGTTGTGAAATCCAGATGTGCCTATTTCATTGGAGCAAGAATCTCCTACCAAGGAAACTCCCTCTCCCAATGCAATTAAGCAGCTGTTCTGCAACTTAGAAGTCTTGGTTTACCATGAGATTTTGGTGACTCACTCAGGGTCCTAAAGACAGCATCATGTGAAAAAGACAGTAAAGGAACTCAGATCTTTCAAGCCAAAGCTAGCTCTCTGTTCATCTCCAGAGCAGTTTCACTGACTGCTCACTTTCTATGTGAAATCACAAGTAAGGAACCAATCAGATTACACTTGAGCCAAACTCACTCTCTACTATAAATAAAACTCCTGCCTCGGTGTGGCTCATTTCCAGTTTGCTTCAAGAAGTGGACAAAACCAGCTTGCCCCCATGAGTGGGTGCAGGATTGTGGAATTTGTGGCATTAAGGTCACACTTGGACTTCTAGGTCCTTAAGTGCAGCCTTTTGACTGAAATCAAATTTTATATGGCCTTCTAGGTCCTTAAGTGAAGTGTTTTGACTAAGGACCTAGAAGGCCACATGTAGCCTTAAGGCTGCAGGTTCCCCACCCCTGACTGGTGCCTGCTAGTATGAGGGATGGTCCTAACTAATATGGAAGCAGCATGGGATGGTGAAAAGAGATTGAAGATGGAAAGTCTGGGTTCAGATTTTATTTATGCCACATCTTTGTCATCTTTGGTAAATCAATTCATCTCTCTAGACCTCAAGTTTCCTTATCTGCTATCATGTAAAATGACAAGGTTGGACAGATGATACACAAGGTCCTTCCCAAATCTAAAAGCTATAAAATCTGACCCTTAACTTATGTGACCTTGGGCAGGTTACTTCCCCGTCTCTGGTTGCATTCCTTCTCCTTGCAATTAGTGACTGGCATATTGTCTGATTGATTGATCGATTGACTAAGTCTCAGTTTCCTCATCTGTAAAATTAGGAGATAAGACTAATTGGCCACTAAGGCCCCTTTCAACTCTGTCTCTATGATCAGCTTACAGGTCCATAGTCAATAGGGTCTTAGATTCAAAGTTGATGAAACTTCAAAGATAATCTCATACCACCAAATTCATTTTACAGATGAGGAAACCGAGAATAGATAGTCACTGAGCACTTACTTGACCCTGAGCAAATGCCTGAGATTGGATTTGAACCCAAAAGCATGCTGCCGTGGTGGAAGAGACCTCAACCATCTGTCATAGTGATGAGGAGGAGTAACCATGGTGCTCAAGCTCAGATCACCAATGTCAACAAGGGCTCTTTGTATGGGACTCTCATGAACTTATTTTTCCCTCTTGATGAAGCTGGGATCATCTGGCCACATGTCTGACCCTGTGTATCCTACTGTAGGCTCCTAGGAAGGGACTCTCTGGTTGTATCCTTTCCTCATCATGGACTGTGAGCTGGCTTGATGTAGCAGTGTAGCCAGCCCCCCTCTCAATCCTGGTGGTATCCCTAGCACTCTCTTCACTCCCGTATCCAGCCTACAAACCCCTTCTCATTGTTCATTTCTAGTTAAAAACCCATAGGGTCTTGTTTTGTCAATTCAAAGCAAGTTTGTCAACTCAACAAGCATTCAGTAAGGTGTCAGGCACTATGCTAGACACAGAACAAGAAATGCAAAGTCTCTGCCCTCAGAGAACATGCTAAATTTATCTGGAGGGTGGAATTGAGAGAATAACTCATATTCAGATAAGGATATGCAAAATAAAAATAAAGTCACTTCAGAAGTGGAGGTGATGAGCACTTGTTAGCCCTAAGACAATGTCTCTGGAAGCAACTCAGCCCCCTGGGGGAAAATCTCTCCCTGTTGCAGGCACACAGACCTGACGTTGTCATTCCTCAGATAAAAACTATCAGGGTAGGCACAAGATATCTGCCCAAGGACCAGGCTCTGGCAACCCTTCTATCTTATCCCTCCAACAAAGCTCCCTGTAGACTCCCTGAGTTTTCCCATACATTCCAGCAGCCCTGCACCCAGACTACTTGCATATACTCACCACTCCTCCATCACCTAATTAGCATACTTGGCATTCTTTTTACTGGACCTTTCTATACAAGCTTTAGTATCACCACCATTAAGTTATAAGTTCTCTAAGGAACTTCGCCCACTTCTATTGGCATCCCAACAAACTTTGTCACTTGACTAGAAGACGGTTTGAATGCATGAATTCATTCCAGGTGATGTCAACCTTTACCCTGACATTTTAGAGTCCCAGAGCACCTAAACCATGTCAGTAACCGTAAACCTCATCTGGGGCACACTGACGACTTGTGTATAATAATATAACATTGTCTTTCGTTGCCGAAGAAGACCATGCCATCAGAGAAATAATGACATGACTTGCACTTGACTTTGTTTTGAGTGAGAGAGGGCTGTGCAGGTCACCAGCCTCACTTCTCCTGAGCCATCTGAATCCAATGACCAGATATATTCATCAGGATGACTGGAGATGACTCAGAATGCACTGGGAGACCTTGGGTCCTTTAGGCCAAGGTCTTTGTAGGTACTCACTTAGGGTGAGGCAACGCCCATTCATTGAATAGGCCTGTTTAAGAAGTAGCCAGGGCATGGCCCCTTTAATGAGATCAAGAAAAAGAAAGACATCAGGCTTTCTCTGGAGGGAGGGAGGGAGTGAAACAGCAACAGTTACTATTGGGAAGGCCTTTTGTAGGAGGTGGCGTATCCTCCCTCAGGCACTACTAGCTGTATGACCCTAGGCAAGTAAGTCATTTAACCCTTCACACCTGTTAGGATCTACATCTATAAAAACATAGTCTCCATGGAGGGAAATGAAGCTAGGTGACTTGGTAGATAGAGTATCCTGGGCTGGAGTCAGGAAGATTCCTCTTTCTGAAGTTAAATCCAGCCTGGGACACTTACTAGCTATATGGCCCTGGACAAGTCACTTAACCCTGTTTGCCTCAGTTTCCTCATCTGTAAAATGAGCTGCAGAAGGAAATGGTAAGCCACTCCAGCATCCTTGCCAAAAAATATCAAATCTGGTCACAAACTCTTACTAGCTGTGTGACCCTGGGCAAGTCACTTAACTGTCTTTGCCTCAGTTTCCTCATCTGTAAAATGAGCTGAAGAAGGAAATAGCAAATCACTCCAGTATCCCTGCCCATAAAACCCCAAATGAGGTCATGGAGAGTTGGATACCACTGAATGACTGAACCAGCAGCAGTTCAAGAGCCTTGACTACAAGGTTTCTTAACCTGGGGTCAGTGGACTGAGTTTGGGGGTTTTATATTGTGATATCTATATTTCAATATATTTGGTTTTCTTTGTAATCTTATGGATTTTATTTTGTGCATTTACAAAACCCAGTCCTTAGAATGGGTCTATAAGTTTCACAGCAGAAGGCCCAAGGGGGCCAGGACACAGAAAAGGCTAAGAGCCCAAGCTCCCAGGCTTTTTCTAGCTCTGTCTGTTATCCCATCATCCATGTCCCTGGAAGCCAAGCATCAGTCATACTAGGGGATCCAAGAGCAGAAATGAAAAGGGGGAGCAAGGGACAGCCAGAGCAGGCAAGAGACAAAATGTCACTAATAGGGGGCTAACAACTGAGATGAGTTACCAGGAATATAGGCTGACTGAGGAAGAGAAATCAATTACCTACTTGTAAAGGCAGGCTGTAGACAAGCTGTGAGATAGATGCCCTGTAGCTTTGCATCACTGGCCCATCTAACTCCTTCTTCAATGTTCCTTTTTTGCCCCTGCAAACGGCCCCATCAAAATATCTCAGGTGGATGATGGGGGCAAGGGTGAGGGCAAGGGCCAGTCTGGGGGTGGTCGGTAGGTATGGGAAAAGAGGAGAACAGGGCCCTCTGCTAAGCTCTGTGCCTCCTCAAAATGCCTTTCACCATGCCAGAGAGTCAAACATTTATCAATAGAGTTTTTCTATCATCAGAAGATGCTCAAAAAAGGATAGGAGACCCGGAACAGGACCAAATGTCTGGGGCTCCAGGGGAAAAGATAAGGAGAATTATGAATAAGGAGGCAGCTGAAAGAAACTTCATTGGCAAAACTGGTGGAAACAAGGAGATACTGCAGCTTGCTGAATTTGTCACTCCTGATAAAAAATGAAAATAAAAAATAAAGCAACTCCTGTAAAACCTCTGCATTTCAAACAGTTCAAAACAGACTTCTAGGCACATGAAATATAGCTGGCTTCCTTCTCCCAAGATCCAGGCATCATTTCTGCAGGAGAAACTGGAAAACTGAAATTTATTTTTCTCTTCTACAGCAGAGGGATATTCTAAATCTTTCTGTATGGCAGAGTTGGGCCCATGCCATGGCATGCCAACTGGGGTATCTACTTTCTTCTGTGGTCCCTTTCCCTCTTTAAAAAAAAA
>CM053773.1:217356964-217377464 GCA_028658325.1 Potorous gilbertii
TTAAACAACCCTGCATGGTAACTGGTCCTACCATTTATTATCACCTGAAGGAGGAAAGGCAATATTAGATGCTAAGTGACTTGTGCACAGCATCACACATTTGGCAAATAAATTTGTTGGAGGCCAAATCTGAACCTAACAATTACCAGTCTTCAATGTGGATGATACTGCCTTAGAGGAAGGCTGCTGCCATCTCATTGGCTTCCCTTCAATAATATAATAGAGATTAGGACATAGATTTTAAAACCCTTTAAGCGGGGGACTCAATGATACTGAGATAAGTTAATCAATATCATGTGGCCACAATATTAAAGAAAATAGAATAACACACAGTCTAAATCTCCTGGGGAAATTCATTTGTAATCTTGTGAGCATATGGGCTAAGATGGAAAAAGAAAGGAGAGATACACAAGTAGGAGCTCTTTCCCAGGTTGAGGTGGCCAGGAGATGATGCGGTTGTTTGTGGATGGATGATTTGGAGTTTTCTTGTTGCATTGCATCATGTCTACATGCTCTGAGTCTCAGGGACACCATTTTGTCTCTATTACAGCTCCAAATTATCTGATCAGTCAACAGGGTTTCTTAAGGCAGCAATCATGATGATACTTCTGTGTTTCATCCCACTTCTCCTCACCCAGTTTAAAGTTCAGTCTAAGGGTCATGCAGATCAAAATGTCACATCATGCATGTCCTTTAGCGTGAAGCTAGAGTATATGTATCCCTCCCAAGGAAGTCAAACTGGCACGCATGCTTCTGTGGGAAAAGGCCAGTTCAATTCCCCAATAAAACAGGATCAGAGATTTAGGGTTGGAATGGACTGGTGGGAATATATAAACTGAGGAGCCCAAACTTATAAATGGAGGAACCTAAAGTTATAAAGTTAGTAAAAGAGGTGGATTTAAACCCAGATGGCAAAGTAGATACAATGCTGGGCCTGGAGTCAGGAAACTCAATTTCATGAGCTCAATCCAGCCTCAGACTCTTTCTAACCATGTAACCCTGGGCAAGTCACTTCACCCTGTTTGCCTCAGTTTCTTCATCTGTAAAATGAACTGGAGAAGGAAATGGTAAACTACTATTTATTTGCTTAGCAAATCTTTTTTTTTAATAGAGAGCCAAGATTCATCTGAACAGGATTGCAGAGGAATGTTTAAAATATATGAAAATAAATCTTTCAGTGTCTTCAGCTACTTTGAAAGTATATATTTACATGCCAACATCTGATAGCTATATTCTAATTAGAAATTCTCATCTGTTTGCTATAATAGAACAAGTGACCCCAAATGGGGTCACAGAGAGTTGGACACAACTGAAATAAAACAAAATAAAATAAATAAATAAAAATAAACAAAATAAATAAATAAAGACAAAACAAGATAAATAAGTAAATGAAAACAAAAAAGCAACAACATATGACCTGAAATCCAGTAATCCATCCACATTACCAAGTTGCCTCCCCCACCCCCAGCCCCAAGTCTTACACTCCCACTCAAGGAGGTTTTCGGGTGACAGTCCAAGTCATAGTACCAAATAAAATGAAACAATCTCAATTAAAAAGTGATCTCAGAAGCCATTTAGTCTAAACCAGGGATGGTGAACCCAAGGTCTTGAGGGCACATGTAGCCCTCTAGGTCCTTAAGTGCAGCACGTTTGACTGAATCCAAAAGTTAAATTGAGATGTAGCCTCCAGGCCACAGGTTTCCCATCTCTGGTCTAAACCATACCAAAGAAAAAAGAATCCTTGACATAACATACTGGATAAGTAAACATCGAAACTTTGCTTGAATAACTCCAATGAAGGGAAATCCATAGCTAATTTCACTTTTGGGTAAGTCCCACTAGCAGAAAGGTTTTTGGGGGGTTTTTTCCTCCACTTCAGCCCAGATTCACCTCTTTTCAAATTATGAATATAGAAAATCTAAGGTCCTTTCTAGCTCTGAGTTTCTATATTCACAATTTATAATTCAATTCAACACAGGACTCCCCAAAGACCAACCAACCTTTCTATGAACTAGTAAACACCCTCAGTACTAGCAGAGACAAATCCAAACAGATTTTCCTCTCTAAGCTGCTCTTTTCTGCTGAACATAACACTATTCAACTCTCTTACTAGGAGGTTATATCCGTTACAAGCACAGGGCCATTATCTAATATTGTCATCATTTTTTTCCTTTCATTTCCATCTGTGAGGAAAATGGTACAGGTTATTCTATCAGATGGTGTTTTAAATGAGCTCTGATATACATATAAAATGCAAACTGACAGCCATGATTGCAGAAGGGACCTCAGGAGAAAATTGGGAGGTTATTTCTTCCAAGTCCCTGAAGGTGCCTGGAAGGAATGAGACAGAAAAGTCAATGCCCATACGTGCTCACTGAGGCCAAATGGATCCAAAGATTCTTCATCTAGGAGCTGCCTACAGAGATGCTCAGTCACTATGAAAATTGCCAAGAAATTCAAGGCATTTTGATTCAGTTCACAAAGCACTTCTTAAGAACCTACTACACACTAGTCACTCTGCTAGCTACTGGAATGCAAGTCCAAAACAAAATATACCCTGCTGTCAAGGAGCTCATCTTCTATTGACAACCCCCAACTTTTCTTCCTTAATGCTCTCTAAAATGCCACTTCATACTTCGACTCTGAGTTTCCACTGAATGGCCTTGAACATTAGAAATTATACTGACTTGTGCTACTGAGCTAATCTGTGCTTTCATCAGGATCAAGAACTCCCAGTATGGAAACACCCTCACCGATAAAGATCAATAACTCACCTGTGACTTAGACTAGAAGAGAGTCAATGGGGACACGGAATGGTTAAATGACTTACCCATGGCCATTTGGCCAAAGGTAACATGACTTGTTTACAGTGTCAAAACTAGTAAGTGTTAGGGGAAGGATTTGAACCCAGGACATTCCTGACTGAAAGTGTGGGACACTTTCTGCTATATCACATGGCCTTTCTCATTCTTATTACCTATTGCTCATACTCATTACCTACTTTCTCAAACTTATTACCTACTATTATCTTATAGAGAACACAAGGTTAATGAAGGTCATCAATTCATTCATTCAGATTACATCTTGGAAAAATTCCTTCGGTAACTTGTTCTCTTATAGCAAATAGACGAGAAGAATTTCTAATTAGAATATAGTTATCAGATGTTGGCATGTAAATATATACTTTCAAAGTAGCTGAAGACACTGAAAGATTTATTTTCATATATTTTAAACATTCCTCTGCAATCCTGTTCAGATGAATCTGAGCTCTCTATTAAAAAAAAAAGATTTGCTAAGCAAAGATAATATTTCGGTCTAGGTCTATCTGAGTTGTCAGAAAGCCTGAATCCACAGAATCTGAATTCATAAAGATTGTTTCTATATTTAAAAAGAATGAAATGAAAAACCTATTAAGTGATGTAGCCAACATCAGACAGCAACTTCAGTGATGATAGCAGAAATTCAACTCAACCAAAGTACCTACTTTGTGCAGAACTTTATGTTAGATTGGGGTGGGGGAGGAATTTAAAGTTTAGATAATACATGGTCACTATTCTCATTAAACTTGGATATGAGTATATGACATATTCAATTCCATTCAATTTGATAAACATCTCTGAAGCACCTACAATGTGCGAGGCTTCATGCCAAGTTCTGGAAATATAAATTTAAAGACAGTCTCTGACTTCAAGGAGCTTATAATCTAATGGAGAAAAACACCATACAAAAGGAAGCTGGTAGGTGGGGGTGGGCTGGGGGAAGACTCAGGACCATCTTATTCTGTGAAGTTGAAACCAAGCAGAGCTGAAGGAGCAAAGCGGGGTGACCTGGAAGTGTAATTTCTGTGCTCTATAAAGAACAGCTTTGGGAGGAGCTTAGTATGTCATCCTCTGACCCTCCAATCAAAGAAGAAAAGAGACTGAGGGAAGAGGGAAAGTATACAAAGCTTGAGTTGTTGTTCAGTCACTTCTCACTTTCTGTAACCCTATCTGGGGTTTTCTTGGCAAAGATACTGGAGAGGTTTGCCATTTCCTTCTCTAGGTAATTTTACAGATGAGGAAACTGAGACAACAGGCTTAAGTGACTTACTCAGGATCACAGTTAGTAAGGGTCTGAGACCAGATTCGAACTCATGAAGATGAGTCTTCCTGACTCCAGACTCAGCACTCTCTCCATTATGCTACCTGGCTGCCCCTTAGAGATTAAAAATGACTTATGAGCTTATCCTGGGAAATAATCCTGTCACAGACACTTCAATAAGGGCAGGCGTCTCTGGACTCAGAGGATCTGAGCTAAAATTCCATCTCTACTTAAGTCTGACTTAAGATAAGACTCTGCCAGAGCCTCAGGTTCCTTTTCTATAAATGAATGGGTTACACTAGATGACCTCTAAAGTCTTTTTCAACTACAAATCTTTAAGTGTATGATCCTGTCTTATATGACCATGGACAAGTCACTTGACTTCCCTGGGATTCAGAGTCTCCATCTATAAAATAGGGTGGAGTTGGTACTAGATGGTTCTAAGATTATCCCCAACTTAGCAACCCTGAACCTCAGTTTCCTCATCTACAAAATGGGGTGGGGAATGGACTAGATGATCTTGGAGCTCCCATTCTAGCCCTAGATCTAGAATTCTAAAATTTCCTTATTGGAATTTCCCCATCAGGGGTCCCCTCTTGAGTTCTCTTGACATCACAAGAATAAAAATGGATCATAAGAGTTTTCTTTCCCTGCTATCTCATAACTAACACATCTTCATCATTTCTACATCTCTTGAATATAAGAATCTCTCCCTTATGTCTCCTCCTCTATTACCCTTTTTCCCTAGGTCAGGAAACACAGAATTGACAGCCAGAATGAGTTGTCAAAATCAACATTAAAAAACATGACCATTGTATCAGAAATGAGCCAGAGACAGAGCTAGGTCAGCCTGGGTGAGGAAGAGGGAGTCAGTTAGCTAATTATAGTGGTAACTGGCATCTCTGTAATATCTTAAAATATGCAAAGCACTTAACATACATGGCCCCTTCTTAGTCTCACAACCACCCTTGAGGTAAGTGCTACAGGTCTTATCCCCATTTTACGTATGAAGAAACTGAGTCTCAAAAGAAACTAAAGTGACTTTCTGAGGTTCACAAGGTTAGTGAGCTACAGAGGCAATATTTGAACCCACCTCCTTTAGACTGCAAGGCCCTCAATCTAAACACTCTGCCCTGGTCTACTAGTCCAACGCATAATTCTTTCATCACAGCATCTTCTCTAGTCTCCAGGTCCTTTGGGGGAAGAAAACAGAAGCAAATTCAAATGTGGCAGAAAGATAGTAAGGTTTCGCAGGAGTGATGATATATCACAGGGATACTGAAAAGACTTTCTTGATATGACTTGATGGATTTTTTTTGGCTTCTCTTCATTGTAGTAAGAGGAGCAAAATTCCCTTTGCTGAGAAAGAGGAGGCAGACAGCCCCCCCCCACACACACACACATACACACACACACACGTAGGCTCTGTCTGGAAGAAACATGTAATTCCCACAGGGTTCCCTGAGATCTGAAGTCACACATTTTTCACCTCTGAGAACGTCAATAGGACCATTTATATTGGCCCAAGTCAAAATCAATGAGACAAAGAGAGAAAAAGAAACTACAATGAATGTTAGTCTCCGTTAATAAAAGAAATTAACCTTAAAAATACTTGACAGCTGTTTCAACATATTATTTATCTCCGCAATGATAAACAATATGTCAAAACAACTGTCAAAGGCTCTCTGTCTTCCCTAGTCATGCTTCCATGTGTGGCTGATGATGTAGGATTTATTATTTAGGAAGACCCCAGAGGCTACAAGCAAAAGTGGAAACCGATGAGGAAGAGCAATAGTCAGAACTGGCCGTTCCAATTTATTTGCTAATGTGGGTCATGATTGGGAAGTAATAATTGTCCTTTCCATAAGAAACACAAGGAATAATAGATAGGTAGGGGGAGAGAAGAGCAGCTGACATGGGCTAAAGCAAATAAGAGGAAAATTTATGGGGCTAAATGTAAAGTGTTGCTTTGGGGCTCAAAAATTCAACTTGACTACAAGTTGATGAAATGTTGCCAAAGAGCTGCTCATCTGGCAAAGGCCTTGGGGTGAAAGTTGACTTGAGGAGTCAACAGCTATGCATCCCCACCCCCTCCCCAAAAAAAGTGAATGGAACCTTGAGAGACATTAAAAGAAATATAATAGTCTAGTAGATATAGACAAGTAGACATACTTTAGGACTAGAGAAATTATCATTCCACTGCCTTCTGCCTTAATGAGATCTCTTCTAACGTACTGAGTGTTTAATTCTGGGCAACACATTTAGGAAGGGTCAGTGTCCTTCTTAAATGTACAGAACATCTAGGGGATGGTAACCAATGGTAAGGACATGAGATTTGTAGGGAGACAGACTATCCTGCTAAATATGCCCAATTCTAAGGCTCTATGTGGTGGAAGGAGGAGGGCTGATCTGCTCTGCCCTAATATGCCAATTGTGGCAATGTGGATCTTCCAAGATAATTCTGATACTAAAGAAAGAGGGGCCTATGACAGCATGGTAGTATAATAGGTTTATTCATGTTTGTTAGGCTAATTGGGTTGTTTAGGGGAATTTACTCACCCAATTCCTGACAGAGGACAGAATGGTGTGATGGATCCCTGCACCAAGGTCAGGTCAGCTCAGGTATTATATAGAAACAATTATATAGAAAGAAGGCATAGTTCCAGGGATGACCTTGGGTCACACATAAGTGTTCCCATGGGATATTTGGAGCTTCTTTTACTGTTTACATTTGCTCAAAGTGGTTTACATTCTCTGTGAGACTCTAGATTCCTGTTCCTAGGCTCTGGCCCACTCCGATATACCAGCATGTATATGGAAAGGTGACAAGATCATGCCATATGAGGAATAATTGATGGAACCAGGGAACATTTGTCATGGAGAAAAGAAGAATTAAGTAAGCATGATTTGTCATTTAGCTGTTTTTCAGTCATGTCTGACTCTCTGTGACCCATTTTGGGATTTTCTTGTCTAAGATACTGAAATGGTTTGTCATTTCCTTTTCTAGTTCATTTTACAGATGAGGAAATTGAAGGTTAAGTGACTTGCCCAGGGTAACATAGCTAGTAAGTGTCTAAGGCCAGATTGGAAGTCATGAAGCCTTGACTTCAAGCTCAGAGCTCTCTCCACTGAACCACCTAACTGCCTCCAAGAAGGCATGATCCCTATCCTCATTTCTTCAAAGGGCTTTCTGTCACTTGAAAGATAAATCAAATTCATCTTGCTTGATCCCATGAGGCAAATTGTGAGCAATGAGTAGAAGTTGTAGACTGAGGCTTGATGTCAGCAAAAACTTTTTAATAAAGCTACGTAAAAATGGAATGGACAGACCTAGTAGGAAGTAGATTCCTTCTTAGTGGAAGTCTTCAAGCTAAATCTGGAATGTTTTGAGATACTTGTTGAGATATGGGTTGGAATAGATGCCTTTCCAACTCCAAGATGATGTGCAACTGTTGGATCTTGTGCTTCAGTTATTAATGAGCTGTGTTACCTCCACAAGACACCTCTCCGTGCTATGTCTCAGTGCTCCCCCTAATGAAATAAAGGGATTTAAGTAGCTGATCAATAAAGTTTAAACATTGTAATTTTATGCTCTCAACCCCGTATAATCACCCCAAACAAAAATGCCCTAGAAACTGATGGGAACATTCTACACTGAGGCAGCCCACCCCACACTTAAGTGATCTACTGAGACTGTAAACGAAAGATTAGATGATAGATGGACTGACTAGGGCATGCCAAATGGATATGTTCAATGAAACAAATGGCATATGCCATTACCAGTCCCTTAGAACTTTCTCCCAAACATTACACCTAAAATGTTCAATTTGCTAGTTCCCAATTATTGAACCTTGGGAAAATCAATTTCCTCATCTGTAAAATGGGTACAATAAAACGCACACTGCTTCTATCACAAGGATGTTAGGAGTTACTGTGTTTTTATATTTGTCTTCCCAGAATCTAGCGTAATGCTTAACACATAACAGGCTCTTAATAAATATTTTATTGAATTGAATCTAAAGGACTGTATAAACCATGAAATCACACAACATATACATAAATATATGTGTGTGTGTGTGTGTGTGTGTGTGTGTGTGTGTGTGTATGATGCCATTTTGGATTTTCTTTGCAAAGATACTGGAGTGGTTTGCTATTTCCTTCTCGAATAAATGCTCCAGATAAGACCACTGAGGATAAAGTGAGTTGCCCAGGGTCACACAGCTGGTAAGTGTCTGAGCCTGGATTTGAATTTAGGAAAACGAGTCTTCCAGACTTGGTGCTCTGTGCACTATGGCTCCTCCAAGCTGCTGGAGTCAGAAGATGTCAGTTCAAATCCTATAACAGATATCACTACCTTTGTTACCTTTCACAAGATGCTTAAACTGTCTAGGTATCAGTCTTCTCATCTGTAAAATGAATCAGTTGTACTAGACAACCTCTGAGCACTCTTCCAGCTCTAGAGCCCCCTGCATCTCAATTTCTTCAAGGGAAGGGAAGGGAAAAGAAGGAGAAGAAAGATGAAACAGAGGGGAAAAGAAGGAAAGAACAAGGAAAGGAAAGAAGAAAAAAGGATGAAGGGAAAAAAGAAATGAAGAAAAAACCAATTATTAAGGACCTGCTATGTACCAGACAGGGTGGCTAGGTGGTGCAATAAATAAAGGACTGGTCTTGGAATCAGGAAGATTCATCGACATGAGTTAAAATTCAGCCTCAGGCATTTACTAGATGTGTGACCCTGGGCAAGACACTTCACCTTGTTTGCCTCAGTTTCCTCATCTGTAAAATGAGCTGGAGAAGGAAATGGCAAACCACTCCAGTATTCTTGCCAAGAAAATATCAAATCTGGTCACAGACCCTTACTAGGTATGTGCCCCTGGGCAAGTCACTTAACTATGTTTGCCTCAATTCCAGTAAAATGAACTGGAGAAGGAAATGGAAAACTATTCCAGGATCTCTACCAATAAAACCCCAAATGGGGTCATAGAAAGTCAGACACAACTGAACAAAAGCAACATATACCAGGTACTGTGCTAAGTTCTGGGGATACAAATAGGAGCAGAAAAGATAGTGCCTGTCTTTAAGGAGCTTACATTCTAAAGAAGAAAAATGATGACACACAAAGGTGAACTGAAGGCGGAGGGGACATGAAGGCACTTCCTCAGTGTCACAATTTTAAGACCAGAAAGTCAAGAATGGGACTGAGAGGAGAAAAGTCAACCCTCACAAAATATAAGTTAAAGGACGAACTTACCAATAGGAGAAAATGGAGTGGGCCTTGTGGAGGAATATTCCATGTTGAGTCGATCATGGGATGGTGAGACATTCTAGAATGAAGAGACTTCAGGCCCTGAGGGATTGGATTTGAAGTCTTAGCACCTAAAGTCAAATCCCAGCTCTGTCATTCGCTACCTTTGTGTCCTTGAACAAGTCAGTTCTATTCACTGAGACTCAATTTTCCCATCTATAAAATGGGGGTGGAAGAGGACTACCTGCCATTTCAATTCCCTTCAAGCCCTAAGACTGTGACTATCATCCTTGGGCAAAATTGCCAGTGGATAAGGGAGAGGACAGTAAACAAAATATCTTTCTGGTGGAGCCAGAAATCATTTCTGATGTCCTGGAGCTATGATTATTTCACTACCATCTGTGAGGTCTTTATACTTCAGAAAAACTTCAATTAAAAGTTAAGAATAAATGCTCTAAATCTCTTGTTTCCTTCCATCACCATCCACATTATTCTAAGTGTTGTTGTATTCCACATGCCTATTCTCTCCATTTGGTGAAAAATTAAGTAATTAAGTTTCATGTTTACCCAGCACTTTGAACAAC
This sequence comes from Potorous gilbertii, assembly GCA_028658325.1. Classification (NCBI taxonomy): domain Eukaryota; kingdom Metazoa; phylum Chordata; class Mammalia; order Diprotodontia; family Potoroidae; genus Potorous; species Potorous gilbertii. Next base: position 217,366,874 of record CM053773.1, read on the forward strand.
TCTCAAAGAGAAATCCATTAGAATTTCCCTGGGATATCTGCCAACCAATTGACTTGCACATGTTACTGTTGAATTGTGCCACTCCCTAACCAATGTATCCAAAGCTGTGCCAGTTTCAGAAATGGAGTGGATGATGAAAATTAATCATGAATTTCTAAAAATGTTAGATTCTTCTAAAACTTACTAAAACATAATCATATATTTTAAATATATTATACATTTATTTACATTATTTATTATACATTAAAATACAATCATATATTTAAAATGAATATCATGCATTTAAAAATACATATCATACATTTGATTATTATTCTAGCATCATAGGGTTCAAAATTTCTAAGGTGAGGAAGAACAGATTCTGCGCCAGAATTTGAGGGGGAGGGAGAAGTTGAGGATTTTGTACTTCTAAAAAGGTCCAGAATAAATCACTCCTTAATTAATAAAGTGTGTGGTATAGGGGGAAGGGTACTGGCTCCGGAATCAGATGACCCAAGGTTCAAGACCCAGCTCTGGTATATACTTGCTGTATGTCCTTGGGTAAATCACTTAAACACTTTGGGTCTCTGTTTTTCTATAATAGGAGTGAGCTGAAGTAAATCCTCTTTGAGGGTCCTTCCATCTCCCATAGCCTGTATTTCTAAGAGGTATGTTCCAGGCAGCCCCTGTTCAGGGCACAATGTTGATCCATCACCTCCCCTAAAATCAGACCTAGAGGAACCCAGTTCCTTTTGTGACGAAATTGAAATATAGCCAGGAAAGTATGTATTCACAGCTGAAGGAAATCATAAAATTGCAAAATCTCAAGAGTGGGGGGTGGGGGAATTCAGAGGCCATCTTGTTTAATCGGAAAAATAATATCCACTTTAGCACACTCAGCAAGTGGTCATCAGCCTTTGTTTGAAGACCTCAAGTGAGGGCGGAAACCACTATCTCCTACTCTAACACATTCCACTTGGAAATCTCTTTAATTATAAGGAGATTTTTCCCCCTTATATTCACCCTAACTTGAATTCTTGGCAACTTCCACCCATTGTCTCAAGTTCTATCTTCTAGGACCAAGGAGAACAATAGTAATCTTTCTTAGATTTGACTACCTTTCAAATACTAGAAGATGGCTCCCACCCTTAAATTTTCTCTTCTGAAATTTAAACATCCCCTGCTCCTTTAACAGATCTCCTTACAGAATGATTTTTAGGTAGTTCAAAAGTCCAGTTGCCCTCTTCTGGACATTCCAGCTCATCAATAGTCTTCCTCAAATGCAGCACCCAAGACTGAATATAGTAGTACATTATAGTCTTACTTGGTCCTAAGACATTTACTCTCCCTTCCTTAGTCTTGGACACTTTATCTGTCTTAATGCAGCCTAAGAATGCATTCATTGTGAGCAGCTACAGAACTGCAGATTTATTAAGGTTTTCAATCCACTAAATGTTCCTAGATTCTTTTTGTTCTTCTACCTAACTCTCTCATATTCTTATGAGGCTGATTTTTTAAGCTATATGTAATACATTTGTTCCTATTAAATTTCATTTTGCTTGAGTCAGCCCAGTATTCTGTACTGTTAGACTTTATTTTTGGATTCTGGGGTTTCTGACTGTGCCCTTCAAAGCTTTAGCAATCCCTCCTTACTTCATATTATCTATCAATTTGAGGAATTTACTCTGAAACAGAACAGGACCAAGGACAGATCCCTGGGGAATTCCATTAGGAATGCCTTCCCAAGGTACCCAACATCAAACTACTAGTGACTAGTCTTAGGGTCTATCTGACCAACCAGTTCCAAACTTTTTAAAGTCCTCTATAATGTCCACAAGAATATCATAACAGACTTTGTTAAATGCTTTGATAACGTATCAGTCACTTATATCGGTAACACTCTTTCGAAAGATGTCCAAAAAGGAAACATGATTAGTCTGGCATTGTTTATGCTTGATAAATCTATCAGTCAGCCAGTCAATAAACATTTTTTACACTCTTACTATGAGCCAGGCACTTTGGGGATACAAAGAAATGTAAAAGACAGTCCCTGATCTCAAGAAACTTCCAGTTTAATGATCACTGCCTTCTCTTCAAAATATTCCCTACCCAACCTTCCAATAATATGTTCTAGAATTTTGTCAAAAATTAAAGTCAAATACACTCACCTTGAGATTTCAAGCTCTTTTCCATTTATAAAAGGGGGGAACACCTGCCCTGCCCCTGTTGTTCAGGACCTTTCTTCTTTTCTATAAATTTTCATCTATCACTGACACAAGATCAGCAAACATGTTTACCGGGTTGGTTTGTTTGTTTTTGACAGGGGAGAGCTAGATGAAATAGAGAATAAAGCACTGGATTGAGAGGCATGAACACTAGAGTTCAAATTGAGCCTCAAATACCTGTTAGCAACAAGACCCTGAGCAATTGCTTAACCTTTGTATACCTCAGTTTGTTCACCTGTAAAATGGGGATTATAACAGTATCTATCTTCAAGGGTTGTTGTTATGGGGATAAAAAGAAATAACATCTGAAAAGCACTTTGCAAACCTTAAAGCACGATATAAATTACGTTTATTATCATTGATTCTTGGGTGAAGTTCATCGGGAAAATTGATCTTATTAAGAACAGCAAAGTTTTCTCTTAGTCGCTCTTTGCTTATCTCTTATGAATTTTGTTGTATCTTTTCCACTGAAAATCAACTCTCTGTAGCAGAGAAAGAAGCTGCTAGAAATGATTTATGCTCCCAGATTCATCCATATTGGGGTTCTTCCCAACCCCTCCATAATGATTATTATTTTGTCTCTCTATGACCCGAGAGATCGATTTTAAAGGATTTATCTGACCCTAAGTCTCTACACAATAAAAATATATACATAAAAAAAGGAAAAAATTAATCCATATATAACTTGCCCAAAGTAGTGGAACAGATGGGTTTTTTTCTTTTTCCTTTACATGGTTGTTTTAGGCAGAGAGGATGTGAAATAATCAGTAGCCTAGAACTGAGTAGATCTCAAATGTTACCTCCAAAGATCCAACCTAGAAGTGGAACCATTTCCTCTTTCATCTCCACTCTACATCCATAGACTATTCCTTTAAGGAGCCCACCTGAAAATTCTCTCTCTCTTCTGGTCTTACTTGAGACTCTCATCTTGTATTTTACTCCTCCCTGCTGATGTATACTCACACAAGAAGGACTTATTAAGGGCCTGACAATGTGCCACACTCTCAAGGTCTCTCTAAAGAACATTACAATTGGTTATATGACATGGGAGACACTAGCAAAGAACTACCTAGTGTGGTTTGCCCACATCAAAGAAGATGCTGTGCTCGATGAACAAAGCAGGATTGCAATGGCTCAAAAAATGTGAGATGCCCAGATTTAGAGCCATCTTCCCTCCAAATGTTCATATGGACTCTTTGTGTCTGACTTGTGGTAGAGCATTTGGAGCTTGTATTGGTCTGATCAGCCATAGTCGGACACACTGTATCTTGACTCCAACATAGTGATGTCATTTCGGTCCTCTTGAAGAATGAAGGACAATAACCAGCCAACAATCTTCCAAGGGCTGTTCTGAATACTTTACAGATATCTCATTCGATCATCATAACCACCTGGGAGGTAGTTGCTATTATTAACTCCACTTTACATCAAGGAAACTGAGGCAGACAGTGTTTAAGTGGCTTATTCAAGGTCTCCCAGTGTCTAAAGTCATGTTTGAATTTGCATATTCCTAATTCTAGGTCCAGCATTCTATTTCCTGGGCCACCTAGATACCTCTAAGTAAGAGAATTATAAATTGGGATCAATCCCTCTAACCCAGATCCACTTTAACTGGATCCCTTGAATTTATTTTTTAATATTTTGATAACTTTATTCCAACATAATTGGGTTCCTTTGTTATCCTATGCATTTTATTTTATACATTTAAAAATATGATTCTGAGGAGTCCAAAGTCACCACTAGATCAGCCAAGGGCTCCAAGACACAAATAAAGAGGAAGAACCTCTAATGTCGGCGCAAATTATATTATATGAAAGTCATTAGAAGAAAGAAAATAAAGATATAAGCAGCTGACCATTCTATTATGAAAATTCACACAAAAAACTACATTGATATGTGAGTTAAGTCACACCCAGCTTCCTGACACAATATTGCTGTATCCATTTAGAGAGATAGTCTCCCTTCAGTGCTCATGCATAATATCCTTTCATAAAATTCGAGTTGCACATGTTCTTCCTGCATCACAATAGGCATCCACAGGTGCTTCAAGCTGAGGTTACTTAATGGGACACTGAGAACGCACAGGTCAGACCCTGTAAATCTCCCACTAAATAATGTCAGGTTTCACTGTTTGCAGACTAACCACAGCAACCTTGTTGTTGTTATTAATCCAAGCAATAGAAAGGAATCCAGCTTATTATAGAGAGGGAAGATTGTGGGGGAGCATGTTAAATTTCTTGAACTACTTAAGATTATAAAATTATGCATTAAGTCAACTAGTTCACTCCTATGTTCCAGGCACTGTGTTAAACAAAGCCAAAAAAAAAAAACCAAAAACTAGCTCCTGCCCACAAGGAACTTAAAATCTAAAAGTGGAGACAACATGCAAACATATACAAACTATATATGAACAAGATATACACAGAATAATCAGTCAACAAATACCTATTACGCACCTATTCTTGCAGGCAGTTGATTGGTGCAGTGGAGAAAGCCCCAGGCCAAGAATCAGGAAGATTTGAGTTCGAATTTAGTCTAGCTATGTGACCTTGGGCAAGACACTTGACCTCTGTTTGCCTCGGTTTCCTCAACTGTAAAATGTGTATAATAATAGTACCTACCTCCTAGGATCAAATGAAATAATTTTTGAAAAGCATTTAGCACAATGCCTGGCATATAATAGGTATTATATACACTAGCTATATATGCCAGGTAATGTACTACATGCTAGAGATAGAAAGAAAGACAAGAGATGGTCCCTGCCCTCAAGGAGACCACAATCTAATAGGAGAGACATTATGCAAACAACTATGTTAAAAATAAGATATATACAGAAAAACCAGTCACTCAACATTTATTAAACACCTACTATGTGCCAGGCACTGTGCTGGGGAAACAAAGGAAGGCAAAAGACAATTGCTACTCTCAAGGAGCCCACAGTTTAATGAAGGAGACATCATGTAAACATTATGTATAAACAATATATATTATCTATTGGAAAAATAGGAAATCACCAACAGAGGGAAGGCACTAGGATCACAGAAGATCAGGAAAAGCTTCCTGTAGAAGAGATCTTTGGCTGAGACTGGAAGAGGTGGAGGTATGGGGGACAGCCAGGAGGAAAAGGCACAGAGCTGAGAACTGGAGCATCTTGCTCAAGGAACATCCAGGAGACCAGTGTCACTGGATCACAGAATGCACAGAAGACAGTAAGGTATAAGAAGACTGGAAATGTAGGAAAGGGCAGTTAAGAAGTAAGAACGCCAGAGGATTTTATATCTGGTCCTATAGATCATAAGGCATCGTTGGAATTGATTGAATCAGGGGAGGGATGTGGTCAGACTTGCATTTTAGGAAGATTGATTTGACTGGCAACTGAGTGGAAGCTGGATTGGAGTGGGGAAAGACTTGAGGCACAGAGATCAAAGAGCACACTATTGCAAAAATAATAATAGGGAAAGGTGCTAGAGTCAAGAAGACTTGGGTTCTTAGGAAGGATATGAACCCAAGTCTTGCTGACTCCAAGACCAGAGGTTCTATTCACGTCATCATGAGAAGAACCAAAGCCAAAGAAATTGGATACCATGCTTTAGGTCACACAAGTGGGATTTGAACCCAGAGTTTCTTAATAAAACTCTGCTTCTCCCACTATCCCACACTCCCCTAGACCCATTATATTCATTTAACTCCTAGTAAAGTATATTGTGCAAGTACTGTTATCTGCATTTGACTTGGGGGTAAACTGAGGAACAGAAATATGTCCCTAAGTTACTGAGCTGATCAACATCACAAGATCCGGAACCCAGGAATTTGGATATGAAATCCAGTGTTCACCAATGGCATTAGGAGGAAAAGGGAAGATTGTCTTTCAAAATGAATTTCGATGACTATAATGCTATTAGAAAAGTGAGGCAGCTTGGTGTAGTGCTTAGAGGGCCAGCCTCAAAGCCAGGAAGATCTATCTAACGTTGTATCTAATCTGACACACGTTGACTGTGTTATATAGCAAGTCATATAATCCCTCAATGAGTCAAGCAAGTCTAATACTATAAATTGCAGAGAAGGTGCCAATCTGCATTATTAGAGGGAGTTTTTTCATGTGGAAGTTCCCTACAAAGGAAATGTCAGGTCAACCCTCTATTCCCCTACAAGTCAGAACCGGTTTACTTGTCCCTGAAAGTGCATCAATAACCCAGTTTGCCATTCTGATTTCTTAGTATGGGTTCTGGCTTTGGGTGACTCTGTAGGGCAGGGGGGCAGGGTTTGTTTCCAACCCCAGCAATGAGAACACAGAAACACAAGGTTATCAGGACATGAGAATATGGGCAGAGGTGCTGAGAATCCACAAAGTGATTACCACCCCACAGCACCTTGCTCCTCCGATGATGAACTGCTTCCCCAGTTCCTCTAGACAAATGACTCGCCAGGTCAAATAAGTGATATTGGACATAGTGGGTGCACTGGCTTAGGAAGATATATGGGAAAGGGGATGATAGAGGTCAGCTCCCAAGATCAGGCTGGTTCTAGCCAAAGCTAAACAGTCTTCAAGTCACTTGGGATAAAGTCCCTCCCAGATGCAACTGGTGGTCCAGTGGATAGAGCTCTGGGCCTGGAGTCAACTATACCTGAATTCGGATCCCACTTCAGACACTAACTGCATGGCCCTCAGCAAGTCATTTAATCTCTGTCTGCCTCAGTTTCCTCAGTTATAAAATGAGGATAACAATAGCTCCTTTTTCCCAGGGTTGTTCACAGGAAAAGTAAGTATCTGATAAATGTTTGTTCCTTTACCCCAGACCAGACCCATGATCTTATCGATATACGGAACTTCCAGTGAGAAGGCTCCACCCAGGCAGGGAAGCACCTTCTCTGAAACTTAAATTAGATTTTTAGGACAGGAGTTCTTCACCTGGGGTCCATATACCCTCAAGGGGCTCATGAACAGATTTCAGGGGTCCAAGAACATGGATGAACAAAAAAAATACATCTTTATTTTGAAATAAGGGGTTTTTGTCATCTATGTATTTAATTTAATGTGTTTAAAAAATTATTCTGAGAAGTGGTTGATAGGCTTCACCAGATTGTATCAAGGGTTCATCAGAAAGAGAGTGACAGGGAGAGAGAGAGAGAGAGAAAGAGAGAGATGGAGAAGGGAAGGGAAGAGCAGGGGAAAGGGAAAAGGAGAGAAAATAGAGACAGAATGTTAAAGAATCCCTATTTTAGTGAGTTGCCAGGAGCCCTGAGAGGTTAAGCCACTTGTCAAGCATCACACATCCTATATATGTCAGGGGCTACAATTGAACTTGTCTTCCTGACTCTAAGACTGATTCTTCATCTACCTCCTCTACCATGGTGCCTCTCATTATCATGTTTCTATGATGCCAAATAATTCATAATATAATTCCTCAATGAAGAAGTCAGCATTTTGTAAAGAAAGGTATACTGGGTTTGGAGTAAAAAAAAAAAAACCTGTGTTTAAATTGTAGTGCTGTTCTGAGACCCCTCTCAGCCCTGACATTCCCTGTTCTAAGGCCCCTCTCAGCCCTGACATCCCATTTTCTAAGACCCCTCCCAGCTCTGACATCCCCTGTTCTAAGCCTGCTCCCAGCTCTAACATCCCCTGTTCTGAGATCCCTCCAGCCCTGACAGTCTTGCTCACAGCTCTCAGCCCTATGATCTTTCCTATTTCATATCGTCTTTACAAAATAGATTTCTTTCCAAGCAAAAGTGAAACTCCACCAAAAATAAAATAATAAAATATAATAAAATAAACAGCACTTTGCTCACTGATTCCTGCTGAGCTGCCATGCAGTTCTAATGAAGTGGAATTTCACTCTATTAGGCTTTGTTCTTTGTTTCACAAATGGTGCCCTTTGAACTAGAACTCTCCTCCAAATGACTGACTAATCCCCAGCCTGGGAGGGGGATGCTAAATCAATTGGCAAGAAAATGGGAATGTGCCTGCTGGTGAAAATATGAAAGGCTTCCAGCCAAATCACTTCCCAATGGTTAATCACTTTAGAGAAACTTGCTGATCTGTTGCTAATGATGGGCTGTGTGTCCTCGATGGGTTTCCTGGCTGCTGCCCATCTGAATGAATGTCTTAGAAAATGAGGTCCCTAGTCACTGAAGGCAAGGCAATTCCATTTGGAAGAAAGAACTGGAAGGCTGGATTCTGAGGGCCCTCTGCTGCCCAGGCTCAGACTTACTGTATGACCTTGGGTAGAACCACATCTCCCCTGTAGCAAGGAGCAGATTCTGAGCACTGGTTGTTTATCAGAGGAAGCTAGATGATACAGTGGTTAGAGCACTGGGCCATGTGTCAGGAAGACCTGAATTCAAATCCTGATTCATACACTTATAAGCTATGTGACCTTGGGCAAGTCAGTTAATCTGTTTGCATCAGTTTTTTCAATTGGGAAATGACTATAATTATAGTATCTACCTCTCCACCTCACAGTGTTGCTATAAGAATCAAATGAGATAATATATGTAATTAGCACAGCGCCTGGCACATAGATATAGGAGGGAAGGAAGAGGAGAGAAAGAGAGGGAGAAGGAGGGGAAGAAAGAGAGAGAGAGAGACAGAAACAGAGACAGAGAGAGACTGAGAGAGAGAGGCAACTAGATGTCACAGTGGATAGAGCCCAGCCTAGAGTCAGGAAGACTCATCTTTCTGAGTTCAAATCCAGCCTCAGACACTTACTAGCTGTGTGACCCGGGGCAAATCACTTAACTCTGCTTGCCTCAGTTTCCTCATCTGTAAAATGAACTAGAGAAGGAAATCCAAATCACTCCAGGATCTCTGACAAGAAAACCCCAAATGGGATCATATGAAGTCAGACATGACTGAAAAAGGATTAAACAACAAAGAAGACAGATATGCATAAAGATAATATATAGACATACAGAAACATAATATATAGGTATAGATGAATATAGATATATATACTGAATACATATGTATGCCAGCTATTATTATTAATACTCATCTATAAAATGACAATCATGTTTCCCACCTGTAGATATTAACACTGTGCCTAAATTTAGGGGACTGGAATAGAAAAGAACCTTGGGATTATAAATGATAGAACTTAGAGATGGAAGGGACCTTTGAGAATATCTACTCCAGGTCCCTTATTTTACAGGAAAGACCTTGAAAAGTGAAATTAATAAACCAGGGTCACATGGTAGTAAATAGTGGAAGTAAAACTCAAACTCAGAGTCTCTCAGTGCCAAAGGCAGTGTTGTTTCCCATGCAGACCTAGTTAGGTCAAACCATGCCTGTCTCTAGAAGCCCTGGTTCTCCAATAGTGACAGCCTACATTCATATACTCATTACAAAGGACCTTTCTTAACAACTCGGGAAGGGGGAGGGGAGGGAGAGCTGGTGTTCAGTGTGATCAGTGAGATCATGGTGTACTCAACAACCATCTAGCCTTGCCTTTTCAAAAGTAAGCTGAACCTGAAGTGACAAATACAGAGTGAAGGGTCATGGATTGGCCAGGGAATATCTTTGTGTAAAAGAATTGACTAGCTATGGTACTTTGGACAGGTTACTTAACCTAATCTCCAGGCCCAGTTTCCTCATCTGTAAGATGGGAATAAGAATATTTGAAAAAAAACAGGGCATAGTGGAAAGAATACTAGACAGGAAAAACAACCCACATTCTTCAACTCCTGGGTTGGGGACGGGATCACCTAAGTGACCTAGAGCAGTTATTTCCCTTCTCTGTGCCACCATTTTCTCATCTGCAATTTGAAAAGGTTGAATTAGATCTGAATCCTTTCATCCTATGACTTTCTGAAGAAGTGACCTTACTTAGGCGAAAAGGCCATCAGTATTGGGGAGTAGAGTTCAAACAAGAAAAAACAGAGTTGGGTTGGGTTTGAAGCTTGCTCTCTCTTTTTTAGAGGCTCATACATTGAATGGGGGTTAAAACTATTCCTAATGCTTGCATCATAAACGGTCTAAGTCCCACTTCATCTCAGAGAGTTGTGGGTGCAGCTGGGGTGTGGGGGAAGAGTTTACAAAGAATACACCTACTACATGGAGAGGAATGAGTACATCTGTATGTTGGGGGCATCCTATAAACGATACTACCACTGTTTTTCTTTCATAGCGAGAGCCATAACTAGACTAAACTGCATCTAGTGCCTTCAGTGAGGGGACAGTGTTGTGGTACTGACAAGAGTTAAGGTAGTCCCATCACAGGTGAGGTCATAAGAAGGGCAGCCCATGCACTAGAGAACACTTCAATAATTTCAATTTTCTGAGGACCAAAAGGTAAAGCACAGGCACAATGGTCATAGCAGGCAAAAAGCATGGGAGCTTGCCCTCTCGGAGGTACCTGAACCAAAGCTAGTTATGATTTTCTCCATACCTG
>CM053773.1:217377964-217508292 GCA_028658325.1 Potorous gilbertii
GTGGAGCTGTGAGCTTATCCAACCATTCTGGAGAGCAATTTGGAACTATGCCCAAAGGGCTACAAAAATGTGCATATCCTTTGACCCAGCAATATTGCTTCTAGGACTGTATCCCCAAGAGATCAAAAAAATGGGAAAGGGTCCCACATATACAAAAATATTTATAGCATCACTTTTTGTAGTGGCCAAAAACTGGAAATCAAAGGGATGCCCATCATTTGGGGAATGGCTGAATAAATTATGGTATATGAATGTAATGGAATACTATTGTGCTATAAGATATGATGAAGAAGAAGACTTCAGAGAGGCCTGGAAAGACTTATATGATCTGATGCTGAGTGAAAGGACTAGAACCAGGAGAACTTTGTGCACAGCAACGACCACAGTGTGCAAGAGTTTTTTCCGGTAGACTTGGATATTCACATTAAAAAAAAAAATTCCCAATGGTCTTCTAAGGCAAAATACCTTCCACATTCAGAGAAAGAACTATGGAATTCAATCGCAGAATGTAGCAGATCATATTGTGTGTGGGGTGTGTGGGGTGTATGTGTGTGTGTGTGTTTGTATTATGTTTTGGTTTGTTATATGATTTCTTCCATTTATTTTAGTTCTTCTACACAGCGTGACTATAATGAAAATGTATTCAATAGGAACATATGTGTAGATCCTACATAGAATTGTATGCCGCCTAGGGGAGGGAGAGGCATGGGGGGTAGGTAGGGGGAAAACAAATCTAAGTTTTATGGTAGTGATTTTAGAGCATTAAAAATAAACAAAATGAATATATTAAAAATAAAAAAATAAAAAAGTTAAAAGGGACCTTGTAGGCCTTGCTATCAAACCATGACAGTTTACAGATGAGGAAATGTAAGCATTAAGATAATCTGCCCAAAGGGAGGTACATAATAATGGAAGAATGGAGGGTTAAATCTGGATTCTCTGCCTCCAAATGCAATGCTCTTTCCATTGAACCATATTCACCCAAATCCTTCAACCAATACACCATGGAATGGAGACCCTTCACCATCCTCGTTACCCTCCCCCTTAATGGCCCAATAAAGTAAGATGTCAAGAGTACAAAAAAATATCTTCCCAGAACAATACAAACAGGTGTTTTCATAATCACCTGAAAGGTAAGGTAGAAGATGGCAAACCAAAATTCTTCTTATACAGCTGTGGACATGGAGGGCACATTTCCTTTCTTTCTTTGACAGAAAAATACATTCCACATTCAGAGAAAGAACTATGGAATTCAATCGCAGAATGTAGCAGATCATATTGTGTGGTATGTGTGTGTGTGTGTGTGTGTGTGTGTGTGTTATGTTTTGTCATCTCCTCTTTACTAAATCCCAGTTCATTCCTAAAGAAACCAAAGATGTCACATTGGGTCATGAAAATTGTCCTTTGATTGCTTCATATGTGTAAGTCTGCCTTTCCAGTTAAAGTATAAACATCTTGAGGATAGGAATGCTGTTTTTTCCTCTTTGTGTACCCCTAGAGGACCTAGTGGGGGCAGCTAGGTGGCACCATAGTGCATAGAGTGCGGTACCTGGAGTCAGGTAGGCTCATCTTTGTGAGCTCATATCTGACCTCAGATACTTACTGGCAGTGTGAGCTTGGGCAAGTCATTTAACCCTATTTGCCTCAGTTTCCTTATCTGTAAAATGAGCTGGGAAAGGAAATGTCAAACCACTCCAGTATCTCTACCAAGAATACCCCAAATGGGATCACAAAGAGTTGGCCACAACTGAAAAACTTCTTAGCAAAAGGACCTACCTTAGCACACAGTATGGGAAAGGCCTATGGGCATCATAGCAAGAGAACACAATAGAAGTTGACCACAAGCCAGAAACGAAGAGTTAAGTGGCAGATGAGATAATGAAAGAATACATAATTAAATAAAGCTTTCTCACCACTGTATCTTTAGTCACACCATTCCCAATTCTTCTGCCTTTGAAAATCCCAACTATCCTTCAAGGTTTAGACTAAATGTTACATCCTCCATGAAGCCTTCTCACATGAGAATTAATACTTCTTTTGTCAAATTTTACAAATAATAATAACGGTTATGACAGGTAGCACTTATATACAGCTTTAAGGTTTGCAAAACTCCTCATAAATATTACCTCAGTTTATTGTCTCAAAAAACAATACTGGGAGGTAGGAGCTATTATCATTTCCATTTTACAGTTGAAGAAGCTGAGGCAAGCAAAGGTTAAGTGACTTGTCCTGAGTCACACTGCTGGTAAATGACTCCAGGTACAGCATTTTTTATTCATTTCCCTGCCTATAAAATGAGGGAGATGATCTACATGACCTCCAAGTTAGCTCTCTGTGAAGCATTTTATACTTCTCTCTGTCTCTGGCTTTTTTTTGATTTTTGGAAGAACAAGACCTATGATTTCATTGGTATATAGAAATTCCAAAAAAGAAATTCCTTCTACCTATGCAGGTTGGCACCTCCTTGTAATTTATAGTCTTAGAGAGAGACCTAGATCACTGAAAGATTAGGGGACTTGACCAGGATTACACAGCCAGAATGTGTCAGAAGCAGGATTTGAACCCAGATCTTAGTGACCCTGAACAAAACTGTACAATACTTCCTCCTTAGTCTATCTCATATGCTCTTGTTCTAGTCTATTCTGCAGTACAAGCATGTATATGATTGTATAAGCCCACTCTTTGTTACATGGTAAGGGTAGAGACCATATTATAATTACTTCTCTATTTCCCCCACCACCCAGCACTGTACTCTGCAAATAGATGGTGCTTAATAAATGCTCAATGAATAAATGATCAATACCCCTAATAAGCTACTATTTTCAGGGAGAGGCAATGGAAAATGTACTGATCACTGAGTCAAAAGCTTTGAGGTTTATACTGGACCTACCAACTATTCATATGTTGAACGTAGAAATGTAGAAAATAACTTCTTTGGATCTATTAAAACAGCTAGGTGGAATAGTGGATAGATCACTGGGCTTGGAATCAGGAAAGATCTGAGTTTAAATTCTGCCTTCTAGCTATGTGACCTTTCCCTCTCCCTCCCCACCTGCCCTTGCCCCCAGCACGTCTTAGTGCCAGGAAGGAATTTAGAGGCCACCGAGTTCAATTTCCTCATTCTAGAGATAAGAAAACTGAGGCCCAAAGAATTTTCAGGAACTTGCTCAGGTCACCCAGGAAGTTAGTAGGAGAGGGAGAATATGAATCTTGGACCTCTAAATCAAAACCCAGCTCTCTTTCCCTTGTACCACTTAACCTCTATCTATCTGTAAAATGAGGATAATAGCTCCCACATCACAGTGTTGTAAGTAGGATCAAATGAGAAAATAGCTAAAACAAAACGTAAAGACTAGCTATTAGTAGCTATTTGTCATTACTCTATTTCATCTAGAAAAATGATCTAATAAAATATACAGTATTTTCTTTGCACAGTCACCGTGAAGCTAAAATGAAAGGATGCATGTTAAGGCATTTATAAAAAGAAAAATATTATGTAAATGTCAGCTATGAGCATGATTATTTTCTCCTTTTTCTTATTAATAAGTGAATAAGCAATTACTGAGCATCTCCATGCTAGGCTGAATATCATAATATAAAAATTGCTGCATTTCTAATTAGAGGACCTGAATTCAAATCCTTTTTCAGTTTTTTGCTCTCTATATTGGACAGGTAGATTCATCTTTCTGTGTCTCAGTTTCCCTGTATATAAATAAAGTAGTTACTGGGAAATAACTGGAGAAATTGTGCTATTTGAATGTGTAAGGGCGATATTTCATACCTCAATCCCTATTAATATTGTTACAGGAGGTCTAGACATTTCTACTGAGTCAATCAGTATAAAAGAGATATAAACAAGTATTTAATCAATTTGGGTGAGACACTGAAAAAATAAAATATTTTGATGAGACTATATATATCAAAGCATAGAGCTCAGAAATGAGTATCCCAGGAGAAAATTCTACAACTGACTGTTGAAGGAATTGTTCTTGTAGAGAAGGAGAAAATGGAGTTCTCTTCTCCCACTTGATTAAAAGACAACTTGTGAATTTCAAAAGGTTGGAAGATGTGAACTTCCCCTAAGCAAGAGAAAGTGATGTCTATATTGGGAGATAAAAGACAAGCCAAGGATAAAATGGACAAATTAAAGGAAGGAAGCTTCAGAAATCTACCAGGGCATTGACCTTTACTGTCCAGTAAACAACTGCACCTAAAGGGAGCTTCAAGAGGATTCCACATAAGGAGAAAAGCACTCCCAGGAACCAGGATCTGTTGGCTATCTCTTTGGCATATGTACCCCCCCCCCTCTAAGTTTGAGTCCACTTTCATCATGATGTTTATAATTGGAGGAAAGTGTGTCCCCACTGGAGGGACTGTTCTTGTATCAACTGTCCCTGCTATACCTACTTAGTAAATATTCCTCTCTAACAGCTAATTATGTCTAGCTGATAATCAGTGAGGAACATATTGGGTGGGGGCTCATAAACAGTATGGTTAATAGCCAGAGTAATAGCAACTAGGCACCTCAGTCCCTCAAGGTAACCGCTTATATCACTGAAGAGAGTGGTAGTCATTCCTCTCAAGGCTGCACTCATGACATTCCATTGGACTTTGCCTACCAAATTGACAGGGACTTGCTGGCACCAAGTTTATAATTCCCAATGATTGATTGATAATAAAGGTGTCCAAAACTTTTGTAATTAAATTTGTTGGGGTAAGCATATAGAATTTTGTTGTAACTTAAGAAATAACAAAGGACTGTGCCAAAGAAAACTCTTCATTCTGTGAGTTTATTCCACCTCTAGAATACTTCTCACACTGGAAGCTCTACTCCTTTGGCCTCTCCCTCTGATTGGTTGGTTATTTCCAGATCCCTCATTTTAAGGAGGAAGCCCAAGCCAACCACGTCTTCATTCCTTCTCTCAGGCTGTACTCTTCACCCTTCATGAGACTTTGTCTATCAGACCAAGAAATACTGAATCCCCATGCCCTTTTATACATTATCTTCCCATGTTAGAATACAGAAGTTTTTGCAAAGTGCTTGTACATAGTGAGTGCTTCCTAAATGTTCATTAACCTGATTGACTAGTCAATCACCTTTTGGGGACCCAGGCTTCTAAAAAAGATTGGAATTGTGAGAGTGAGCCTAGAAGGGGACATTTCTCTTTTGCATCCAAGAATGAGTCTCAAATGGAGAATCTCCATGGTGGGTTCTTGCAAATGTCAAGGATCCAGAAATTATTGCAGATGAAGCATTCTGCCAAAAGTCAATTCCCTTGACCACCAGCAGATTGGACTGCTGCTAGAATCTCTTGCTAGAATACTCAATTCGAACTAACCTGTTTTCAGAGATAGATACATAGATGGATAAATGGACGGATGGAAGGACAGATGGATGGATGGACAGATAGATGGACACACAGATGGACAGTTGGATGGATGGATGGATAAACAGAAAGATGGATAAAGGACTGATGACAGATATAGGTTGTGACATAGATAGATATTATTTCACTAGATAAAATCAGATGAAGCTATATCATTAGAAATGGTTGCAAGAATCAGACAGAGTTCTAGATCTAAATGACAACTTCTCTCAAATTGATAGGGACTTGCTCAAAGCTAGTTTATACTTTCTAATGATTTATTGATTTGACAGAGATGTCCAAGACTTTTGTAATTACATTAATTGGAATTAGCATATAGAATTTTGTTATGCCTTAAGAAATAACAAATATAAGGAACTCAGAGTAATATTAAATAGTTTAAATCCCTTGACTTCTCTGGGCCTTAGTTTGCTCATCCGAAAAATGAGAAGATTAGACTAAAACACCTCTAAGGTCCCTTCCAGTGTTGAATCTATTACCTTAATATTGTTACAAACTGATATAGTGAACTAAACAGACCAAGAATACATTGCCCACAATGATTGCGATAATACAAATATAAGGAACACTAAAAGAAAGCCCGATTCTGAGTAAATCATAGGTTGGCCCCCAAACAACAGATTATAAAATGCAGGCCTTTTCTTCTGGTAGAAAGGTAGGGGACTGCTAATGTTGAATAATGCATTTAGTGTATTAATCTGCTGAGTTATACTACTGGAGGTGATTACTTATCCCTGCCTTTGTACTGGCTGTTCTAGGTTCCTGGTATGCACTCTCTCCCCTACCTCATAAAAATCCCTTGTTTCCTTCAAACCTCTGTTCAAGTACCATCTTTCTGTCACCCCAACTGTTAGTGCTCCACCTCCAAAAATTACTTTGCATTAATCCCATATATATTTTTTATGTCACTATATATGTACATACTATCTTGCCCCAATAGAAGGTAAGGTACTGGAGTGTATAAACTATTATATTTTTGTCTTTGCCTTCCAAGCGTCTAGCACAGTTTCTGATACATAGTAGGTACCTTATTGATTATTTGACTGATTTTGCCTAATTGTATTTTTCATTTGTCTTTTGGGTTTGGTTTGATTTGGTTTTTTGTTTCAAAGAAAAGATTCATTGAGGGAGAAATCTGGAAATGCCCATTATGCAAATATACAAAGCCTCCATAAAACATTTTAATTAAAATTAAAATAAAGAATTTAGGGCATGTGACCTGTAAGTTTCCTTCCTTTTCTAAATATATAATCCTATGTTCCTCTGATCTAGATACCATGGAAGATACATTCCAAAACATTAAGGCTAGGTACTTTACAAGGACCTTACAATCTATTTTGAGAGAGGAAAAGAACTCATGGGAAAGAGCTGTAGAACCTCAAACTGAAGTTTTTTCTCTGCTACAGTTTTCTTGTCTCCTCGTTTGGAAATTCAGACTGATGAAGCCATCTTTTCCTAGGTGGTGATCCCTTTGAATTAGTGAGGGCTTAGTTTTCTCTTTGACAGCTCACCACAAGAGGCATTCATTCATCAGCACCTTGGACAGATGATCTATGGCCCTGAGCAATATCATGTGGGACAAACCTCTCCAAACGACCTTTCAGAAGAACAACAAAGTCCGATATCCAATGCTTGAAGAACAAGATGGGAGGGAGGGGGCCTGGGAGGGGAGGGGGGAAGGTCCCTTACCAAAAGAAAAAAAAAGCCACAGAATCCAAGTTTTTCAAAAATAATGAGTTTTAATAGAGGTTTTAAAAGTTTTGGAAGAATGGAAAAGGAAAATTTTCAATGGATTTGAGATCTGAGGAGAGTGTTTCTTTATAGATTTACCAGCATTCTATTCCATTGGATTTTTTCAGATCTTGGCATTTCACTGAGTTATTTTACAGATGAGGAAACTGAGACAAACAGGGTTAAGTGACTTGCCCAGGGTCACACAGCTAATAAATGCCTGAGGCTAGACTTGAACTCAAGAAGATAAGTCTTCCTGACTCAGTACTAAATGCCAGGATAAAATGGGTAAAATGCCAGGTCTAAAGTTAGGAAGACTCATCTTTCTGAGTTCAAATCTAGAAACTGAGGAAAACAAAAATTGACTTGCCCAGCATCACACAGATACTAAGTGTTTGAGGACAAATTTTAACTCAGATCTTCCTGACTCCAGGCCTGGTACTCTATCCACTACACCATCCAGTTGCCTGTAGGTGGGTTAGGATATAAAGTCAATTTTTTGGACTCACTGATAAACCTCATTAGTACAACTCCAATGGCTCTCTGTATTTCCAGAAATAAATATCAACTTCTCTGTTTGGTATGTAAAGCCCTTCACAGTCTGTTTCCTTCCTACCTTTCCCCTCCATGCTCTCTATGGTTCACTAGGATTAGCTTATTTGCCATTTTTCATAGATAAAGCTCCATCTCCTTTTTCTATGCCTTTGCTCTGGCTATCCTCCAAATCCGAAATGCATTCTTTCCTCCTTGTGTCTCTTGCAATTCCTAGACCCAGGTAAAGAAGGAGAAAGACTTTTCCTTCTAAGAAAAACTTTTATCTACTTTGTAAGTCCCTTGTAGCTGGTCATGGTGGTCCAAGCCTGGCACTCCCAGGTACTGAGGCTAGTGAATGTCTTGAGCTTGGGAGTTCTGGGCTACAGTAGGCTACATCAATTGAGTGTCTACACTACTACTGAAAGTCTCCAGAAGGGGGACATGGGTACTACCAAGTTGCTTTAGAAAGAATGAACTGGTTCAAGTTAGAAACATCAGAGTGGGACCATGTCTATGAGTAGCCCCTGTATTTCTAAACTGGGTAAGATAAGGAAACCTAGTCTTTTTTCAATATTGTATACTGAATTGCTAAGTAATTTATGAAATTATGAAATGGGGCAGGCACACCTAGATTTTCAGGTTTTCGTTAGCAAAGACCACAATGGTGGCAGGAAATGACACTGTAATCATACTTTAATAAGGCACAGAGGGTACAGGGGCAAACAGGCATGGAAATACTTAAGTAGTAGAAAAGGTAAAGAGACAGGCAGCATAGGCATATGGATGGAGCAAAAGATGAAGGCAGGCAGTAGTGGGGAAAGGGGATGGGGAGAGGAGAGGCCTAGAGAATCACAACCCAAGCCATGGATTAGAGCTGACAGTATGCAGCAGCATGGACCCAATGAAGATGGAAAAGGCGTGGGAGGGGAGGGAGGCAGGAGTTAATAGGATTTTTGTGGGGAACAGACTAACTCTTATCTGTGCCACTTTGGGGTTGGTTCATTAATATATCTAAACCATCTTCAAAATTGTCAGTAAAATGTTAAAGTTGGTATCTCATTCAAGCTTATCAACATCATTCTGCTGATATTTGTATACGATAGGACCCAAAGTCCCTTACAGCAAAGTCTACATGACTCCCCCTGATTCAGCATGTGGTAGCAGGATGTGATTTTTGGCTAATATGGGATACAAGTTATATAACATATAATTTATATAATATTATACAGTATATTACTGTGTTGCTTATCATTATATTTTATATGGTAGCATAGAGCATATAATTATATGATGCAAAATATGTTCCTTTGATCTTTGGAATTTCTAGATTGCAATCCCACTTCTTTCAATGGTCCCTTTATGCTGGCTACTTATACTGACTAGGAGTGGGGGGAGAATCAAGATTACTAGAAAAAGAAATAATTTGGTATATGCATATAGATATACATCTATATAGAAATAGATAGGTATGTACAAGATATTTTTAAGGCTATATTATAAATACGTATGTAAGTTTATACAAAATATCATTTTTAAAAGACTGAGCTGTATAAATGAGTATGTACTTTATGTTATACGCATATATATACATATATACAACATATATTGTATGTCATATGCATATATAAACATATATATAGTATGCACATATACACATGTATGTGTGTATATACACAAACATATGCAAATAACATTTTCTCCCAGGAAAATATAAGATCCTTAAGGACAAGGATCATTTGAAAGAAAGGAGAGCTTTGGGTGGGGAAGAAATCAGCCTCTTTTGTGCATATATTGAGTTTAAGATAACTATGGAACATCCAGGTGGGAGAAATATCCAGGTAACAGTTGGTGATATTGGGAAGGTTGGGGGGGAGGGGGGATTCATGAACAAACTCCATGGTTAGTTAGAAAGCAGAACAATAGGAAGCCTGGTGGTCCTTTCAACACCAAGAGGAAAGCTGTGTTTCTGTAACAGTTCCTGAGAATTTTGTCTGTCTCTCTGCTCTCCCAGATGTCTACATATTCATGAACCTAAGCTGTAATTAAAAAAGAAACCCGTTGTACCTATCAGCCATCAAAGTGACTTTTTTTTTAAAAGAAAGCTATTGTCTCTGAGCACAACATCCCCACCATTCCCCCACCTTGAAGGAGGTGTAAAAATTGGAGCATGAAATCTTTCTCCTAATCTCCAGCTATTGTCATTTCTGCCAGTTCATCACCCAAAAAAGTACAACAATGGAACACCACGCTTCTGAACTAATCTTTGATGGATGGGCCACACACACACCAGGGCTCAATTTTGAAGAACCTCATAAATATTAATGGTGTTGATAAAGCCTTTAAAAATTTGTCCTGTCACATGCCTGCCAGGGAAACCCTTGCAATTCAATCATGTTTGTCCCTCCCACTGAGGACCTGCTACCAATTTCCTTCTCTGTCTCATTTAATCGGTGGGACTGGGGGGGAGGCGGTGCGGGTAGTGGAGAGAGATATTCATTCCTCCTGGAAGAAATAAAAGACCCAGAAAGGTTTTCCAAACTTGAATGTTACGCATCTATTACTCAGAAGCCCCCCTTGATCACTGGCTCTCCCACTTGGTAGGCTAGTTTTTAGCTCTCTGGGAGAAAAATCTTTAATGTTTTATATACATATACATATACATATACACACACACGTACACATTTTTGCATTTTCACCAGGAAATGTAATAACATATAAGCCCCTATTGTGACCATTGATGCAACAGGTTTACAGAATATAATCATCCATGTTCATATACCATGATCACAGCCTAGCCCAGGTTACATCAATTATTTTGGAAGCCCCAAGGCCACCTAGCTTTGGCAAATAAAATCATATTTACAAAGGACCAGTGACTGACTCTCTGAAAGCAGAGATGCTTATTTCCGGCCATTTGCCCCTTCTACTCCTTAGAGAGATTTTTGTTATTTTATTATTCCTTTCATATAACCTTTTCCACTATGGGAAATGTGGAAATAACCTGACAAAACAATCTCAATATGACCCAGGACCTGACTGGTGGTACTTTGTCCAGGCCCGAGGACTGAACTGGATGGGAAATCCCTGAAATTTAGTCTCAACAATAACTACCTCAGTTCAAGTAAGTAAACATTTACTAAGAGCTACTAGGTGCCAATCCCTGAGAATACAAAAGGCTCCAATTCTACTTAAGGGAATGGGGAGGGGAGACAGGGGGTGGACAACACCTGGAGAATCAAACAAATATATGACAAAACAAAGCAAATACAAAGCATTTTTCAGAGTAGGGTCAGCAAAGAACTCAGAACTGGGAAATCAGGGAAGGCTTCTTGTAGGAAGTAGTGCTTGAGTTAAACCTTGAAGGAAGCTAGGATTTCCAAGAGGTGAGGTGGAGAGAAAGTGTCTCCAATAAAGGAAATAGCCTCTGAAAATCATAGAGGCTAGAGATAGTTTGGCTGGAATGTATAGACATGAATAAGGAGTACTGAGAAATTAGTCAGTCAATAGTCAACAAGCATTTATTAAGCACTTACTATATGCCAGTGGATAAAAGATTGGGCCTAGATTCAGAGAAATCTGAGTTCAAATATGGCCATAAACAATACACATGTCACAGATCAACAGATAAATCTAACTGTCTGACTATTACATACACACATAATTAGCAGAGAGAGAAGTACCAAGTACAGGAGCTCCTTGGCAGCTGCCCAGCGTCTCCTCTGGTGAAACAAACACTTCCAATGAGTAAGACCCAAACTAAAACCTCACCTCAGAGTATTTATATATTTTCCAGAGTGAGAGGGCATCACAACCCTGGAGAACCAGTGCCTCATTAGAAATAAACAAAAGATGTGGGCCTCCCCTAATCAAGCTTCCCTTCATGGGCAAGGTCATTAATAGATGGGGAAGATTTTTACTTCATTAACATTACAAATGGCATGCTTTCTGGGTTCCGGATAAGGGATGGTTCTCTCCTGCTTTCCCAATCACCAATGGAACGTGTGCTTGCTCCCATGTTTTTAGCATGATGTTTTCAGCCATGTTGTCAGATGCTTTCAACAAGGACAAGCAAGCATCAAGGTCAGCTATCACACTGAAAGTAAATTATTTTACCTGAAAAGGCTACAAGCCAAGACTGAAGTGGAGTGAAAGCTGGTGCATGCTTTTTTGTTCACAGATGATTGGGCTCCCAATGCAGCCTCTGAGGCTGAGATGCAACAAACCATGGATCAATTCTATGCTGCTTGTGCTAGTTTTGGCCACCAAGAAAACACATGTGCTTGACTAGCCAGCACCACACCACATCCGTATGTGGAACCATCAGTTACAGCAAACAGAGAAGTGTTAAATGTTGTGGCTAAGTTCACCTACCTTTGCAGTACACTTTTTAGAGATGTACACATTGACAATGAGTTTGACACACATTGCCAGAGCTAGCTCAACATTTGGGAGGCTCTGAAGGAAAGTATGTGAGAGAAGAGGTATTAGACTGACTACCAAACTGAAAGTCTACAAAGCTGTTGTGCGGACCTCATTGGTGTATGTCCATGAAAACTGGACAAAATACTATGCTAGGAAACTGAGTCACTTTCATTTGAATTGTCTTAGGAAGATTCTGAAGATCACCTGGCAGGATAAGGTACCTTTTTCCAACTAAATTGCCAAACATTCAAACTCTATTACAGAGAGTACAACTCCAATGGGCTGGTCATGTTGTTCAAATGCCAAATATATGCTTACCTAAAAGATTTTTTATGGAAAACTCACATAGGGTATGTGATCACATGGTGGTCAGAAGAAGGGATAAAAGGACACTCTCAAGGTATCTCTTAAGAACTTTGAAACTGATTGTATGACACGGGAGACACTGGCACAGGACTGCTCAGCATGGTGTGCCCACATCAGAGAAGGTGCTGTGCTTTTTGAGAAAAGCAGAATTAAAACTGCTCAAAAGAAACACAAGATGAATAAATTTAGAGAATCCACCCAAAACATTCATACTGACTACTTGTACCTGACTTGTGGTAGAGCATTCTGAGCTCGTATTGGTCTAATCAGCCCCAGTAGGATGCACTGTACCATGACTCTAACATAGTGATGTCATTTTGGTCCTCTTCAAGAACAAAGGACAGCTACCTACTGACCAATATTATATAGATTTATATATGTGAGTATATTTATGTATACTTATAGCCACGTATATACACAAACATAAAATTCAAGTGTTCTCATAAATTTCCCTCTTCTCTTATTTTCATTTTAACTACATGTTGCAATCCTTTCCTCCCTACACCCCAAGAGAGTCCAATTTCTCTTTTTGCTCTTAGAAATTGCAGGAGACAAAATCAGAGTTGCAATGACTTAATAAAGTTTCTTTCTCCCAACACAGGGTGGGGAAAATAACTGTCCCTCATAGCAGGGTAGCAGCTCAGGAACTAGGATGATATAATGATTCATCAGATCATCAAAAGAAACTTGGAAGGGTCTCTTGGTCACCACTCTTGGACCAACAAGAAACCAGTACTGACTCTCTGACTCTTCCTCCAGGGTTCACTGAAATGCTCGATCTTGCCACTATGACCCAGCTTGTGCCTTCCTGGGCTAAAAGGGTAAAACCACAGTGCAGAGGAGGGAGGGAAAGGAACCAGTGTTCACAGGCCAAGACAGGAAGGTAGCCTGGTGTTGTACATGGAACTAGGTCTTATGCCCTAACTCAGTTACTTAGTACCTGTGTGAACTTGGGCAAGAACGTTTTCAACAGATGCCCAAATTCCTTCATCTGTGAAATGAGAAGGATGGAGAAGATGATGGTTGAACACCACGCTCCTTTCAGCTCTAGATCTGATGGTCAGCAGGAATCCCCCAGCCCCATGTTACCACTGTTACTGTTCATTCATTTCAGTCATGCTTGACTCTTTGTGACCCCATTTGGATTTTTCTTGACAGAGACATTGGAATAGTTTACCATTTCCTTCTCCAGTTCATTTTGCAGATGAGGAAACTGAGGGAAACAGGGCTAAGCGACTTGTTCAGGTTCACACAGCTAGTAAGTGTCTGAGGCTATATTTGAACTCAGGTCTTCCTGACTCCAAGCCTGACCCTGTATCCACTGCCCCACCTAGCTGATGCCATTAACCTTCTCTCAATTCCTCTTTCTTCTGGTTCCCATAACTTAACCTCTCAGCTGTACTTCTGTCTCTTCTCATTGCTTCCTCTGTCCTCAGCCCAGACAATCAAGCCAGACTGTGTTAGCTGCAAAAGATCTCAATGAGCCCAGTTTCAAGAAAAACAACTATCAGAGACCCCAGGACCCCATGGAGACCGACACACCCCCTACACATGGACATCAATGAAGCACTCAAGTTGCCTGTGGTTTATCTTCCACTCACAGTCCATGGCCCAGACAATATCCTTCTCACCACTTCTCCTGTGCAAGTCTTCACCAGTTGCAGCCTGTTCACACCCATTGACTCACATGAAAATAACACTCTCCTTACAATAACACTATAAGGCTAGTAATGCATTTTTGTGCTCCTCATTTACAGATAAGGAAACTGAGGCTCAGATGGACTAAGAAACTTGCTGGCAGTCCAAGAAGTCAGTATTCTATAAGAAATGACAAGTAAGACAATTTCAGAAAAACCTGGGAAGACCTACATGAACTGATACAAAGTAAAATGAGAAGAACCAGGAGGACACCGTACACAGTACTAGCCATAATGCTAAATGAAGTACTGAGAATGACTTAGTTATCCTCAGCAATGCAATGATCCAAGACAATCCCGAAGGATCAATGATGAGGCAAGCCATCCGACTGCAAAGAAAGAAGTGATATTGTCTGAATACAGACTGAAGCATGCTATTTTTCACTTTCTTCCATTCTTTTTTTGTGCCATATAACTAATAGGGAGGGCAGCTAGATGGTGCAGTGGATAGGGCACCAGTGCAAGAGTTAGAAGGACCTGAGTTCAAATCTCACCTCAGACACTTGACACTCACTAGCTGTGCAAGTCCCTTAACCCCAGTTTCCTCATCCTGGGTCATTTCCAGTCATCCTGATGAATATCTGGTCACTGAATTCAGATGACTCTGGAGGAGAAGTGAGGCTGGTGACCTGCACAGCCTTCCCTCACTCAAAACAAGGTCAAGTGCAAGTCATGTCATCATTTCTCTCATGGCATGGTCTTCTTCGGCAACAAAGGATGAACACAACTAATAGGGAAATGTTTTACATGATTGCACATGTATAACCTATATCAGATTACTTATCTGATAGGGTGGAGAAAAGGAAGGGAAGGAGGGAGAGATAGAATATGAAACTCAAAACTTAAAAAAACAAATATTTGAAAATTGTTTTAACATGTAATTAGGGGAAAAATAAAATATTAAATAAAAAGAAATCAACATCAACACTGAGTTATGAACCCAGTCAAGTTTTCTGATGCCACTCCCTGTGACCATATGGCCCTGGCAAAAATCAAAGCACCCTAAAGACAGCATTTAAGCTAATCCATTGAGTTTAATATGTAATAAATAAAAATATATAATAAAAAGCAGGTTCTACCTAAGGAAGATTTTTTTTTTCATTTTCAATCTTCTTTTTTTGCTCTTATTTAGATGCTGCAGTTGTTTGCAGATTGTCTCTTCCATTACAATGCAAGTTCCCTGAGGGCAAAGACAATATTCTTGCCTTTCAGTTTGGCATACAAATAAACTTAATAAATGCTTATTAACTGGCTAATTGAAAATATTCATGTTTGTTGGTGTTCATCAAAAATCACAGTTTTTTTCAAAAGAAATCAAATCATTCAGCCAAAAAAATGGAGTAATTATCTATCCTGTTTAGTTCCAAAGAAATCATTCCCTCCTTTGGGGCCTTCACCACTGGCACATCTAGAAGCAAGTAAATACAGTGTTTTGCTCAACAATTTCCTCATTGCTTGAGTTATAGAAACAGGTTCTTTAAGGGACATTTTTCTTGGTTTTTGCCAATAGCAGTGGAAAATGCTGCTATTCAATCTCTCCTTCCAGAGGGACCTAACTAGCAAGGATGTGACCATCTGTGGGTCTCGGTGACTCACAGAGTTATTCAACCATAATTCAGGCATCAGCTCACATTTTCAGGAAGGAAACAAGATTTTGAGACTTGCAGATTAAGTCCTTGTGGCAAGGCTAAGATCACACACACATACACACACATACACACACACATACACTCACACATACACACACACACATACACACACACACATTCCTCACATTTCAAGCCTATGGGCTTTTAATGCTTGCTAAAAGATTGTTACGTTGGAAAACCTTTTTGGAGATAATGGTCTTCTGGGAATTAGGTTCCTATTACTGTACCATTTAACTTATATATAGACAGCACATGTATGTGTGTGCATAAACCCAGAAAGCCACTGAGATCGTTCATAACCTGGACACTCGTTCCTTTCTACAATATTTCATTACCAAACAATACTAAAATTTCAGAGATAGGATATCCTAGAACAATGAGTTCAATCCCAACCCCAAAAAGTCACCTACTTAAAAGTATCCAGTGATGAGAAATATATGTGTGCATATGCACATATATGTATCTGTGTGTGCATGTATGTCCATGTACACTCACACATGTATATACATGTGTGCGTGTGTGTACATGTATGTATGCATGTGCATATACATGTGTGTGTATCTATGTATATAACTGTCACCCGAGTGGATGGATAGGTATGGGGAGAGGCTTGAAGCAGGGAGACAAACCAGTAGGTTCTGGCATAAGGTAATGAAGGCATATTTAATAAGGAAGAAAATATACATTTATATGCATGTAATTTGCATATTATATATTAATTAATTGTTGTTTGCTGTTATTTCAGTTGTTTCTGACTTTTGGTGATCCCATTTGGGATCTTTCTTGGCACAGATACTGAAGTGGTTTACTATTTCATTCACCAGATCATTTTACAGATGGGTAAACTGAGGCAAAACTGACTTGCCCAGGGTCATGCAGCTAGGAAGTACCTGAGGTTGGATTTGAACTCAGGAAGATGAGTCTTCCAGATTCCAAGCTTGGGGCTATATACACTATAGGGCCACTGAGTTGCCCTATATTAGTTAATATTAATAATTGTTCAATAATTAATTAATGCTAATATTACCTATCAGTGTAGAATTGTGTACACCCACATTTCCCTCCTTATTAAATGTGTGCTCATTACATCATGCCACAACTATTACAGTAAACTCCTGGTTGGTCTCCCTGCTTCAAATATCTCCCCAGTCTTTCCCAATCCCCCCAATATGTGTGCCTTCCCTCTCTTAATTAATTCCAAATAATCTTGCCAATATCATTTTTCTCAGTTCAAACTTGGCCTCAGATATTTACCAGCTTACCCTGGGCAAGTCACCAGTCCATCCTCTACTCGGCTGATAGGAATCTTCCTAAAGCACTGATCTGACCACATTATTTCACTATTCAATAAAACTCTAGTGCTCCCTCTTACCTTCAGAATCAAATGTGATTAGACTTCTCCCTGCTTCCTTTGCAGAGGGAGGGAGGGGAAGATCATGGATCTGTAGTGTAGAACATTTCATATAACTTCTAGATGGCACAGTGAATAGAACCTGAGTTCAAATCAGACCTCAGATATTTATTAACTGTGACTTTGGGCAAGTCACTTAACCTCTGTTTGCCTCAGTTTCCTCAACTGTAAAATGGGATACCAAAAATAGTATCCCCTCCCAGGGCTGTTGTGAAGACCAAATGAGATAATATTTGGAAAGTACAGTGCTTGGCCCATAGTAGGTACTTAATAAATGCTTATTCCTTTCCCCTCCCATCAGTTTTTTATTATTATTGAATTTATTTTATTATTGAAGTTTTCTATTTTCTCTTTAAATGTTTTGTACAAGAAGGCTCTCTGAGAGGGGAGACAAAGATAAATACAGGGGGAAATCTAGGTGATATGAAAAAAAAAGATGCCAATAAAATAGATTTTTTAAAAATCAATGTAAGCTTAGAGATTGAAGATTTGGGGTTTTTTGTTTGTTTGTGGAGTGGTTTGTTTTATTTTTTCATATTCTCAGTAACAGCACAGCATCTAGTACATAGTAACTGACACATTCTTGTTGATTAAATAACTCCAGAGTGATGATTTTTTTTTGGTCATAGCAATAAGTAAAGACCGTCTAAGTCAGGGAATCAGAGAATTGAGCAATGGAAGGGCCCCCAGGACCACTGAAGTTATTCACATGCCCCCAAAAGAATCTTGCTTTTCAACTTCCCTGACAACTGACCATCCACTTGTCCTAGAGAAATTATGATACCCATCATGGCAGTGAGTACTCTCTCCAAAGAAATCACACATTTTTGAGGTATTTGTGAAGTATTTGTTTTGCTGTCATCTAAGACCTCATAGAAATATTTCAGGGGAAAAAATGTTTAGAAAAACTGGGGCTCTAGATCTTGATCCTGTACAAGGCAAACCTCCCGGTTGCCTAGGAATCCAGTAAGCACATTGACTTTTAAATTCCAAACTTTAGAAAGATTTGACGGCTCAAGTAGCTTGTGTTGCTTGAACATAGCAGAGTTCTTCCATTTCAAGGCATAGATGAAAATGGTGTTTGGGAGCCCTTGACAGAGGAAGAAGAAATCTACAAATTCAGAGCTCAGCAACTGAAAGAGGGGTTGTAGATAGAGTGAGGAAGAGGAAGAAGAAAAAGGAGAGACTTATAGGAAGTCAGCAATTTCCTAACTATGGACTAGACAAAAATCCTTCTCTGAGACTTGAATAAATGAGTGAAAATGCATTTATTAAGGACCTATGATTTTAAGGGAGAAGTTTCTGCCCTCAAGGAACACATATTGTGATATATATTTGAATATAATATAATATATTCTCTTCCATGCCTTTCATCTAGTACCTTCCAAACTCCACCCCTTTTAGTTTCTTTTTGTGCACTGATTTCTCCTATTAGATTGGAGGTCAGGAGGTCAGGGAAAGTCTTTCTTTTTTCATACATGTATCTTAACAGTGTCTGGAACATAGTAGGTATTTAATAAAATGTGGTGCCATGGATGGCACAAAGTAGGTGTTTTACTGACTAATAAGGAGAGATAAGCTATTTAGGAGAATGATGGCCAAAGAAGGGACATATGGGGAGTCAGAGGATGGTAAGTAGAGACATAAGTGAGTGGGTTGATATATCCATTCTAGAAGTAATGATAGTGTTGATCTGATTCATTACAGTTGTCTGAGCAAGAGGTGGAAAGCTAGGAGGGAAGAAGGAAGGAGGTATCAATAGGTATACATACATGTCAGTAGGAAGGATGTCAATGACCAGGTTGAATGAATGGATGGATGGATGGATAGATGGACATGCTGTTTGGTCTTCAGACTGGCTACAAATAATAAGGTGAGTTTGCACTATCTACTCACTCACTAAATGAGGCCATCTCAGTCCCAAGGTAAGATCATAAACTTAGAGATGGGAGGTACCTAAATGGTCATCTAATACAAAGTTTTTATTTTACAGATGATGAAACTGAGACTCAGAGAAGAAAAGCAACTTTTCTAAGATCACATAGCTGGTTATGTGTCAGGCTAAAGTTAGAACCCAGATCACTGGACTCCCAGTCAGCTTTTATTTCTACTGCAGGGCTCTACCACTCTCGTCAGATGATAAATAACTGTGATATCTTCAGTGTTCTATGCAATATATATCAGTCAAAAAATGGGGGACTGTGCCTTCATCCTTTCCACTTTAGTAACACCATGATCCTCCCAAGTCAAAAGATCACAGATTTCATGCTGGAAAGTACCTTAGATGATCCAGTATCATTCCTTCATTTTACAGATGAGGAAACTAAGTCTGAGAAAGGTACACAGATTTGCCCAAAGTCACTCAGGTTTTTAAAAGTGGCAAATCCAAGAGCTGAACCAAGCTCCTCTGACTCCAAAGCTTATATTCTCCATTGTCTTCCCTTTCCAGAAGTTCTGCTGCCTGGGTCTTGCCTTTGGGCAGGGAAATCAAATCTTCCCTCCCTATACTTGCCTTTCAATTAGAGTTATAATCCTATTTGAGAGCAACAGCTAGGTGATGTAGTGAACAGAGCCTTGGCCCCAGAGCCAGAAGGACCCAAGTTCAAATAAAATCTCAGACAAGTCCTAGCTGTGTGACCTTCGATAAGTCACTTAACCTGTTTCCCTCAATGTCCTCATCTGTCAAATGAACTCGAGAAGGAAATGGCAAACCACTCCACTATCCTTGCTAAGAAAACCCCAAATAGGATCATGGAGAGTCTGAAACAACTGAACAATAACATATTCATATTATTTTACTTCTGACCTTAGCAAAAAACAAAAACACCTGGGCTGCCTCAGGAGGTAGTAAATTCCTTCTCACTGGAGGTCTACAATCCCAGATCGGATAAATACTTGTCAGTTATGATGGGAGGCCTGTTTTTTGGTATGGGGCCAACTTGATGGTCACTGGAGTGACTTCCAGTTGCGACCTCTCATTCTGTGGTCATCACCGTGAATCTGAATATCCCTCTGGCTTGCTTGCTAGCCGGTTCCCCGAGGAGAGACACAGCAGTTACACTGACAAAGATCTTCATTTGGACAGAGCCTTGAAGCACCTGTCATTGATTCACTCCTGATTCTAAACCAAGCCTTTGTTCTTATCTACCAAGGGCACAGATTCATCACAGTCCATTCATTCTAAGAAGCCTGAATGCCTTCAAGCCATCTCTATTTATGAGACACGTTAAGAACAACTCACAGGCAGTCAACAAGCTTTTATTAATTGCTTACCTTGTGCCAGACATGGTGCTAAGTGACGGGGCTACAAAGAAACACAAAATGATCGTACCTAACATCCCCAGGCTTTCTGCAAACACACAGGTTGAATCCTTAAACTAAGAAGATATTGGGCCATAGGAAAATTCCTAGGCTAGAAACCAGGAAACCAGCTCAACCATAACTCACTTTGTGACTTCAGCCTAATCACAGAGCACAGTTAGAGGTTGAAGGGACTTCTGATATTACCATATTCAAATTCTCCATTTCACAGATGAAGAAACTAAGGGATGGAGAAGTTAATGAATTACAGAATCATAAACTTAAAGCTGGAGGAGATTATAGTGGGTACCAAGTGCAAAACCCTCATTTTAATGAGAAACTGAGGCAAAAGAGGTTAAGGAACTTGTTCAAGGTCACACAGGAACTAAGATGTAAGGGAGACTTCTAACCCAGGTTAGACTCAAAATCAGGATTATTAACTCTTTTGTGTCCTGGATTCTTTCGGTAGCAAGGTGAAGCCATTGGTTCCTTCTCAGAATTATGTTTTTAAATGCATAATATAAAATACAGAGGAGTACAAAGGAAAACAATTCTATTAAAGGAGAGATGAATTTTTCCCATGTAAGTTCATGAACCTCCTGAAATCTACCCATTAACCAAGATGTCTGTGGACTCCAGGTTAAGAACTTAGCTTTAAATGCAATGTTCTCCCCACTTTAGCACATAATGTCTCTGGTTTGTCTACCTGTAAATTAGGCACAAGCATACCCTGCCAAATTCCCTTCATTTATTGGTGATTTAATCATGAAGTGGTATTGGAATGATCAAAAGAAAGCATCATGCAGAAATTTGGGGGGTTTTGTTTGTACAGACAGTTGATCTCCTTGGGAACTCTCAGAGTGGGATGATAGGATGCCCTCCCCCCACTGTGGGCCCCCCTCTTTCAAGTTTCCATGTAGAAATTTATGAGATGGATCAGGAATTCATGCATATCAAATTGTCTTACAGGGTTGTCTGGGGCACTGAAAGGGTTAATGTCTTGCCCATTGTCACACAGCTGGGACATGTCATGCAAGTAGGTAGTGCAGTGAACAGAGTGCAGGACTTGAGGATAGGAAGATCTGAATTCAAATTTGACCTCAGATAGCTGCTAGCTATAAGACATTGGGCAAGTCACTTAACCTCTGTCTCAGGTTCCTTATTTGTAAAATGAAGATAATGATGGCACCTATTGGTTAACTTGTAAGTACCAAATGAGTAAATATATGTAAAGTGTTTTGCAAACTTTAAAGTGCTAATGACAATAAGGATGATGATGCCACAGGTAGGACATAGTATCATATGAAACTATGGCGGGGAGGGAATCAGTTCTTTTTGTTTATTTTGTGGAACAATAATCTGCCACCTTCCCTCCACAGTGTGGGAAGAAAATGAATCTAAATCATTTCAGAAATGCAACAGTCATGAAGAAAGAAGCTAAGAATGGACCTGAGAGAACAGGTGCCATCTTTCTCCAAGAACAGGAAGGAGCAAACTTTCCCTCCGTGCCATTTGCCAACCAGCCAGGCTTGGAGGTGTGTAAATGACAGCTGACGGAAAAGTGTGCCATGGATCACCAGCTGCATTTCCACATCTAGTCAAGTTCCTCATGAGTCTGAAGACATTTCAGAGCTAATATCTATGGTGAACTCAAAGGTATCCTGGAGTAAATGTTGCCATCTCATGTGCCATTTTTAGGACCCTACATCAAGAACAAATCTGTAGAAAATCAGCCTGATGGACCTGGGGAAGGGAATAATGAAAGGTACAGAGACATGGTGCATTCTACACATAGGGAGCCACCCTTGTTTTAAAGAACAAAAACAGCCTAGCAAGCCTGAGAGGGCAGGAGGCATAGAGATTTTCTAGACTGCTGCATCAATCCTGCCCATGCCAGGCAGCAAGTCACAGCAGCAGAATTTGCTGCCTCTGCTGCTGCTTATCCTTCCTTCTCAAAGAAGAGAGTGATGCCTTGACTTGGGAGTGAGCTGGGTTCAAGTGTGGCATGGCTAAGGAAAGTCATCAGCCTCACTCCAGAGTCATCATAGTCCAGTGGCAAGACAAAAGTCAAGAGGACTCGTCTCCTGCCAAAGGACTCCAGGGGCCAATGCTGAAATCTCCTAGGTAAGAAGTTTCCACTCTTGGCAACAGCGCTGAAATTATCAAATGTCCAACAGATTCAGGCTTTGTAGACAGCCTTCTGCAGGTAGGGGATGAATGAATGAATGAATGAATGAGTAAATGAATAAATGAGTGAATGAATGAATGAATGAATGTGTGTGTTTTGTCCTTCATTGCCAAAGAAGACCATGCCATCAGAAAAATGATGATATGACTTGCCCTTGACTTTGTTTTGAGTGAGGGAGGGCTGTGCAGGTCACCAGCCTCACTTGTCCTCCAGAGTCATCTGAATCCAGTGACCAGATATTCATTAGGATGACCAGAGATGACCCAGGATGAGGCAATTGGGGTTAAGTGACTTGCCCAAGGTCACACAACCAGTGAGTGTCAAGTGTCTGAGGTGATATTTGAACTCAGTTCCTCCTGACTCTTGTACTGGTGCTCTATCCACGGTGCTACCTAGCTGCCCCTTCTGAGAAATGAGAGACCAAATAAATGATCTCTGAGGTCACTTCTAGTTCTAAGTTATTTGACCCCCCCCAAGACAGTTTCCTCACCTGTGAGGGTCTGAGAAGGGGAAGAGAAGCATTCATTAAGTACCTACTATGCATGAGGCATTACAGATAAGATCTCATTTGATCCTCACAACAACACAGCAAGGTCTGTGCTCTTATTCACCTCATCTCTCAATTGAGGAAACTGAGGCAGACAGCGGTGAAGCATCTTGCCCCAGGTCAAACAGCTAGTAACCATATGAGGTCACATTGGAACTCAGACCTTCTTGACTCCAGGCTCAGCTCTCTCTCTCTCTTTCTCTCTCTCTCTCTCTCTCTCTCTCTCTCTCTCTCTCTCTCTCTCTCTCTCTCTCTCTCTCTCCACTATGTCCCTTAGAGGTTTCTTGTCACCTAACTGCCTAGAAAATTAGAGAGTTGACCCCTTGATCTGAGACGGATCTCAGCTTACATTTAAGATGCTGTGATCTATGGATACCTTCTTCTCCTAAAGAATCCATGTCTCTGTTCTCCCAAAGAACCTTTCTGTCTACATTCATCTATCCATGCTCACCCCTACATGTTCAATCAAGAATCTATCCAACATTTCAGCCTTCAGGCTGCTTTCCTCACTTCACGCCTGCTGTATGATGAGACTGGCACCTCCTCCCATCCTACATTTCCCAAGTTATCTTCTCTACTCCACCTCTCATATCATCTTCATCATCTTCAAGAGGAATTTTTTATGTTGCATTTTATAAAATATTGTTAAACATTTCCTGCACAGAGACAACATCAATTGTTTTTATTTTTAATAATATTTAATTTTCCCCAATTACATGTAAAAACAATTCCAATCAAATTTTTTTAAGTTTTGAGTTCCAAATTCTATCCCTCCCTCTCTCCGCTCCCAGAGATGGCAAGCAATTTGATATAGATATACATGTGCAATCATATAAAACATTTCCATATTAGTTATTTTGTGCAAAAAGAAAGAGAAAGAAAGGAAGAAGGAAAGAAAGAAGGAAGGAAAAAATTAGATAGAGAGAAAGAAAGGAAGAGAGAAAAAGAAAGAGAAAGAAAAAGGAAGAAAGAAAGAAAGAAAGAAAGAAAGAAAGAAAGAAAGAAAAAGAAAAGGTACAATAGTATGCTCCCATTTGTATTCAGACAATATCGGTTCTTTCTCCAGAGACAGATAACACTTTTCATCATGAGTCCTTCGGGATTGTCTTGGATCAGTGCTTTGCTGAGAACAGCCAAGTCATTCACAGTTCAAGAAGCATTTATTAAGCATATACTCTGTGTGAGGAACCATGCTCAGACTGGAAATTCAAGAAAAGGTAAAAACAGAGTTCTTGCCTTCTAGGAGCTTATATTCAAATGAGGAAGACAATATACAAACAACTACTTACACACAAGTTAAGCATCTTAGATAGCACAATGGACAGAGACCCTAGGTTGGAATCTCATCTTGGCTCATTACTCACTCTGTTACTTCACCTGGAGAGGCATTGGGCACTGGATATAGAGTCAAGAAGTCACTTACTAGACACTTCCTAGCTGTGTGACCCTGGGCAAGCCATTTAAATTCTGTCTGCCTCAGTTTCCTCAACTATAAAATAGATGTTATAATAATAGCACCTACTTTTCCAGAGTTGTTATGAGGATCAAATGAGATACTATTTGTAAAGTACTTTGCAAATATTAAAGAGTCCTATAAATGCTATTATTATATAAGATATACACAAATGTAAGTGGGAGGTAATCTCAGGTAATGGATTAGCAGTAGGAGAGGGAGGCAGAAAGTCCTGGGAAAGGTCTCCTGCAGTAAATGAGATTTTCCCCCAATTTATTATTTGTTTTTAACATTCTTTTTTTTAGCTCCAAATTCTCTCCTTCCTTCCAGCCTCTCTCTCATCTGCTGCAAAGACAAGTAATATGATATCAATTATACATATGAAATAATTGAGTTGAGCCATAAAGAAAAAAAGGAAGTCAGGAGGAGAAAGTGGGGAGAGAGCATTCCAGGCACAGGGGACAGCCAGGGAAAAACCCAGTGAGGAGACAGCATGTTCTTGTAGAGAACATGGATGGAGAGTAAAGTATAACAAGGGCAAGAAGGTGGTACAATGGATAGAGCACCAGGTTTAGAGTCAGGAAGACCTGAGTTCAAATATGACCTCAGACACTTATTAGCTATGTGACCTTGGGCAAGATACTTCTCCTGTTTTGCCTCAGGTTCTTCCTCTGTAAAATGAGCTGGAGAAGAAAATGGCAAACCACTCCAGAGTCTTTGCCAAGAAAATCCCAAATGAGGTCACAAAAAATAGGACACAACTGAAACAGCTAAACAATCACAAAAATATAATAGAAGTTGAAGGTTGGAAAGATTTGAAGTGCTTTAAAGGTCAGACAGAGGATAAGATATTCGATTCAGGTAATAGGGAGCAATGATGTTTATTGGATATGTTTATTGGATAGGGGCAGTGACCTGGTTAGCATACAGACTGCAGTTCGGCCTCCTTGTATCTACTTGGCATATCTCTACTGACCTCTGGGTCACCTCCCGCTTCCCTTCTTTAGAGATGGTTTTATTCCAAGATTCCCAGCTCTAACATATTTCAATAAGAATGCCTTAACTAATTGTAACACTTAGCCCTAGTGAACACGCATGGCAATCAGATGATAGCAATAGAAAACAAGTGCTCCAAAGGAACCGTTTCAGCATATCAGGCCAATAATCCACAAACGAAAAAGGATTCACACAATAGACTCTAATGGTTTCCAAGGAGCTGTTATGGTATATTGGGTAAATAAAATGTTATTGAAATGTATTTTTCCTGTTTAAGCAACTTGCAGCAGGTGCATGGGAAGTGGCGAATTATCGAATGTTTCATGTGCGTTTGAATACTAAAAGGACGCAAAGAAAACGTTTTTGTTAGGAGAAGCTATTTCTCACCATTGCCAAAGGAACGATGCCGGCGAACGTTGTCTGGCTGATGAAGATCTCTGAGACCACCAGCTCTCCCGCTGAGTCTTCCTCAGGGTACTCGATCTGCCAGGTAACTTGCTGAGCCCCCGCCAGCCCGCTGCTGTTGTCAATTTCGAAGTCCATCTGCAAGATCTCGTAGAAGGAGGTGTTTACTCTGGAAAGAAGAAAACGCGTTAAAGTACAATTTAAAACCGAGCATCCGCAAAGCATCAAGGATGTAATAAACAGCCTCGTTTTGCCTTCTGGAGCCAAAGAATTACTGTCAAGTTCAACAAGGAGTCGGGCCACATCGATAAGAAAACTAAATCACAGGATTTCCTCTGATGGCCTGGGCTCAGAGGGAAACTAACAGCCTGGTTTTAGGACTTCGGGCAAAGGAGATCCATCGCTGATTAAATGGGGCATTCAGATGACATATTATCTCAGGGTGTTTAACTCTCCCCATGTCCCCCAGCCCAGGGAGCCATAGGAAACCACAGATGTTGCAATATTATATAATTGCTCTCATCTGAATTTGGGGGCATGTTTCCTCCTTTTGATTCCATGTCTCAGCCCAAACCATGTGTTTATAATGGGAGATACAACCTTATTCTTCCAGGCTGACCTCATATAACTCCCCCTTCATATGCCTTGTGCTCCTGCCATACTGAACCCCCTTCATTAATACATTAATGTGTGTCCCAGGCTTTCCTGTCTCTGCCATTCTGTGAATCACCAGATCCCAACTCAAGGTAGCCAAGAATCCATTATTAACTATTAATAATAGAGATGTCTTCAATAATTCATTAACAAATGAATAAATAAGCATTTACTATACACTTACTACATGTTAGGCAGTGCTCTGGGTTTCAGTGATACTAATATGAAATGTAGTTCTTAAGAAGCTTACATTTCTGATAATCAGAGACCATGTATACAGGGGCCTGATGATTGGAAGGAACTTTGCAGACATCTTAGAACTTCCCAAGTTTCTAATCATTCCTTCTCTAACAGCAGATCCATCCTTGTAGGTCAGAGATACAATCAAACGGGTGTGGTTATGTGTTGTTGTGGTTTACCTGTTGTTCTCAAAGACTGCCATGATGTCAGGGAGATGATGATATGACTTGTGTTTGAATCTGATTTGAGGGAGGGAGGGCTGTACAAAGTCAGCAGCCTCACTCTCTTCTCCAGAGCTATCTGAGTCCAGTGGCCAGATATCAATCTACCCTGGCAGTTGACCACCATATGCAAAATGCTTTATCTGATCACTCTGTCTTGGTATAACTAATCCCCACATTTGGAATTCACTCTCGCATCACCTCTGCCTCAACTTCCTTCCAGGCATAATTCAAGTGCTACCTTCTACATGACCTTTCCCAATCATCCAAACCATCATTACTCATTCCCTCTTGAAGCTAATTTTTATTGCTTTGTATAAAGCTTTTATTGCTTGTGTACATTGTTTTCCCCAATGCAGTGGAGGGTTTGGGAAAGTGAGGTTCCTTGAAGGCAGAAAGTAGTTCGTTTTTTCTTGTATATTCCTAACTAGAACCTCAAAGATCTCCTATCACATAGTAGGCATTGTGGGGTAAGAAGACCACACTTCACAAACTTGGGGTACAGAACTGACTTAGAAGCCTTAATGTTATTAGAAAAGAGAGCTCTGTATATAATTGCTTGCATATACCTATATGTTCATATACATATATACATATAAACATGTATGCATATATGCATATTAGGATGTGTTTATGTGTGCATGTGCACACACAGAATTGATTTAGAAGCCTTATTGTTGTAGAAACCACAAAGGCAAGAGTTCAGTATTTTTCTGTCAACTGAAAGCTCTGTATACAATTTCTTATATATACATATATGTTCATATACATATACACATAGAAATATGCATGTGTATATGTGTGTACACAAACATAGCCACAGAGGGCAATCAAGTCTGGGTAGGCAGTTCACCTTGGAAGTGGGACAGAGATATACCAATTCGCCATTGGCTTCAGCAAAGAAAAACAAGGCTATCTTGATTTGTTCTACGTCTAGGAGAGTAGTAACCTGGAGAGGGGCAGGAACATTAACCCAGAGGAGTAGCTATGACTGTTCATTTTACCCTTCAATACAGCCTACTTCAGTGATGGAGTAACTCATGCCAGGAGAGGGAAAATACATGGCTACTCTCTCTTGGCTTCTCCATTGCTTAATAAATGTTTGTTGAATCCAACTGAATTGAATTGAATTGGAACTGGAAAAATAATAATTCACTTTTTCACACTCTACCTCTCGAAGAATAATATTCTTGTCAAAGTGATCACTGGTTCCACAGACACAGGGAGTCTGCCTTTCTTCATCTCCATCCCTCTCCTAGCCCCTGGCACTATGATTTTCAATAATAAACTCACTGTACAAATAGAAAACACTTGGTACACAGAAATGTCTGCTTAATGAATGTGCTTCCTCTTACCTTTATTCCAAGGTGATGGAAGAAAAGGGGAGGAAATTGTCTTGTGAAAAAGATAATGCCTTTAAATGACACTATTAGCATTTTAACATTTTTATTACTGAGAAGATTCCTCTTGTCACTGATACAACCTATAGATTGTGTAACAACTATTCCATTAGCCGGCTAATACCAATCTTGTAAAAGATAAAAACTCTGAGAAAAGAAAAAGTAAGTCAGCTTCATGTTTGTGAAGATGTTAGCCAGAATCCTTGCTTCCTATTAATTTTTAGACAAATGAATTGGTAAGGGAAAGGGTCAAGTGAGGATGTGCACACAAGATGCCCATGTTCCTGTGCAAGATGAAATAAGATCATACAAGTGCCAAAGGTGGCATTTAGTGTCAAAGAGATTCCATGAGCTCTCTCCTTTGTGTCTCAACCTCCCCCACCCCCTTCTCAGGTTTCTGAGAACAGACCTCCCTCACAGAGCTCTTAGTCTAGGTTTCTTACACCTGTGTGTGTACTCTTCCACTGAGAGACCCTGGTCTTGTTACAGTGCTTTACAAACACCATTCTACTTCCTG
This sequence comes from Potorous gilbertii, assembly GCA_028658325.1. Classification (NCBI taxonomy): domain Eukaryota; kingdom Metazoa; phylum Chordata; class Mammalia; order Diprotodontia; family Potoroidae; genus Potorous; species Potorous gilbertii. Next base: position 217,407,083 of record CM053773.1, read on the forward strand.
ATTTGAAGTGCTTCCACTGGCTGTTCTCTATGCTTAGATCTCTCTGCATCCTCATCCCTGCTTTTGGGCATCTTTTGTGTTTCAGTTAAACTCCCACCTTCTGTAAAATGCCTTTTCCCTTCTGCTTTAATCTCTGACATTATTTCAAATTTATATCTATATATAAATATAGACATATATAAATGCACATGTATGTGTGTCTAACTATAGCTACAGATATAGACATAGATATGGGTAGATAGATAGATAGATAGATAGATATAGATATATACAGAGTCAGAGATCTCCAATAAGGGAGACCTCATTCCCCTCCTTTCAGTGTAGAATATGGTACTATGGGAATAGTTAAAAAGTTCTTTTCGACATTAAGCTTAAATTGGTTTCTTTGCAGATTCATCCCAGTGTTCCTGGCCCACCATCTAGGGCCATTTTGGATCTACATTGTCAAATACAGAACAAGAAAAGAAGGCAAATGTTTGAGAAGGCAGCTGGAGGGAAGCAGACTAGGACAGTGCAGGAAGAGTCAAGGGAGCTTTCACTATGATGAAATAGATAGGATAATGAGGTAGGACTGGAATGATCCTCAAAGGAAGAAGATTTCAGACCCCTATCAAACATAATCCCAGGGAGACAGTGCAGTACATATGAAAGGATACTGCATTGGGAGTTGGGAACCTGGGTTAAATTCCAAGTTCTTCCTCTTACTAACTAGGCATCCTTATGCAAGTCACATGCACTCCCTGTGCTCCTTCCAAGTCTAAATCTTTGCCTTTGCCTTGAGGTTTACTTAAAAAATAAGGAGGAAATAAGAAGCTTCCTTTCATTCCTTGCCAGCAGCACCTTGGACAAGGGAAATAGAAATCTGTTCTGTGCTTAACATATCCTTTAAATGTATTAGTAGGACCTAACAAAACCAAATTGCACTGACCTGCTCAAAACAAGATTCTACCCAGAAGAATCTTATTGCTTATGCAGAATTTACCTCTTCTCATTTTTTTTCTACTTATCCAATGTTAAAATATATGTATGTATATATACATGTACATATATATTTAATGTTCTTTGGAATACTGCAGAGTGGGTAGAATAACTACTTTTTATAGTTAAATGAAAGTATCAGGATGAGATCATCTTTAGTAAGCATTTTTGGAATGACTTCCATAGCAGACAAGAGGATGTGGATGATACATACTTCATTCTGTTCCCATTTTTCTTCTAGATCTCTCGATTTTGGAATCTTTTTATTTCACATAACTTTGTGATTATAAATACTCAGAATGTCAGCCAATTAAAATATTGTTCTTCACTTTTATGGATCAAGGTTATTATGGTGTATTATTATTGCTGCTAATGATAGAGCAACTTATTACAGTGGCATAATCTAAGGCAGGAGGTCTTAGCAATTTTTATGCCAGGGAGTCTTCTGACAGTCTAATGAAATGCATGTATTCCTTCTCAGAATCATGTTTACTATTATGAGGGGGAACAACAAGGCTATCAAAATATTTAGAAAACAAATTCATGAACCCCCGGTCGAGTCCTACCTCTAAGAGATGAATGAATGAAAAAAAAATTGTATTAAGTCCTTATCTTTGTACTAGGCAATATGCTAAGCAGGAATACCAAAAGAGAGATAGTCCCTGCCATTCTGGAGTTTACTTTGCAATCGGAGGATACTGTAGATACACTACAGGGGAGTGGGGGCCAGGGAAGGGAGTTTTGGTCTGGGCAGTCACAGGGATGATGAGTTGATATACAGGGAAGTCAGTCAACATGTCATTGCCAGAAACAATAGTATTAATTAATAAATCTGGGAAAGAAATAAGGAGATGCAAGAATCCTCACTAAGGAAAGAGCAGGCTAGAAAAAATGAGCAATGAAACATCTAATCTTACAGCAGAAATCTCAAACCCTACTGGGACCTGGAAGACAGTTTGATTAAGGTAAAGTTTGTTCTGCCAGCCAACCATCCTCTAGGTTCTGTATTACTGACAGAGAAAAGTGGAAGCTGGGATGTGGTCAGGGCCAGGGCTGTAAAGAACTGGTCCTAACACAAATCTAGAATTGGAGGTGAGACAGCGTCCTGATTTACAGACCATGGAACACTTCCTGCCTTGTCTCTGAAGTCATTTAAACACTGGGTAAGCAATTTAAGTGCTTGGTGTAAGCTGTCATCCCTTCACAATCAGGCACTTGGGGTGTTTCAGGCTGCTAAAAGGGCTCCCCTTATGTGTCCGACTGGCTGTTTTCTAATTAGGTTTCATTTTAAACATCTTCACCCAGCATGTAGCTTTTGCCTCAAAAGCTCCTGCCTCTCCTTTACCCAGCCCCTACCCCCCAAAAATTCCAAAATCCACAAATTGGCTCCTACCAGCATATAGCTGATTTCCCAAAAAACAGGGTGTGCATTTCTTCCTCAGTCATCAAAGCAACAGAGAAACTTATGAAATAATGCCAAGCCATGTTTTAGTCACTCCCAGCTCAGTTTTTTAATCCCAAGTTGTCTCTAATTATCTGAACAGGTTACATGAAGGTCTCTGTAAATGTTCAAAATGAAGACTCATGTTTCCTTCCCGCTGATTTATAATACATAAAGGTATGCACTTATGTGCATTTATGTCTATATATGTATAGTGGGGAGGGAGGAGGGGAGAAAAGGAAGAGGAAGTGGAAGAGAGAGAGAAGGCAAAAGAGAGAAAGGAGGGAGGGAAAGAGGTGGGAGAGAGAAATGGAGACAGACAGAGACAGACAGTGAGAAAGAGAAAGAGATACAGAGAAAGAAGAGAGAGACAGAAAGACAGGAATAAAGGGGAGAAAAAGAAAGAAGGAAGGAGGAGAAAGGGAGAGGGAGAAAGGGGAGACAGATACAGAGAAAGACACAGACAATGCAAAGAGAGACAAGGGAGACAGAGAGAGACAGAAACAGAGAGAGATGCAGGCAACATGGCAAGCAGACACAGAACTTGTCTGAGAAGCCTAGAAGACGAGTTTGAGTGTTACCACTGACACATACTAGACATGTCATCTTGTGCCAACTGCTTCCCCCCTCTACACTCTAGACAATTCTCCAATGATATACATTGCAGAGAATATATTCACCTACATTGGAAGAGGGAGGTTCTTCATACAAGAGCTCCTTATGCCAATAAAATCTCAGGTCCAGTCACTAGGATAGATAGATAGATAGATGGATGGATGGAAAGATGGAAAGATAGATAGACAAAACATAGATAAAAATCAAAGATTCTAGAGTTGGGAGTAGCTTTCATTTTAAAGATTAGGAAACTGAAGCAGAGAAAGGATAAGGAATTCCTGGGTCACACAGCTAATAAATATCTAATGGGAAAATTTGAACCAGGTCTTCCTTACTCTATGTCCAGTACCGTATCCACTACACCATGTTGTTGTTCAGTTATTTCAGATATACCTGAACTCTTTGTGACCCCATTTGGAATTTTCTTAGCAAAGATAGTAGAGTAGTTTGCCATTTCCTTTTCCAGCTCATTTTACAGAGAAGGAAACTGAGGCAAAAGGGTGAAGTGACTTGCTCAAGGTCACACAGTTCGTAAGTATCTGAGGCTAGATTTGAACTCAGGTCTTCCTGTGATCTCCATGGGAGCAACAAAGAGTTGACTATAGATTCAGGAAGACTCAGGTTCAAATCCTACTTCTGATATACTCTCTGGCTCTGTGACCGTGAGCAAGTCATTTAATCTCCATTTGCCTCGGTTTTTTCATCTGTAAAATTGGGATCATGATAGCACCCACCTGCTATTTTTATTGTGAAGATCAAAGGAGATATTTATAAAGCTCCATGTCAACTTTAAAGCTTTATACAAGTGCTAGTTACACTTATTATTAATATAATTTTTATTTTTGTTATCTGGCACAGTGGATAAAGGTCTGAGTCACAAATTAAGAGGACATGAGTTCAAATTCAGTCTCAGACACTTACTAACTGTGTGACCCTCAAGTAAGTCATTTAACCAATGTCTGACTTAGTTTCTTCCCATCTGTAAAATGGGGCTAATAAAAACACCACCTCCCAGGGTTATTGTAAAGATTAAATGCGATAGCATTTATGAAGTTCTTTGCTAACCTTCAAGCACTAAAAATACTGGCCATAATTACTGTCACTGTTATCATTATTCAGAGTTATCACAAGTTGAGAATGAAGTGATGAAATTTTCCATCCCCAACAATTCATGAAGCATAGTCTACTCAGGCATGGATGGGTCCCAATCCATGTCTGTGGACATTAAGGAAACAAGAGATCCTCGATGGATATACAGAAGACAACACATAGTACCAAGAATACTTGGTTTGGAGGCAGGAAGTCTTAATAGCTGTGTGATCCTTGGCCAGTCACTTCTAATGGAACCAGTGATCTGGTGCTTACTACCTCAGTGATGTTAACTATGTTAATTATCCTGCCTAAGTCCTAGTTTCCTCATCTATAAAATAAGAAGTTAGATTAAATAAAGTCTCTTCCACTTCTGCCTTAGTGATAATCTACCAAGGCTATAATCTCCATTTGGAACAGGAAACTTTCCACCCTGAAGAAATCACAAATCTTTGTATAGTTGTACATAGAAATAATAATAGCTAATATTTAAGTAGTATTTTAAGGAACTCAAATCGTTTTATATATATTATCTCATTTGTCTTCCAGTGGTATACACATTTTTATTAAATATGCATATGGGCTGTAATGAAAAGCATGAGATGAATATCACAAAATCAAACTATATGGCTAAAATTCAAAAAAAAGGTAAGAATTGCTATTGGGCACGAAAAAAGATTGAGGGAAAAAATAAAAAATAAAAATAAAATATACTCCTGTCACTAATCATAACTTTTGGACCTGTCCTGCTTAGCTTTATTGTGCCTAGTAAATACAGCCACTCTATAACAGGTTATTAAATGAAAAGATTTACTAATTAATTCTATTTGGAATTTACATAACACTTTAAGGCTGGAAAAACACTTTATATACACTATACCAGTTGATCCTCACAACCATCTTGTTACCTTGTACTCAAATTAAAGACAAAGAAACAGAGGTTCGAAGTGGTTAAGAGTGTTTGAGGTGAAATTCAAACCCAAGTCTTCCTCATTTCAAGCTAAACACTCTATCTACCGCAAGAATGAATGGATGAATGAACAGTGCTCATAGTATAGCTACAAAAATGCCTCAAAGTTTGATGCTAATTCACTGATGCAGCCATGAATTGGTTAAAACCATTCTGTAAAACTATGTTGAAATAGTCAAGAAAATGCACTAAATTGTTTCTAGCCTTTAAGCTGAAAATTCCACTAATGAGACTACATCTCAAGGTTATAGCTCTCCTGGTCTAGCTGTCACAGTTTAAGAAGGGCAACCTTCAGTCCATGACACATGAGAAGTGGTTGATAGCCCGAAGAACAGAAAGGCTCAGGGAGGACATGGTAGCTGCCTTCATGAATTTTAAAGGCTGTCACATAGAAAAGACATAAGATTTGTTTTGCTTGGTCCCGGAGAGTGGAATCAGAAGCAGTGAATGGAAATTGCAAAGAGGCAAATTTAGGCTTGACACCAAGAGAAACTCCCAACAATTAAGGCTGATCCAAAATGATATGGGTTGCACCAGTGGGTTTCTCCTTACTGGAGTTCTCCAGGAAGAGGTTAGGTAATCACTTTTCAAGAACATTATAATAGGGTTTCCTTTTCCACTATGGATTAGGTTAAATGGCACCTGATACACTTCTAAACTCTCAAATTCCATGATTCTTTCATGTGACACGTTTTCAACAGGGTCAATAAAATCAACATGGAGAAGTAAAAAAAGTCTGGTCAGTTTCAACAGACAATGATAGTACTGTACTGCCCATGTTAAATACAGGGCACACATTCTTCCTTTCTATTAATAATTGATCTTCTGTTTTGTTTTGTGTACCTGAGTGAGATACTTTGTAAAGTAGATCTGGTTGGGCGCATGTTGGGAAGTAGCTGTCATGTCAAAACAAAATGTACAAATAAACCCAAAACTACTTTTTAAAACCAATGCCTGCCTGATGCTTGGCAAACCTTCTATTCAGTTCATGATATGCTATTTCTTTTTCTCTGCCTAATACTTTCCAATGAGAATGTGATGGACCTGAGATGGTTGTAGGACCTCCTACAGAACTACAGGTCTAATGGAAGATAGCTCATGGAAATTAGAGAGAGCCCGGTACCTTCCCTTACAGTAATTTCACTTGGAAAATTTGCACTACCCAATTTTAAGAGCATCAATACACAGAAATTCAGTCCCATGTACCATCTATGCTACTCCAGCACTACCACCACACTCACCAAAAAATTAGTCTGTGGTGTAAGGAATTCTCTATATATTTATCTGCTAAAACTCCTTCAGGAGAAAGTCTGTTCTGTCAAAGGAAATTTCTAATTTCTCTCTGGACTGCACTAGGTTCTGTGACCAGAGCTGGGAGCTGTTTCTAATCCTTTCTGAATCGTGGGTGTTACGTGGGCGTAGGGTGAAGATAATACCAGAAAAGTGAAAATTCAACTGGGAAAAAAATGGAGCCTCCCCTAATTTAGTTAGTAGCTCTTTAATCTTGTCAAAGTCCCACTACAGTCTTGCAAAGGTCTGGAGATCACTCTTGTAGCAACAGAGCTACTTACTGAGAAAAGAATCAAGTCCCTGGCTAAGGAAAGAGAAGGTTGTCTGGGAAGTCCCACCCTGCCTCCTCTCCAGGCTTCCCTCCCTGCCACACTAGCTGGCTAAAACTCCATGAAAGCCTTGGGTTGGAGAGGTAATAAAATAAAGCTAGAATTACTTTTATAAACACACACACACACACACACACACACACACACACACACACACACATACCAGGTTATTTCCTACAAGCCAGAGGAAGGAGATCTTATAATTTTCGGCAGCTGGCATGCTTGCTAATAAGTCCATTTCTATGGAAATGAGTTCATAACTATTAATTTTGCCCGGTTCCTGATCTATTCTTGATGAGCCTTTCAAATTTAGAAAAGTGCTTCATGATTCTCTCAATTTGGTAATTACCAGTTCCCTTTGATGAATCCAGTCCAATGTTTCAGACATGAGATATTCATTAGACATATTTCTTTGGGGCCGGAGGTAGGGAGATGAGCAGAGGGGAACAGCTCAGCTCTCTATTTGCCCCATAAGCTAGAGTGGCCAGCCTTGTCCAAAGAGAAAAGCTTATTTCATGTGGACATCCCAATTTCAATCAATGTCGTGCCTCTCTCACCAAGACCACATGGAACCTCTGCTTAGCGGGGAGGTTGGCAGGAGAGAGGGACTTGGACAGCCTTCATTCATGAATCAGCCATGGTGGCAGCAAAGTGAGGAAGAAAGAAAAGGATTTGAGAAAAGGAAAAGAAACTGGACATTGTTTTCATAATCTTGTCCCACCCTTTCTCAGGGTATTTAGGCCCCTCCCTGACCATGATAATGCATAAGCTCTTTGTCTCACATGGCCTCAATGCCCTACCTCCTCATCTTTTCCTCTTAGAATTCCTAGTTTTCTTCAAAGTTTAGTTCAGTTGCCATGTCCTACATGTGGCTCTTCCTGATCTACCTAGTTGCTAAGGAATATCACTTTCAAAAAAAAGAAAAGGAAAAATACTTCGTAGTGTGTGTGTGTGTGTGTGTGTGTGTGTGTGTGTGTGTGTTGTAATTCAAGGACAGAGACTCTCATTTTGGGGGGTTTTTATCCCCAGCACCTAATACAATGGCTGGTTACATAATACTTACTTAATAAACAAATAATGGATGGATGATTGGAAAGGAAGGAAGGAGAGAGGGAGGGAAGAAAAAAAATTGGTCAAGGCTTACTATGTGCCCAACACTGTACCAAGTACTAAACAAATACAAAAAGTACTAAACAAATACACATACCAAAAGCCAGATAATACTTGTCCTCAAGAAACTTAGATTCTAATAAAGAAAGATCACAAATATAGAGAAGTAGCATCCAGGAAAGGAGGATTTGATCTGGAAAGGGAAGTCCTTCCAGGAAAGGTAGTGTTCACTTTATTACTGTTTTCAGACCTAGAGTTAGAGCTCCCCCACCCCCCACCCTGACCCCTAAATGTAAGCAAAACAACTTGCAAGCTGCTGTAGTTGTTTCAATCAAGCAATCAACAATCATTTAGGTAGTGTCTACTCTGAACCATACACTGTGGGGATACAAAAAGATGGCTGCCTCTGGAGGCTGTGGGTTCTCTTCCCTTGAAAATATTCAAGAAGAAGTTAAATAATGACCAAACTTTGGAGATGTTCGCCTAGTCGTTAGCATGGTTTCTCTCCATTAGACCATGAACTCCTTGAAGGACGGCATGAAAACAAATCTTTTCAAAGCAAACTACAGAGAGGAAAAATGGGAAATACTTAGCCAAGGGAAGGCACTAAAATTAAGAGAGTTTGGGGCAAACTTTCTGTAGAAGGTGGGATTTGGGTTAGGTCTTAAAGTTTCATTCAAGTATCCAAAGTTGAATCATTGTTTTTTTTTTTAATCATTGATTTTTGATTGATTCTTTTAAATAAAATAAATTTTAAATAAAATTGAGTATCCTTTAGATGGAAAATAATGGTCGTTTTGTAAAGTGGGTAGGAAAATGGATGTTAAAATTTTACCCAGTGCTTAAGCTAGGCTCTGAAATTATATTGCTCTCAACAATCTCACAGCTCATACTAGGACATGATGCTGAAATAGTAACATCCTCCTCACATTAAAATATGAGGTTCTCTGACAAAGGAACAAGACAGCCCTCATACTACTGCTGGACTTTAAGTTCTGAGGTTCATAGATTTATAACTGGAAGGAATTTCCAAGGCCATCTAGTCAAAAGCTCTCATTCTGCTGATGAGGAAACTGAGGTATACCAAAACAAAAACTCATCCAAGTTCACACAAGAATAAAGACAGAATATGAACTCAGGTCCTTAGACTCCAGATCCATCTTTCTTTCCACTGTGCTATAAAGTTGTCTCAAAAGACATCCTCTGGAAGGCACAAAGAGATATGTTTTCAGTGATAAGTGATTCCATCAATATTGGTCTTGCCTTTTCAAACAGTTGGAAATTGTGCACTGACTTAGTAGAAGATCTTCAAGAATAGTATCTTTAGTACAAAAACATTTATAGTCATTCTTTATGTGGTAGCAAAAAATTGGAAATTGAGGGGATGTCCATCAATTGGGGAATGACTGAACAAGTTGTGGTATAGGAATGTAATAGAATACTATTGTTGTATAATAAATGAGCAGGTGAATTTCAGAAAAACCTAGAAAGACTTGCATGAACTGATGCTAAGTGAAGCAGAACCAGGAAAACACTGTATACAGTAACAGCAACATTGTGCAAAGATCAACTTTGATAGACTTAGCTCTTCTCGGCAATACAGTGATCTAAGACAATTCCAAAAGACTCATGGTGGAAAATGCTATCCACATCCAGAGAAAGAACTATGAATGCAGATCAAAGCATACTATTTTCTCTTTTTTTTTCTTTCTTGTGGTTTTTTTCTTTCTGTTCTGATTCTTCTTTTACAACATAACTAATGTGGAAATATGTTTAACATGATTGTACATGTATAGCCTTTACCAGATTATATGCCATCTTGGGGAGAGAGGAAGGGATAGAGTGGGGAATATTTGGAACGTAAAATCTTATAAAAGTGAATGTTGAAGACTTATAGTTAGTTAATTAATTTTTTAAAAGAGAATTGTTACTTTAGAATCTATCCCAATCCATGGACCAGCCTTGCTAAGCTTGAGGAAGCTCATTACCTGAGTTCGGGTTCACAGGGTCATTGACCTAGAGCCAGAAGGGCCCTCAAAAGCCATAGAGTTCAATTTTCTTAAATGGTCAGCCAAAGATTGTCTTGGTTCTAGGGAGCCAGTTTCTTAACTTGAGATCCGGAGTCTCTGGATAGATTTCAGTTTCCATGAACTTGAATAGGAAAAGTATCACATTTATTTTTACTAGCCTCTACCTGATATTTAGCATTTCTTTCAATTAATTAAAAACCTTAGCTTAGCAGACTACCAAAGGGATCCAGGACACAAGAAAGCATTTCTAGTTTACTGAGTAGAGGGGAGGGAGGAGTAGAAACCTAAACTTTAGGAAAATCTCAATGATGGCTATGAGAAGGATGGTTTGGAACAGGGAAACAGGAACCTAGGGGAGTTAAATGATTTGTCCAAGTAGGCCATGGCAGCAGGAGATTGAAACCCCCCAACTTCAGGTCATAAAAACTAGATGACTGTTTATTGCCTATTTCATACAGAAGATGGGCTAACCTGGCTGGCCTCTGTGGTCCCCTTCCAACTCCCTTCCAAGTCAATGAATCTGTGACTCTTTGAAAAAAAAAACAACCTGTCAAAACCACCTTCCCACCTGGTGTGAGCAAGTGACCTTATTTTCTGCAGGGCCAACATCTCCCTATCATGGAAAACAATGAATCTTGATAATGAGCAAACACTTACAACATCTCCGCTCTCAGCTGCCAGAGCCCCAACCTATTTCTCACCATTAACAGCTCATCCAAACTTCTAGCTTATTTGATTTTATCAACATCATTGTGACAAGTCCGGAGACAGCTGAGACAATGACCTCAATTATTTTATTTGCTTCTGTCTGGCTGACAACTATTCAGAAAACCTTTCCTAGAAACAGAGGTTTGGGGATCATCTTTCCCATATTCAAGGTGGAGAATGAATAAGGTCAGGTTCAGGGAGTTATTTTGCTATGATTGCCTAAGAATTAGGAGGCATTCTATTCTTCCTTGGAGACAGACCGCAATCTCATACCACTGGAAAATCGGTTGAAGGAATGAGGGATGTTTTGCCTGGAGTAAAGAAGACTCAGGGAAAATATGAGAACTGTCTTCAAGTATTTGGAGGACTGTCACAAAAAAGAGGGATTAGCCTTCTTCTCCTTGGTCTCCCAGGGGACAGAACCAGAAAAAAATGAGTGGGAACACAGAGAATCATTTATGCTTGATGTCAAGAAAAATTGCTTAATTATCAATATGGAAAGAGACAGGGTTTGTGATTTCATTAATCTAGGGAAATCTCAGAAGAGAAAATTTCCCCTGCCCATTCAAGTCTGGCATCTTCTCTGCAATTTTGAGTCTCTGAAAGTTACTAGAACAGAAAAGGGTTAAGTGAATTATCCAAGGTCATACGGTGTGTATTGGTTGTGTCTTCTTGATTTGGAAGCCACTATGCCACAGCTACTTCTCAATGATTATAGTTACCCCAATTAGAAAGAACTACCTCTGGATTCTGAGGGTTCCCTCTCCCTAAAAGTATTCAAGATAAAGTTAAATGATGATCAAACTCTGGAGATGCTTACCTAGTCATTCGTATATTTTCCCCCATTAGACTGGGAGCTCTTTGAGGGCAAGGACTGCTGTTGGCTTCTTTGTGTATCCCTAGTATGTAGCACAGTGCCTGACATACAATAGGCACTTAATAAATGCTGGTTGGTCTACTGACTGATGGTTTAGAAGTGATTCTTGGGACAGTGAAGTTGGGGCAAGACAAGACTCTTTTCAACCCTGACGTACAATTTGTTCAAGGCTTCAGTTTCTCCATTTCTTATTCCAGCACTGGGTGAGAACATTTAGTGTTTCAAAAAATGTCCAGGCAGCTGCCATTTTTTAAAAAATCAACACCAAAATAGGTGTTTTGAGCAATAGTCCTGCCCTCAGGGAGCACACATTCATTCTCCTCAGAGTCCAAAATGAAGGACTACTCACATATTTCATCAGGAAGTCATTGAAATGCTGAGAGAGCCCAGGTTACTAAACCTTGTTGCTTCCAATTTTGGAGTCTGAGCTTCAGTGGAGTCAAGTTGTTGGCTTATCTGAGTCCATGACTCGGGAACCCCTGTCTGGATCACCATGCTTTACCCCAGGCCCTCACTCCAATCCAGGTCCACTATTTTTAAGGGGCAGCATGGTATAGACATAAGACTTACCATACAATGGTGAAGCAAAGGAACTGGGGGTGTCAGTACAGGAGAAGAGAAGTTTCAGGGGGAACATGCTAGATGTCTTAAAAATTTGAAGAACTGTCATGGGAAGGAAGAGGGCAGAACCAGGACCAAGGGGTAGAGGCTTAACAGAGGCAGATTTTGGCTCAGTGTAAAAGGAAGAACTTTCTAAGAATCAGAGTAGTCCAAAAGAGGAATGCAGTAACTTCATCAATGGAGGTCTTCAAGGTCTAGGACTAAGGATGGATGGACAGAGAGTTTGTTAAGTACTTGCAATGTGCCAGGCATTGTGCCAACCACTAAACATGGTGGATACAAATACAAGCAAAAGAGATGGTCATTATCCTCAAGGAGCTTCCATTCTAATAAGAGGAAATTATACAGATAAGGGACTTAGAGAAAGAACAAGGAGGAAACAAGGTAAAAGGGCAAGGTGGCGTGTAGGGAGAAAAAGAAATCTAGAGAATGAGTTCCAGAGTGATTAAGGTGAAACATGGCTGAGAGTCTTCTCAAAATGGTGGTCTCAGGGAAAGAGTCACCAATCAAGAAAAGAGGGTCTTAGAGTAAATGTTTCTCCAACAGCAAAGGAGAAGGCAAAAAGGAAGAGAAGACGGATTTGAACCCAAGTCCTCTGACTCCAAATCTATTCTTTCTACCACTCCATGTGGCTTTAAGTATTATTAGACCCATTTTACAGATGAGGAAACTGAGGCTCCTTGATATTAAGAAAATTGTTCATGGTTATAAAACCAAAGAGTGTTAGAGCTGATATTTCAAATCAGGTCTCCCTTACCAAATCCATCTCTCTTTTCCTTCAACTAAACTGCCTCTGTAATACTAATCAGAGAGTTAAAGATCTTCCCCACCCATTAATGGGACTGCCCATTAAGGGAAGCCTGATTAGGGGAGGCCCACACCTTTTGCTAATTTTCTAATGAGTCACTGGTTCTCAAAGGTTGTGACTCTGAAAAGTGTATAAATACTCTGAGGTGAGGTTTTACTTTAGGGCTTATTCATTGGAAGCGTTTCTTTGGCCAGAAGAGACTCTGGGCAGCTACAAAGGAGCCCCCAGCTTTGAATACCCAGATATTGGTGCTTCTCTCTCATAACTATGTGTGTATGGTCAGACCATTAACTGTCTGTTGATCTGTGATGTATGTATTACTTACGATCAGACAGTTGGAAGCCCTGTCTATTGATTGATCTATGTTTCTTTGAATTTTCTCTGAAGTTCAGCGTGCTGACTTTTTCCTCTGAATTTAGTGAATGATATATTGCTTGATTAAAGTGATTGCTGACCCCTCAAAAGTTGCTTTCCATTTAGAAAAACAGATCTAAGAACCTGGGATAGCAGGTCATCCTGAATGTGTAAGGGTGCTTACTTATACACTCTCTGATCTCATCAGAGTTGACATCAGAAGATTTGGGAGCTAGTCCTGTGCTTTGCACTACCTTATGATTTGTTCAAGTCACCTCACATCTCTAGATGTCAACTTCAGCATCTGTGCCTGAGCTGAATGACATTCTGGGTCTGGAGTTCAGAGACCTCTGCTGAAACCTGAGCTTTGCCATTTATTGGCAGGATAGATACTTAATAAAATTTTAGGAAGGAGGAAAGGAAAGAGAAGGGGAAAAGGAAAGAAGACAGGAAAAGAGAGGGAGAGGGCTTTGCTCCATACCACCAGAGTCACAGAGCACTGAAATTGATGGGATCCCAGAATTCATTGATCTCGCCTAATCACCCCCAGATTCTGATTATAAACCAACCATCCTATAGCTTGCAAAGTCTTACAAACTGCAGCAGGCCCATGATCTTGGAAGGCTCACCATGATCTAAAGAAAAGGCAACTCAGCCTTATTCAAATGGAAGTGTTCCAAAGTTAGCTAGCCAACCATGTCCTTCTGAGCACACGGCCAGCTAATGACAACATCCTGAGTTCCTTTGAAATCCGAGCTGAGATGTCCAAGTCCTCTCTTCCCCCAGAAGTTTTCCAGGACTTGTCAGCAAGACAAAGAGTTAATACTGGTGACTTAAATGTCCTTGGAGTCACAAAAATGTGTAAATATTCCCAAAACAGACAAAAGATTTCCTTCAAGAAGCATATATTTTCCCTTCTCCAACATAATTAAGGACCAGTGCTTTTGGTCCCATCCCCATCTTGGCAGAGTTTATTAATGAGAGACCAATTACTCTAATGTAATTAAATCTTAAGTCAACAAGACTTTTAGGCAAATTATTGTGCATGCAGTGAAACTTCCCTATTTTTCCCTGTACTGATTATATTTATTAAAAGGTAGCTGGGTAGTACAATGGATAGAGCAAAGGACCTGGAATCAGAGTCAAGAAGACTTGAGTTCAAATTTGGCCTCAGATATTGACTAGCTGTGTGACCCTGGATAAGTCATTTAGCCTCTGTTTGCCTCAATTTTCTCGTCTGTAAAATGGAAATAACACCACCACTCAAGACTATTGTGAGGATAAAATGGGAAAATATTAGTAAAGTAGTCTGCAAACCTTAAAGTACTATATAAATGCTAGCTAGTATTGATATTAAAGTACTCAGGAAATCTTACATAGGGGATTGTATGAGACTCTACCATATTAGGATGGAAGAAGTTATTTTAGTCTAGCTGACTTAGCACAGGGTACAGAAAAGAAGCATAGGTTGCCACCATCCTCGGGAGAGTTAGAGGAGAAAGAGAGAGACAGAGAGGAAGAAATGAGAGAGAAAGGAAAGGAGGAAGAAAGAGGGAGAGACAGAAACAGAGAGGGGGAATGGAAATGGAGGGAGAGAGGATATACAGCCAGAAAGGATATTAAAGGTACCATTTTATGGATGAGGAAACTAAGACCTTATGAGAGGTAAAAATGGTCTAAATTAAATTAATTCACGAAGAACTGAATGAATACCTACTATGTGCACATCACAGTTTGAATCGCTGAGGATACAAAACCAAAAATAATATAGTCCCTGCCTTCAAGGAGTTTACATTCTACTGGAGTTAAACAACAGAAACCCAGATAAATAAACCCAAAGTAGATACAAAGTCATTTCAAGGAAAGAGTATTAACAATTAATGGGTGAGTTGAGAAAAGGCCTTGTGTAGAACGCCATGCCTCACCTGTACTTTGAAAAGAACTCAGGAGTTTACAAAACCGAAATGAGGAGGATCATTCCTGACATGAGAAAGAGCCAGTACCAAGATAATGAGGCAGAAGGGACAATATCACATAAAGACAATATAAGTAAGACAGTTTGGCTGGCGCACAGAGCACACGGTCAGTCTGGAAAGACTGACTGGAGCCATACTATTAAGGACTCTGGTCCAAGGTCTTATAGAGAGTAAGTAACAGGGTCGGGATTTGAAATCAGGCCCTTCTGACTGCAATGTGCTCATTCTCCTACAATAGCATACTTAGTCTATTAAAAAAATAAAAAGACCACAGGAAGTATGGGAACTGAATTGGAAAAAGAACAGCCTTGATTCTGGGCCCTTCTCTGGCGTTGGAGAGCTGATGACAGACGGTTGGCTTTTAGCTCAAATTTAAAGCAAAATTAATTTCCATAATTAATTCACAAGTACTCTTTAGGTAACTGTGAATCTAAGCACTGTCCTCTGCCAACAAGGAGGTCTTGTTCACCATTCTGCCTGCCTGATCAAAAATTCCATGCAGAGTAAGAGAGCTGTAAAGGTAGCAGGCAAAGCTGGTCAGAAAAGACAATGAGACAATAAGGAAAAAGGTGGGAAAAAGCCCTGCCTGAAATATTCTATAAGGGTAGACTGGGATGGGTTCAGTGGTACAGATGGGAAAATTACCCCCATTGAAGATACCTACAAAAGCAGTGAAGTATTCACTTAAAATCCTTCATGAGACCGATCAGCCTGAAAAGCCATTCCAAGGACAGGTGGAATCTGGGATCCTACAATGTGCCAAAAACTGTCCTAAGTGATAGGGATACAATAGCAAAACCAAAAAATATTCTCTGTACACGTGCTCATATATAGATAAACACAGAATAAACACAAGCCTGGTAAAATGGAGAGTGTCCTCACGCTAGAGTCAGAAGTTGTTGCTGTTGAGTTGTGTTGGAATCTTTGTGAACCCATTTGGTGTTTTCTTGTCAAAGATACGAGAGTGGTTTGCCATTTCCTTTTCCAACTCATTTTATAGAGGATGAAACAGACAAACAGGGTTAAGTGATTTGCCCAGGGTCACACAAATGATCCTGGTAAGTGTCTAAGGCCAGATTTGAACTCAGGAAGATGAGTCTTCTTAATTTCAGGTCTGGTACTCTATGCACTACAGCACCACCTAGATGCCCTAGAAAGAGTCGGAAGACATGAGTTCAAATCCAACCTCTGCTACTTAACTACCTATGTGATCTTGGACCAGTTGACTATCTTCTGGGCCTTGGTTTTCACTCTTTGGAAAATGAAAAGATTGTACTAATGGCCACTGAGGCTCCTTTTTAGCCAGTATCTATGATCTAAGTAAGACTATTTATGGGGGGTATAGGGGAGTGACAGGTGGGTCACAGGCTTCAAGTAGAAAGCAAAGCTTGAGCTGGGTCTTTCAGAAATCCAGAGATTCTGAGATGGAGGCAAAGAAGGAGGCTCATGTTTAGTTTAAGCAGGACCAGCTCTATCTGACATTGGTCTCCATCCCTAAACCTTCATTTCTTTCTCAGGCACTGAGCCACGGGAAAAAAATCAAAACCTAGAAGAGCTAAGTCTAATGGACACTTACTGCCTGCCATAACACACTTACCTTTGCTCATACAGAATTCATGATGGCTAAGTGCTTGCCAGTGAGCAGCTCTCCCACTGGCCCTTAACCAAGAATGGTGAGAGAGATTTGTAAGACAAAAGAAAAGGTTTGGAATGCATCAACAATTCCCCTTTTCAGAACTTTTGATAAGAAGTAGGTAGTTATAATCTCAGCACTGGAAGGAACCTCCATGGCCATCAACCAGTCAATCAACAAGCACTTTTCAAGTGTGGCCATCAATCTGTCTATCAGCAAGCACTTATCAAGTGCCTATCCTGTGCTGGAGAGCTCTGCTGATCACTGAGAATATAAAAACGGAATGGAAATAGTCCCTGTCCTCAAGGAGCTTAGGTATATGAAAATAGGTATATGTATCAGTATAAATAGAATGGATAAGAATGAATTTAAGGTCCTTTGGGGAGGGAAGGCAGCTTCTCACCTCTTTCAATTGCTCCCTATGTAATCTTACACAAGTCACTGAACCTCTCTGGACCTCTGAAAAACAATGGATTATATACCATATGGCCAGTGAGGTACCCTTCTAGCTGTAGGTCGACAATTATAAGACTTTTTCAAGGGGTACTGCATAGATCAGGAAAGCCTTTATTAAAAAATCAGGTTATTGAGCTGCAATCTTGAGGGAAAAGAAAGATTTCTTGAGGTAGAGGTAAGGAGGGAGTGCATTCCAAACACAGGAAGGGCTGCAAGAAAATTGATGGGGCAGCTGATTGGAGGATAGATTGGAGTGGGGGAAAGACTTGAGAAAGAGAAACTAACTACAAGGCAACTGTAAAAATTCAGGTGAGAGGTGGTAAGGGCCTAAACTAGAATGGAGGATGTGCGTGGGGAAAAGGGGAGAGTTGAAGGAGAAATTTGTTGTTCACTTACTTTTCAGTTGTATCTGACTCTTCATGACCTCATTTGGGATTTTTCTTGGCAGAGATACTAGAGTGGTTTGCCATTTCCTTCAACTCATTTTACAGATGACAAAACTGAGGCAAAAAGGTGAAGGGACTTGTCCAGGTTCACAAAGATAGGAAGTATCTGAGGTCAGATTTGAACTCAGGAAGATAAGTCTTCCTGACTCCAGGCCCAGAATTCTATCCATTTGCCATCTAGCTGCCAAAGAGAAATATTATTAAGATAGATATGATAATATTTGGCAACTCCTTGGATCTGTAGGGAAAATGAGAGTGAAAAGGGGAAAGTAATACCAAGGTTGCCTCCCTGGATATCCAACTAGAAGGACAATGGTGACCTCAATAGCAATAGAGAAATTGGGAAGAAGGTTGAGCATGAGAGAAGTTCTGTTTGCACATATTGAGCATGAGATGCTTACAGGGTATTCAGTTCAAATGTCCAACTGGTATTAGAAGGTGGGCAATCAGAAGAAAGGCAAGGGCTCTAAGAATCTTCTCATCAAAGGGATAATTATCACCTAGGCCAACCAACACCTGAACAACAGGCCTTTCTACAACATCCTCAACAAGTTGTCATCCAAGCTTTGCTCAAAGTCCCCTCCCCGCTGCCATGAGTGGGGAACCCAGAGCCTCCCAAAAGAGGCAAGCTCCAATTTAGTTGGGTTTTCTGCTTACATCCAACTGAAACCTGCCCCTTTGCAAGTTCAATCAATCAAACAAGCAATGTACTTTTATTAAGAGTGACCTACATACTGGGCATGGTGCTAGGTGGTGGGGATATGAAACCCAAAAATGAAACCATTTGTGTCCCAGTTCTGACCCTCGGGATTAAATACAATAGTTTTCTTTTCTAGGGCCGGCTCAATCACTCATTCACCTGATCAGTCAACAAGAATGGGTTCTCACTCCTTGGAGTTCTTCACGCTGAAATTGGATGGCCACTCATCAGGTATGTTACAGTGGAGAGTCCTTTATTTCTGATGTGGTCCCTTACAACTCAATTCTATGACTCCATGATTCATTTATTAAATGGCTCCTATGGGCCAAGCACTAGTTGTTAGCTCCCAAGAAAGCAGAGGTGGGAAGGCGGAGAGGCAGTATAGTCGAGTGAATCCATGGTAGACCTTGGAATTAGAGAGACCTGGGTTCTAATTCTGCCTCTTTTTAATACAAGCTATGTGACCTTGGACAAGTCATTTAAACTCTGAGTGCCTCATTTAACTCTCTAAGACTTAAATGTGAACAGATGAGTTACTGACCTGCATTGAAAGAGATTTTCATAGTGTGAGTCCCTACACAGAAGAAATCCTAGGATCAGACAAAAGATGAATTATAATATTCAGGTACAAAGGAAGAAAAGAAGCATTTATTAAGTGTCTACTGTTCTAGGCATTGTGTTAAATAGAGAAGGAGGAAAAGAAGGAGGAGGAGAAGAAAAAGATTATGATGTCCATTTTGCAGTTGAGGAAACTAAGGTAGACAGAAGTTAAGTGACTTGCCCAGGGTCACCTCTGAGGGAAGATTTGAACTCAGGTCTTCCTGATTGATGCCCAGCACCCTGCTCTATCCACTGTGTCACTCAGATATGAGGGACACTTACTTAAGCCCATTTAAGGTTTCCTCATTTTACCCTCAAGACAATACCGCCATAGCGTTCCCAGCAAAGGCATCCTTGGCCAGGCCAGTGGGTTTCTTGTGCTCAATGAATCTTACCTATTGCCCACTAAATGGGGGCTGCCACATCTTGGGAGATCCTGTAGAACACCCAGCGGCTTCCCTATCAGCGCTCCCAAGCGTGCCCTTCTGTATTTACTAAGGACAATAACCACTGTATCAGCTCAAATGGGTTTTAAAAATACAGCTCGACAAAGCAGGGCATACTGATTGTAATAAATGCAGTCATCCCTCTGCTGGAAAGCCATGGATTCTGTTTCTAATGCTTGCTGATAAGCTCTGGCACAGCGAGAGTGACGGCAGCCAGACAGGAGGGGCTATTATGCTTAACAGACTGATTAGCAAGTGGTAGAGTCTCAAACTGTACTCCCAGGAAATTGGCGGCTTTTAAATGATGCTGGCTGTTTTATGGGTCCACTTCTTTTAATGCAATGGTTTGTTATACTTACTTAGGCCATACAATTCCTAACTGGGAATGGCTAATGGAGAGATAGAGCCTTCAACTCTTAATAATCTCATCTAAATTAAGCCTCGTTTATTGGCTTTCTAATTGCTCCTGCAGCCATCTGACCACTACACTCCCCTGGCACCACTGGATAGCTGCTATTTCCACAATACAGTTGGAGTTTTAAATGCCTTGGATCTTTAAAAATAATAATCAAGAGTATTTACTAGGAGCTTTAAGGTTTCTGGAGCAGTTTACCTAGGTAACATGTGGCCCAGGGACTCGAGCTCAAATAGTCTGGGTTCAATCTGGGCAGGATCCATTAAATTATGACTGCCACAAATCATTTCATAGTGTCTCGTTGGCAGTTTCTATATCCCGTCTTGTTATATTTGAAAGGAAACCCTTTGCTTCTTCGAATTTTGAATCTGTAAGTGCTAACTTTCCTCTGGAGAATGTAAATGAATTGATATTGTTTGCTAGAGAATCGATATATGCATACACATTATATATTGCTATATTAATAATTAAGACCTTTCTTCCCTTGTGTGGATCTTTGTGTATTAGAAATTCATTCCTCCCACTCAAATAGACTCTGAATTAGCATTCATAAGTAGAATCCTAAAGCAAAAAGTTATAAACACTTCCATCAGAGGGCCTTTGATCTTCTCTGGAGAGGACAATGAATATCCATTCTAGTGACATCAGCCAGGTAATTTAGAATTGGCTACTATCCATATTCCTTTACAGTTTTAATTGCTTGATGCTTTTTCTTGCTTTTACCCCTGAAGCTAGCTGAGAAAATTTCTCCTCATTTTCCCAATTATGACTCAAGTTAAGGATCCACCTGGGCCCAACATAAGACCCTCAGTATCCCCCTTTCTTGGCTGACCTCAAACAAATGAGAAAATACTCCAACTCACATTCTCAAACCTTTCAACCAATTACTGTGCACAAAGGTCTCAAAGCATAGATCTAGATGCTCACTATTAATCACCATCTTGGAAAACCCATTATAGACATCAACCCCCTCCTATCTCCCATACAGCTATAATAAATATCCTCCTGTAATAAATATCTTTTGGATACTTAAGTAATGTGTGGGACTTCTTCTTCCCAAACTGGTATGGACAAAGGGTTACCATATACTCATTCATTAGGCAAAGCATTTGCTGCCAAATAGAGGAATTAAAATAGGAAGGAGAAAACAATCAAGTTTCCTTCTCATTTTAATACTACTCAGACTCACGTAGAGTTCTTATTCCAAGTTGCTGTCATGATTAACTCTAATTTAGGGATGATCCAAAAAGGTCAGACTTCTTTTGTGTCTCTTTAGCTTATTATGCTCCCATTCAGACTTTACCCTTGGAAACTGACAAATTTGTATGTATCTAGGCTTCCATAAATGTAGGTGACAGTATCCCTGGATCCCATTCAAGCACTCAGGGAAACAAATCTATATCAACTAGAGGACAGCCTTTATTCTAGCCTCATAGAAAATACAGAAAGCACAGAAAAATTCAAAGAAATCCTGAAAGAGATACAGAAAACTCAAAAATTCAATGAGTAGTTCAGAGAACTGAACTTGGGGTTACCAGGGAAGAAACATCCAGAATTCTAAGTTGATCTCTCACTCACTAGTCCCCCCAAGTTCACAATTCAACTTTATGGTTTGGACTCTCTCCAGAAGGCAAACATATTTTGGGTCTGCAGGACAATCTTCATTCCAACAATCCCGCGCTGTCTGAATAATTCATAATAATATCAAGGAGAGGCAAACTCTGATCTCTCTCTCTCTCTCTCTCTCTCTCTCTCTCTCTCTCTCTCTCTCACACACACACACACACACACACACACACACACACACACAGCTAGTTCTCTTTGTTGCCTTTCACCCATGTAGTCATGTGGGTGATCCTCTTCTTTCTTCAAGAGGTACATTCCTCATGAACTTCCTTTATTTCTCTAGACAATTAAGTCACCAAACTTTTAAAACTGTTCTTACTAATTGAATAAAGCCCAAGGCTAGCACTACTCAGAAAAAAAAAATCTCCTTTTGAAGGTCAGAAGGTTAGAGTCTAGAACTGCCTAAAAAAAATTCCTCTACACAAGGAAACCACTCAAAATACAAAAGGTTAGGGTCCAGAAACAATGTCCACTATAAACTCCTGCACCAAGTGGGTAAAAACATGTCTGCTATTGTCATGTACCTCTCCTGAAAATTCCATCACTATCCAGAGTGCTTGTTCTGGGAAACTCCATTAACAGGAACTCTCCCCTTTGATGAAGATGCAAGAAAAGAGTGGGTGAGCACATGAATCTCCCACATCTATCCCAAAGGAATCATTAACAGTTCTAGTTCTGGAGGGTGGTAGAGAATCTAAGCATGCATGGTCTCCTGCTAGAACTTAGATCTGTTTTACCATACTCTTGTCTGCCCTATGAGAAGAAGAAGAAGAAGAAGAAGAAGAAGAAGAAGAAGAAGAAGAAGAAGAAGAAGTGTAGTTTGTAGGTTCTTCTTTGTGGGCTTATCCAAAAGGTTTATCTCCTCCAACAAGAATATTTCTTTCCAAGAGTCATAGAATACAGAATTTCAAAATGAAAGAGAATCTTAGTAGCTTTCTAGTAAAACCCCATTCACAAAAAAAGTCCCCATTATAATATACCTGACAGGTGGTCATCCAACCTCTGCCTGAAGACCTCTAGGGAAGCATGGCCTTCAGAAGCAACCCATTCTGATTTGGGACCCTTTTAATTGCTAGGAAATGGAGCCTAAGCTAGCCTCTTTAACTTACTGCTCCTGATGTCAAGTGGAATAAATCCAATCTCTTCATGGTAGAGCAGCTAGATGGCATCATACTGCATAGAGTGCCCAGTCAGAAAGACCTGAGTTCAAATCCAAACTCAGAAACTTACTAGCTTGTTTGACCCTGAGCAAATCACTTAACCCTTATGGCCTCAGTTTCCTGGTCTGTCAAATGAGCTGGAGAAGGCAATGGCAAACCATTCCAGTCCCTCTGCCAAGAAAACCTCCAAGTGGGCTCATGAAGAGCCAGACATGACTGAAAATGACACAATTATTACTAGTATGTGCTTTGCACTGTGTTAAGTGTTGTGACTACAAATAAGAAAAAGAAAGACAGTCCCTGACCTCAAGGAGTTTACAAAATAATCGGGGTAGACAGCACACAAAAAGAAGATGGAAAGACGGGGGACATACCTGGGGTACCAGGTGCCCTGCCTACATTCTAAAACAAAGCACAAAAATGATCTAAAAGGTGGGTAAGGAGAAAGGGTGGCATCATATCAAAGTCTAGAAAGTTAGAAACAGAGTCGGGAAAGGAAAGAAGGTTGTCCAGCCCAAGGCTCTCCCCAAAATGGAGGCCCAGGAAGAACCCACCAATGAGAGAAGGAGGTTGGCTGGACAGCGAGAAGGCCATAGTTGCTGGGGTGGGCTTTTGGTTCTTAGGTGAGACGATAATTGTTAAGGCACATAGGCAGGCTTTAAGAAATACTTGCGGCCTGACTGAGTGACAGATAAGGGGCCTATAATAGATGTCCTTTTCCAGTTCCCAATCCTACATTCTATCCCCCAAGGCCAGTACCCCAATGATGCTTGGCTCCAGGATGGCCTTCCTATAAAGAAAAATATAGTTGGTGGGGCCATCAACTATAATGAAGCCAACATAATTCCCTCTTTGAGAGTTGGGTTCTGGCTGAGGGAGGCCCTTCTATCAAAGGCTATTAAAGCCATAGCTTTTTCCCATCCAGTAAGAAAATGTTTCCGGACAGTTGTTTCATCTTGGCTAAACACTACTCCCCAAAATGTCTCCCTGGGCAATTCCCATTGGCAGCCTAGAACTCACACTGATTACTGCTGTCTTAAACTGTGCTGTATGCAAAATGTGCCCAGGAAATCAACAAATTATAAAAGATAACAAGAATAATTATCCTTTGTTTTCACTCTGTTCTTAACCCCCTGTGTGCTCAATCCCTGAACAACGTTTGCAAAGCAGCCCAGCCCAGAGCCCTTCCACTGGGAGGGTGGGGGAAGCAGACATATGGAAGCCAGAACTCCCATTATCAGGGTGGATTCTCACTAAGGTGAATGACCAGTTGTCTCCAGCCATCCATTCTAGGCACTCAGCCTAAAAGCCAAAAGGAAAAGAAACCAAAAAAATACAAATTTTGGACTGATAGGTCCAGTAGGCTAATAGAGCAGCATGGAAGGTCTGAATAGAAAGAGAATTATCTAGAATATGAGAGATGAGACAGTCCAGAGAACATGGAATGTCAGAGCTGGGAGGGAGCTTAGAACATGACATAGTTCTAGCAAGGGGCTCAGAACAGAGGATGTCAGGGCTAGGAGGACCTTAGAAAAGCCAATGTCAGGGCTGGGAAGGCCTTAGAAAAGGGAATGTCAGGGCTGGAAGGGGGCTTAGAATAGCACATGTCAGTTCTAGGAAGGGGCTCAGAACAGGGGATGTCAGGGCTGGAAAAGACCTTGGAGATTTAGTCCTAGACTTTCATCATTCAGATGAAGAAACCATCTCAGAGAAGTTTGGTAATTTGCCCAAAGGAACACTGCAATCAAAACCAGATTCTCTGACTCCAAACTCCATACTCTTTGCACTACAATTGCATTAACTGAGGAAGACTGAGCCCCTGATGAGCTTTGAGTCAAGGTGATCTCACTCTTGAACCCCCATCTCATTTCCATGTGTGTGAATCCTTTATCCTTAGCCAGATTGTGACTTCCCTGAGAAGGACAGAGGCCTGGTCTGCACCTCCCCCTCCCCTGTCCATGGTGCAGCTGGGCACAAGGCCAGGTCCAGCTTAGGTGCTCTGTATGTGTTTGAAGTTGACTGCATGAAGTATAAGAAAAACGGATTGGAATGTGAGCCCACGGTAGGCTGGCCCCAGTTTGAACCTGGGCTAGGCTTCCCAGAGGGCCAACAGAGAGGTCACCTACCAAGCTGCCCACTCAGCCCAGCTGGCAGCTGGCAGTCCTCGCTGTGGTAGGCTCCAAAGCTTCATGTTGCCATGGTGACAAGCATCCTGAGAAAAAAGGTGCTGACTTTATTAAAACAAAAGACAGGAGGGAAAACCCAAGATTCAGTCTGTTCTTTCTTTACCTCTGTCTTCACTACCAAGAAAATATTGGGTCTGTCCCACCCTCCAGACACATAGGCAGGAAAACCCTGAAGTCCTCTGCCAGTTCTCTCCCACCAACAAATCCAAGATGCCCTTTTAGTTTTGAAATGCACAATCTTTCCTTCAGTCTTGTTCAACTTAATTTTAAATATTTATTAAGGGCCATCAACGTTCAAGGCTAGTGTATATGGCGATGAGAAGACAAAGACAAAAAAATGAAAATCACTCATGCTTCCAAGGAACTTACAAGGGCTGGGGATGAGAGAGCAGGAATAAGCTACTGGCATTTATTAAAAAACAAATATTAAAATGGGTAGCTTATGTTGCACCGTAGTGCATGGAACACTGGATCTGGAATGAAGAAGACTCATATTCCTGAGTTCAAATCCAACCTCAGACACTTATTAGCGGGGTAACCCTGAGCAAGTCATTTAACCCTGTTTGCCTCAGTTTCCTCATCTGTAAAATGAACTGGAAGGAAATGACAACCACTGCAGTATCTCTGCCATGAAAACCCCAAAAGGGGTCAAGGAGCTTCAGACACAACTGGAATGACTGAAAAACTACAACAAAATTGCTATAAATAACAATTATCAAATGATGGGGACTCCTGGTGAGGAACTCCTTCTCCAGCGCAGACATGCTCTACAATTGCACAGCAATTTATGGCCTTTGGGAGTTACTTGGGGAATTATGAGGCTAACTGACTTGCCAGGATGTATCAGAGGCATCACTTGAACCCAGGACTTCCTTCCTGACTCTGAGACTGGTATAATAATAGTCCTATCTCACAGAGTTGTTGTAAGGATCCAGTGAGATAATATGTGCAAAACGATTGGCAAATTTCAATGCACTATTAAAATACTAGATGTTACTATAATAATAACTATTAAATATTTTTTAAAAATAATGGCAGGGGTCAAACAGTGATATGGACAGTTAAGTGGCACAGTGGATAGAGTGCCAACCCTAACTCCAGGTCCAGCATTCTATCCACTGCACCCCCTAGCAGGTGTGTACACACATACAAAGAGAGAGAGAGAGAGAGAGAGAGAGAGAGAGAGAGAGAGAGAGAGAGAGTGAGAGAGAAAGAGAGATCAGTTAATATTAACTAAGCACCAACTATATGCCAGGCACTGTGTTAAGCTTAAGGGCTAGAGATACATTTTGCCCCTTTTTATATCCTCAGAACTTAGCACAGTCCCTGGAATGTAGCAGGAACTTAATAAATGTTGAATGATTGATTAGAGCTCTGACATTTTAGGTTCTCTGGATCTTCTTCTGGCCTTTGATAGTCTAGGTTCTTGAGTACTTTCCAAAGCTGATATTTTCTGTTCTGAGGGATCTGGCACGTTTTGTGTTCAGAGGGATACTCTAGCCCAGTGAGTCTTTTTCCTAGGATCACCTTTAGCCCTTACATTTTGTGTCCTAAGGTCCTTCCTAGCTCTGACCTTCTCTGTCCTAAGGTCCCTCCCATCCCTGACACTGCCTGCTCTAATGCCCCTCCCAGCCCTGACATCCCCTGTTCCAAGACCCCTCCCAGTTCTGACATCCCCTGTTCTAAAACTCCCAGTTCTGATATTCCCTGCTCCGGGACCCCTCCCAACTCTGATATTCGCTGTTCTAAGGTCCCTTCAAATTCTGACATTTTATGTCCTAAAGCTCTGCCCACCTCTGATAGTGTTTGCTCTAAAGGCCCTCCCAACTCTTGCATTCTATGCTTTCTACCCTACTGGATTCCATCACCCCTCTGCACCTCCCCATAAGTCTTCCTCTTTAGGAGGAAGGACCAGTTTCCTCTCCAGGTTTGGAGGCCCTGATCAGGAGTAATCCAGGGAGCCTGAGTTGGATTCTGATTAGTACAGGCCAAAGTAAGTGGGAAGGAGAGAAGCAAGACAGCTTCCAGCGCTGCCCAAAGTGGTCCTGTGAAATATTCCATTTCCTTGGCACTTTGTAAGACAACATCTTCCGCTGTGATATTCCAAGTCTAGCTAAATGTTCCAGAGAACTGTTTGTCCATATGAAAGGGAATGCAAAACAACGTTAATTGCCAAGCTCAATAATCACTTTATGGAAAATATATTTATAACCCTATTAATGGAACATTTTCATGAACATATTATCACTCCCTGAAATTAAATATTTTGGAAAAGTTAAAGCCTACCGTCATTCGCACCCACTGCCAAACAGATTTTGCTACTTATAGAGTATCTTGAAATGGCTCTGACTCATGTACAGCACCCTAAAATGTACAGCCACCTACCAAGAAAAAAGGAATAAATCTCACTTGGTAGATTATTTATGGAGATACAAAAATGACAACTCTCTGGTTTTATTGACTTCCCTAGCCTCTAGGAGTCATCAAGGTTGGGAAAAAAAGAAATGTGGCAAATTGGGGACCCCATATCCTGCCTTATAGGCTGCAGATTTGTTGGGATGTAGATTGGACTAGATGCTCCATGAAAACCTTTCCAATTCTGGAATTCTGGGTTTCAGGGAAGAAACTTGTCCATTTTGTTTTTCAGTCATTTTCAGGGGTGTTCAACTCTTCATGACCCTATTAGGGGGATTTTCTGGCAAAGATACTGGCAAAATATCTTTTTGGTTTGTCATTTCCTTCTCCATCTCATTTTATAGATGAGGAACTGAGGCAAATAAGGTTAAGTGATCTGCCCAAGGTCACACAGCTAGTAAGTGTCTGAGGCCAGATTTGAACTCAGATCTTCTGGACTCAAGGCCTGGCACTCTATCCACTGCACCCAACAGCTGCCCATTGCCATCTAGTAAATAAATGTCAGGACTTGAAACTGTAACTTCTTTCTCCATTAAAGAGAAGTAGCATGTACATGTTTCACAAAAGGTACAGTGTCAGGGGTTCTTAACCGTTTTTGTTCCCTGGTCCTTCTTGGAAGTCTGGGAAAACCTATGGACCCATTTCTCAGAATCATGTTTTTAAATACACAAAACAGAATAAAAAGATTTACAAAGGAAATTAGATTGGAATACACTTAGGATCATAGATCTTAAACTGGAATGTATGGTAAGCATCACAGGTGGCCCTTGGATTCATCCCTTCAACTTCCAGAATCTTTGTTCTTTCACTGCTTCTCTTTATAAAACTTGCATTTACTTACCTATATACACATTGTACCTTCCTTCTCTCCTCAATTCTCCAATAGCATCTAAGCTCCTTGTGGGCAGGGATGGGTTTGTTTGTCTTTATGCTTCTAGCACAGAAACTGACATAAAAGAGGCCTCTAATTAGAGCTTATTAAATTGAACTAACTAACTTTCCCAAGGGGGAAGGCTACAGGTGTCCCAAGGACACCAAGATCTGGCTATGGTACCCCTGTTTGTCCATGTCCCAAATACAATTACCTAGGAGCACTTTGGAAAACTCTACTTTGGGACCTTTGCCAAATCAGACTTTCTTCTCATCTTTTCCTTCTATTCCCTTCTCTCCAAGAAAGTCCCAGGATTCAAAGAGGCAACTGTTTTAAAAATCCATTTTTTCTTCTCCATCATGTAGTCAAGTTTCAATGATGCATATTCCTCTAGGAGGTAATATGGTACAGTGGAAAAAAATACTGGTTATCAAGTCAGAGGTCCGTCTTTCCTTTTATTTCCAGTCCAACTCTCCATGACCCCATTTGGGGTTTTCTTGGCAGAGATACTGGAGTGATTTGCCATTGCCTTCTCCAGGTCATTCTACAGATGAGGAAACTGAGGCAAACTGTTAAGTGACTTGCCCAAGGTCACACAGCAAGGACATGTCTAAGGTCAGATTTGAACTCAGGAAGATAAGTCTTCCTAACTCCTGATCTGGCACTTCATCCACTATGGCACTATCTAGCTGCCCTACAGAGTGAGAAGACATAGGTTCAAATTCAATCCCTGCCAATTATTAGCTGTGCAATTTTGGGCAAGTTATTTAACTTTATCTTCACCTTTAAAATGAGGGGGTTAGACTGGATGACCCAATGACCTTCAAGTTTTAAACTATAGTCTCTGATACCTGTTACTTTGACCTCTCAGGACCTCAGTTTTCTTAAATGAGGAAATAAAACGGGTGGGAAGACTTGGACTAGATTAAGGATTTTTCATCTTGCTTGTATCCTGGACCTCTTGGACAGCATCTGATGAAGCCTATGGGTCCTTCTCAAAATCATGCTTTTAAAAGCATCAAACAAAATATATAGGAGTGCAAAAGAAACCAATTATATTGAAATATGGTCATCAAAGTTAAAAAAAATTAATCACAGACCCTCCCCCAAGCTTAAAACCCCTGAACAAAATGAGTTTTAAGATCCTTTCTGGTTCCAGTCCATAGGCAATGATCTATGACCCTCTCAGGTTTCCATTTACTCACATGGACTGTTATTACCATGATATTAATACAATAAACCCTTTGGTTTCACTTGATGGTGAGATGTGGCCCCCAAACTGAGTAGCATCTCTACTGCCAGACTTACAGAACAGAGAGACAAGTCACTTTGGAAAGCCACAGTGTTGACATCTCTGCCTTATTTACGGACACATCCACCCAACATAGCAAAAGGCTTATAACTCTTTGGAAGAGAGATTTACGGTAGTGCAGGACTCTCTCATGTTTATTTATTTGCTCATTATAGGGCTCTCTGACCAAGTCCTCTGCCCTCAGGTCCCATGGTGCAAGACTGTAATTTTAAAGAAAACAAAACATAAAGACATTACCAACATGCAGCAGCAGGACAAAAACAAGAGGGCAGACAGCATAGCAAAGCATATGGCAGCCATAAAACATAATCTTCCTCATGATTTACACCACCCAGGTCACCGGGCAGGGAGAAGGGTTTCTGCTGCCTCGGCACAAACTCAGGGTATGGATTATCAATAACTGAGAGCACATCCGCCAAATCTCCTCTGGATAACAAGTCTAGCAATTTTCAAAGGAGATGTTAGCATTTGATTTTGAAAACCCCAAGGTCTACAAGAAGCTTGCATGACTATTACATTTGCATTGTTATAAGGCCATATTACATAACAAATGTTAGAGAATGGAAAAGTCTCGGAAGGCCTGGTATGATATTTGTCTGCATGGACATCCCCCTCTGATACCTGATCTTGCTATGAGGGTGACCCTAGGGTGACCCTAGGTTCTCAGAGATGATTTTTTTCATGGTTTGCAAGCTCTTGCAATTTCTCCCAAGTTGGGAAGATTTCAAGCCTAGGCCAGAAGACAGACTCTCTCTGTCATTGCAGAAACAACTAGAGGAAAAAGGTTGTACAGCATCATTTAAAAAAAAAAACCACTAGATTTCAAGTTCAAAGGCATGATTCAAATCCTGACTCTGTTGCTTGCTATCTCCATGATCTTGGGCAAGTGACTTCCTCTGTCTGGGACTCAATTTCCTCAGCTGCAAAATGGGAAGATTTGGCTATGGTTCCTTCCAGCTCTCCAATATTCAACTGGGTTATATATAAACCAATGAATCTTAGGACTCTGTGAACTGTATATACTTATATATATTGTGTATATTGTATATACTTAAATACACTGTGTCCCTAGATAGAATGTAAACTACTTGAGAATAGGACAAATGTGGACACACATAAGGCCAGTTGTGAAAAACCGGTTAGATGAACACCCTTAAACATAGGGGGTGCTGCTAATTTAGGCTGTAATTCATAACTACAAGAGATTGAAAAACAGTGTGGGACAGTGGAGAGAGAATCTAAGAAAGACCCAGTTCAACTGAATGAATATATTAAGTATCATGAAGAAAAGAAAAATTTAAGAACTTATTATGAACTAAGCACTATTGAAGGAGGGAGGCAATACGCATATATATAATACTTACTCTGTGCCAAGCTCTTTACAAATATTCTCTCATTTGATCCTCACAACAAAACTATGAGATAAATAGTTATTAACCCCATTTTACAGCTGGGGAAACTTATTTAGAGAAAGGTTAAATGATTTTTTTCCCAGATTCGCACAGCTAGTAAGACTCTGAGATGGGATTTGAACACAGGTCTTTCAAGACTCCAGATCTAGTGTTCTATCAACTGAGTCACTAACTACCTCAGGGGAAGAGGTTATGTTGTGTAATGAATAGACAGCAGACCTGAGAATCAGAAAGACTTGGGCTCAAGACCAGTCTCTGAGGTCCCTTCCAACTCTATATTCATGCTTCTAGAAGTTATGATCCTAAGTCATTTAACATTTTAGTGCCTAAAGCCATTCTCTTAACAAAGGTGTCCTTAACCTGGGGTCTGTGAAACAGTTGTTTGTTTTTAATAACTATTTCAATATAATTGGTTTCTTTTGTAGTCCTGTGTATTTTACTTTATACATTTAAAAACATTATTTAGAAAAAATACTGGTAAGCTTCATCTGACAAATCAGTCCAGAACATAAGAAAGGTTAAGAATTTTGCTCTAAGGCTGTCAGTTGAGAAATAGTTGCTGATCTGCATGGGTAGTGGTAATTTATTCACTACAAACTCCCTACCCCAGTGAAATCATAGGTCTTCATAGGTCCAAAAGCAAAAAAGCACCACATGACTCAATAACAACTTACAGGGCTCAGCAAAGCAGTAAGTCAGGCTATTACTCTTAGCAACTGAAGGTTATAAGTATAAACAACTAGGTAACATAGTGGATAGAGAGCTGGTCATGGAGTCAAGAACACATGAGTTTGATTACTGCTTCAGGTATCTTCTAGCTGTATAAGCATTGGAAAAGTCACTTCTTCCTTTCTCTGTCTGTTCATCTGTAAAATGAGGGATTTGGATTCAATGGCCTTTAAGGTCCTTTCTAGCTCTAAAACTATGACCCTATGAGCATGCTATGTCAGGCTGGCACTCTTCAAAACATGACCCATTAATCGGCTTAGTCAAACCAGTGTTCTTAAAGGCGAGATGCTACAAGACTGTAGAACCAGACTATTTAGGATTATTTTTATTATTCATTAGTATTATAAATAGCATTTATATAGCGCTTCAAGGTCTGCAAAGAGCTTGACATACATTATGTCACTGGATCCTTGCAACAATTCTGGGAAGCGGATACTATTATTTTATCATGGAGGAAATTGAGGCTGAGATGTTGCGACAAAGGCTAGAACTCTTTATGGTTAAAAATAATAATAGCATGTATATAGCACTTAAAGGTTTGCAAAGGAATTTGTATACTATCTTATTTGATCCTGAAAACGATCCTAGAAGGTAGATGTGATTACAGTGCCTGGCACATAGTAGACACTGAATACGTGTTTATTGATTGACTGATTGATTTTTGCCCATCTTATAAATGAGGAAACTGCGACTGAGAGATTGTAACAAAGGCCAGTACTCTTTATTGTGACTATTATCAATATTTTACCAATAATAATATCATTTATATATTGCTTTAAGGTTTGCAAAGGACTTGACATGTTATCGCGTTTGAACCTCACAACACAGGGAGTAAGTGTTAATAATAAGTAGCATTTCTATAGCATCTGAAAGCTTGAAAAGCTTTTCTTATTTTTCAGACTTAGCTGATTCTTCATGACCTCATTTGAGGTTTTCTTGACAAAGTCATTTGCCATTTCCTTTGCTAGCTCATTTTACAGATGAGGAAACTGAGGTAAACAAGGTTAAATGACTTTTCCAAGATCACACAGTTAGTCATCTGAGGTTGGATTTGAACTCAGGAACATGGGTCCTCCTGACTCCGGGCCCAAGGGTTCTATCCAGTATGGCGCCACCTAGCTATGAGTATGCTAGTCAAACTCACATTCTTGAATCCAATGGAGTCCTGTTTGTGTTGTACTACATAAGGCCACAGACCTTAAAAACAGAGTACTGTCAGGTCAAGACTCTTAAAAGCAGGAGGCTATGGGTCTGCTACATCAGGTGAGCACTCTTCAAATACAAGAGGACTACTTTTCCATCCTCCATGATTCGAAAAACTTAGAGGTAAACAACAGGCATTTTATTCCTTCTCATGAAAGTCCAAAATTATCAGCGTGAACAGTAACCAAATTTTAGGCAGACAGCTGAGGATGTTCGAATGTGTTACAACTTAAATGAATCGAAATGAATTAGGCCCCTTTAACAGCTTCTCAACAATATTGCTCATTAAATGTTCATAGAAATTCCTTGAAGCAACCACAGGAACATATTAAATGTAAAAGCCTTTATATTAAAAGACCAAGACACATTCACGAGCTTCCATGGAAGGGTATTTGATAGCCTTTTATTCAAAATGGATTAACAGCAGTGCACACATCATATTTTTTCAGAACCGGCACCATCATTGTATGAGATGGGATTAACAAGTCATTTTCAGTCCTGTCCTCTGCATCTGGTAGAGAGAGGGATAATTTTGAAAGAGGAGACCTTTTCTGAGCATCTCTCCCCAATACCCCTCCCTTCAACATAGGTTCGTGGAACTTGAAAGAATCTAGTTATAGGATTGGCAACTTAGTACTGGAAAGAGCTTCACAACCCTTAAGCCCACCTCATTTTATAGACAAGTAAACTGAGCCCAAAGAGGAAAAAAAAATACTCAAATTTTCACAGGGAGTCAGTATAGATAGGATTTGAACTCAGGTTGAAATATGACTCCCGATCCAAGGCCTTCTCCACTATATTGTGTTGCTTATTGGGTGTCATTTAACCCCTCTCATTTTACAGGAAAGGAAACTGAGGCAAAGGAGTGGAAGAGATACTCCCATAGCCAAACACAGTTAGAAACTGATGACTTCCCTGGATTTAAGTCCCAACTAAAATCCATTCTTCTATAAGAAGCCTTCCCCAGTTCCCCCTAGTTGTAGTGTCTTCCCTCTGTTTTTTTCTACTTATCTCGTATAAAATTGCTTTATACAGATTTGTTGGCATGTTGTTACTCGATAAGATTGTGAGCTCCTTGAAGGCAGGGACCATCTTTTGCCTCTAACTATAATGTTTGGCACATAGTAGGTGCTTAATAAATATTGATTGATTAATGAAATAAGAATTCAAATCCAGGTCCCCAACTCCAAAGTGTTACTTTTACTGAACAAAGCCTTCTCCTCCCTGCCCCCCACTCTCTTGGACTTGACCTGCATGCATCCACTATTATTTTCCCTAATAAAATGACTGTTAGGGTTTCCCCAGATCTAACAGAAAGGCTATTCTTATAGAAAAGCTTATACAGAAAAAGCAGGCATCTTAGGAGACCTGGGCTCAAGACATGACTGAGTCAATAACTAGCCATAAGGCCCTAGAATTTAAATTCTCAAGGCTCATTTCTTCATCCAAAAATGGAGAAGATATGCCTTCCTGCTATCTGCACCACAGAGGAATTGTAAAGAAAATACCTTGGGAACCTAATAATGAGCCTAGATCAATGATTTAAAGAAAAGGTCCAAATGGCAGAGGGCTGGTGGGTGGGGTGCAACAGGCACAAGGTAAATTAAGCATCAGATGGCATAAGTATTTATCAAGGGCCTACTGTGTGGCAGGCACTGTGCTAAGGACTTTAAAAATATCTCATTTGATCCTCAGAACCCAAAAAGATAGGTCATATTGTTAATTTCACTGAGGAAACTGAGGCAGACAGAGGTTGGATGACTTACTCAGCATCACACAGTCTGAAGTGGGATTTGAACTCAGGTCTTCCTGCCACAAGGCCATGCTACCTAACTGATTTGTACATAGCTTCATACCCTTCTACACTGACTATTTAGGGGTTCTGATGATGAAGATGAAGGCAATGCCACTGCCAGCTACCATTTATTAAATGCCTTATCTTTTCAGAGTACTTTGCCAGACCCTGTGAGAAATACCTTAATTTGAAAAAGATAAAGGCCATGTTCTCTTGCCAAAAGCCACATCCCAGGTGATAAGAAACAAGTAGAGAAATAGAGTAGGAGGTAGCACATTGAACAAGGCAGAACTGAGAGTTAAATCCTGTGAAGTCAGAGGGGCAAGAACTGGACAGAGAATACCAGATGATGGACCAGGGCCTGTCATGTACCCCAGACATCTTACCTCTGCCCTCTCTCCCCACGTGCACCACTGCCTTCTCCACCACACCACGAAAGACCAATCCAAGGGGACTTCATCCTTTGGCTTTAGAATCATCTGCCCTGATCAATGAATGACTGATGGGAAACTCTCTTAATAGCCCCAGAACCTGAAGAAGACACTTCCATTTTCTCTGAACATCTTGCCATCTGCTCCAACCTCAGCCTACCCCTCCCCCAGCTTTTCGGTTCTTTCCAGCTTTCACCCTGGATTGGGAATGAAGACTGGACCTGTAATTTTAATAGTGTAAGGAACCCCCAGATGAAAAGCCTCCCTCTAGCAATGAAGGTTGGCACTTTCTCTGCAATTTATGGTGGTAGAGAATTGTCTAGAGCCTTTAGAATTTCAATGATTTCCCCAAGATGAGGGTGGGTCAGAGGTCTTCCTGACTCCAAGACTGACACTCCATCCAATCTGCCAACCTGTGAATAGTAATCCAATAAATAATAAAAGTGACTAAGTGATTCCATAAACAGATCGCTGGAATTTGAGTCAGAAACGTGTGAGTTCAAATCCTACTCCAGAAACTTACTAGCTATGTGACCTTGGGCAAACCACTTAACCACTCAGTTTCCTCATCTATAGAGAGGGACAGTGACAGCACCTCCCTCCCAGGGTTATTATTGTAAGAACCAAATGAGATAGCATTTGTAAAATGCTTTGGAAACCTAAAAGCCCTATTAGCAGATAATACCATCACTATCATGTGACAAGTGACTGCTCCATGGCTCTACTCACCATACTGGGAATCCCCAGATCATTTCTGACTGACCTGGCCACCAATCCATATCAAAACATAAATTTCCTGAGGGCAAGACCTGCCTCAACTTTTCCATCTGTAGCTCCAAACTTAGCATAGGTTCTGACACACAGTAGTTACTTAACAAAAGTTTCTCTACTCAGTCATCATTGAATCATAGGGACTTAGAGCTGGAAGAGTCCTTAGATTTGAACTCAGATCTTTCTGACTCCAAGTCCAGTGATCTGTCTGTGGGATCACCTGGTCACCTCTAATATTTAGAGGTCATGGAGGTCAAACCCCCTCATTTCCAAGTAAGGAAAGTGAGGCACATGGGAATTGATGCCTGACCCCAAGTCGCTCAGGTTCCAAGTACCTGAGTACTTTGAGCCCAGATATCTAACTCCAAATCTAACATTCTCTCCCTTCCACTACTCATGTCTTGGCACAGGTATCTAGTTCTAGAAGATTCCAATTTCTAAATTCAAAGCAATTGAAGGAGAACTGGAGAGGAAGAAATGAGGAGGGATATAGAGCAAAGAAGAGAGCAAAGCACTAGTTTAAAAAATGCATATTTGCAATGGATCAATAGAAAAGAAAATTACATGAGTTCCATCCTCTCCTGTGGCTCTCCTGCCATGAAAACACATCTTCATTAACAGCGATTTTGCTAACATTCAGCAATATTGCTGAAGAAACTGTCTTCTCTGGGAGAAAGTTTACTTAGAAATTTCCAGAGTGGTAACTAGGATTAGATCACCGGAACTTTGTCACAGGACTCGCTTCTTCCTCCAGTCCTCCGGCTTCCTTCTTTGGCATTCACCTCCCCAATGTTCTGTTCAAGGTGACTCGAGATTTCCATGTCATTGAGTGGTGTTCTACAGTCTCATCCCTCCACAAGGCTTCGTGTCCCAAGAGAACACCTAAAAGAGGTCTCTTCCAGAGATCTCCATTTGTTCCAAGCACCAGAATTCCTAGTAACATCTCCAAAAGTTGTCCTCAAAGTGGAACATGAATTAACCTGATAATAGTAGCCAGCACTGATGTAGTACTGTAAGGCTTACAAAGTGCTTTCTACATGTTATCTCAGTTGATCTTCAAACCAACCCTGTGAGGCAGGTGTTATTGTTAACCCATTTTCACAGATCAAATACTCTAACCATTCTAAGGAAACAAATTATCTCAACCTTGATTCCCACATCTCACTCTTGCGTCTCTCACATCTGCCTTATCTCAACAACCAGAAAAGTATCAAGGTGAAATTAGTCATTCTTCATCTTGTCTACAACTCTTGGGGTGGGGTATGGATCACTGTGGCAAACAGGATTCCATGGCACAATTATCCTACTAAAGCGCAGACACCCAAGCAGATTAACCAATCTCCTACTGACCAAAAGGTAATACTAGAGGCAGTAGGGCAAATTATAGAGAGGATATACTTGCTTGACATGAGGGAAACTTCTAATCATGAGAGCAGTGAAATGGGCACCCTCAGGAGGTAGTGGGCTCCCCTTCTCTGAAGGTAACAAGCAGAGGCTACATGTACATTTGTCAGTCAATGGTAGAGACAGCTGTCTAGGTATGGATTGGACCAGATGGTCTCAGAAATACCACCTAACTCTGACGTTCTATGATTCTGTGGGAACCAGTCGTTATAGAAACAAGATTTTCAGGAGGCAGAGAATGTCCTGTGCTGGATGAAAATAGAAGGAATAGTGGGAACAACCTCCTCAAAGGTTAGTTCCATACATGAGATCCTGTCACTCCCCAGGATATCAGGGATCCATGGTAAGGGAACTTGTGTGAAAGAACCTCCGATTGTCAGCAGGGAGGATTAGAATGAGTGGCCCCTGGCTTCTGTGCATCTTCTACTTTATTCTACCCTGATTCCAGGCAGATTTCCTCTTTATGTAACCATTGGATAATATTCATCATCTGTGGATCGATTCCAACCTAAGCAAAACAGTCACTAATTATCAGCTATAAATAATCCCTCAATTATTTATAGGGTGTTACCAGGTGCAGGAACATAACAGAATCAAGTGCAAAAGGAGATCTGGAGATACATGTGTGGAATGGACTCAAGGAGAACAGCAATAGAAAGAGTGTCGGAATCTCATCTCCACCATTTTACTGCCCGTGGGACCTTAGGGAAATCCTCTCCCTTCTCTGTGCCTCAGTTTCCTCATTTGTAAAATGAATGATTTGGAGTAGGTGAAATCTGAGGTCCATCCAACTCTACATCTAAGACCTGATGACCTACCTGGGCCTCAGTTGACTTATCTGTAAAACAAGCGATTTGAAGAAGATGAATTCTGAAGCCCATCAAACTCTACATTTATGACACCATGACTTCTCTGGGCCTCAGTTTCCTTCTCTGTAAGATGAGACTTGAATTAAATGACCTCTGAGGTCACTTCCAGCTCTAAATGCTTTGAAAACCAGGAGATCACTATGGTAGCTATAAAAATAACAACAGCTATTCATTTCTATAGCACCCTGATTTTGCAAAGTACTTTCTCACAATCATCTTTTAAAGTGGGTACTTCCAGAATTATCCCCATTTCACAGATAAGGAAGCTGAGTTTCTAAGAGGTGAAGGGATTTGACCACTGCCACAAGACTAAGAATTCAAACCCAAGTCATGGGATCTTAAAAGCACAGATTTAGACTTTAGGGGCAATCTAATTCAACCTCCTCACTTTATAAATAAGGAAACTGAGGCAACTCAAGGTAAAATAATGTGGCAAAAGTCATACAAATAAGAAATGATAGGACTGGAATTCGAACCCAGGTCCATTGACTCCAAATACAGTACTCTCCCCATGGCACTATAACCTTCCTGCCTTCAAGTCTAGCTCATAAATAATAATATACAAATAACAATTTGTGCAGCACTTGATAATTTTCAAAGCACTTTATATATATTATATAATCTAATCCTTGCTACATCATTGTAAGGTAAGTGCTTTTATACTTCCCTCCGCCTCAGTTTATAGATGGGAAAACTAAGACTGAAAGACATCAAGTGACTTGCTCAGGGTCACACAATTAGTAAATGTCTGGGGCAGAATTTGAACTCAGGTCTTCCTGACTCCAAGCCCAACAATGCACCACCATGTCAGCTTACCTCTAAATTCACACATAAGGGGCAGAGACCAGCTTGTACACTCAACATTTAACTCAGTAAATGCTTTAAAAAAGATGAAGCTTATTTGCTATCATGCTGTGCCTCACGTATGACCCAAAGTGTTCAGCTATATGCTTTAAATCATCTTACAAGTAGGGGAGAATTATTGTACTGAAACCATCCATACTCTCACCCATTCCAGAACATGACCACTCTGCCCTAATGTTGTTGACTGTGACCCATGGGGAATGAGAAAGCTAACTGGCCAATATACGAGCGAGTATCAGCAATGTCATTTTCATTCAGAGCAAATTTTAACCACTGGTTTAGAGGATAAATAGACATGTGAACAAAGATGCTGATGTCTTTGGTATAGGGAATTCCCAGTTGAGAAGACTTCCTCTACCAATGCAGGGTAGCACCTTCTTTGAAACTTACAATCTTGGAGCCCAAATCATTGAGAGATCAAATGATTTATCAGTCATACAAACAATGTATGTCAAAGGCAATACTTGGACTCGGGTCTTCCTGGCTTCTAGGCCAGGTCTTTATCCACTACTTTAAGCTAAAATCTAAAAAAGTTAAACAAAAACACCTACTGTCATTTGGAGGTAAAGGCAAGGTCATGCACTTTATAATGAGAGATTTCTCATGGGGTGACAAAGAGCATAACCACCTTGGACTCTGGATATGACCAAAGACCTCTCTTTTCTTCCAGAGGATTTATTTCAATCAACTAGTCTCTGGGCCTGAAACTTAAGGGTATGAGGTCACCTTGATACCAGCTACTTCTTTGATTCAATTCAATAATATTTATTGAGCATCCCCCGATTGCCTAACCCACTGCAGGTCAGTGGTATAAGAGTGACAAATGAGCACTGATGGGAGGAGATTCAAAATCGTGCTAACACTTGCTCTATGTTCTCTCTGGGCATGCATTTGTTGGGAATATGACATATCCCTGGTTTGGTTTTTTATCCAATCTTCCTTTTCATTGGTATACGAAACTCCCTGTGAGGAAAATCCCTCTACTAATGTCAATAATCAGATATCAACTTATCAAGTCAGTCAACAGGCATTTTTTTGTTAAGTACCTACAATGCTCCAGGCACTCCATAGGTACCTGGGATGCAATGATGAAAGTGCAAATAAGTCTATTCCTCCTGGGAAGGCAAGCATGTACAGTAGAGCATTTCCCAAAGCACTAGAGGTAAAGTGATTTCCTCAGAATCACACAGTTAGCAGAAAGAAGGGACTTAAACCCAAGCCATCCTGACTATGAAACCACCATGATACAGTACCTCTCTGACATCCACAGAGATGAGTATAAGAGGCGGCAAGTGCATGGAAAATAGCAGGATTCAATCTTTACAGTGCAATAACACTGGTTTTGGAGTCGGAGAACCTGAATTCAAATCCTGCCTCGGTCACTTGCTACCTATGTGACTTTGGATAAATCATTTCACATCCCTAGATCTCAGCTTCTTCCTCTACACAATAAAGAGTTTGGAGTAGATAGGCTCTTAGATCCATTTT
This sequence comes from Potorous gilbertii, assembly GCA_028658325.1. Classification (NCBI taxonomy): domain Eukaryota; kingdom Metazoa; phylum Chordata; class Mammalia; order Diprotodontia; family Potoroidae; genus Potorous; species Potorous gilbertii. Next base: position 217,447,511 of record CM053773.1, read on the forward strand.
AGTTCTATATTTAGGGTTCTATTAATGCAATTCAATTCAAAAATTATCTGCTAATTATTCATATGCCATATAGTGCCATTTCTGCAAAGACAAAAAAAAATTCCCTGCCCTTGGGAGGGAAATAAAAAGGGTGGTGAAAATACAACACTGAGAGAGGTAAGTTAATATAAAATGTATAGAAAGAAAATGAAAATTAATTTAAGAAGGAAAAATGTTATAAAAAACTGGGGATATTAGAAAGAGTCTTGTATAGAAGGCTGTAAATATGCTGCTTAAGGACATCTATACTTGTTCAAAATTGATTGGGAGGTAAGACCCATTCTCATGTCCAAGCTATTACTCAATGAAGAAAGAGAATGAATGGCCACAGGCTCAGAAAACAGAGGCAGAAATTTTTATACCCCCTATAGAGAGACTCTACTCTTCTGTGGGATCCACTAGGAAAGATCTCAGAGAAAAACGTGCAGAATCTGAGAACAAGGGACCCCAATGAAAAAATCACCATGCCTTGCTTGGCTGCACTATGTGTTCCCCATGGAGCTGATGCACCTCCCACTGGTTAACTGAGCATCTGGGGGATGGATGTGGCTCATTGGTTTTCATCTCCAAGTGTGACAATGAAAGGGCAAGAGCCCAGAAGTGGGAGCTGGCATGCACAATTGGCAAACATTGCTGAACATAACGATCACATTAGAATTCAGTAACAGAGGAATGATTGCCAAGGACCAAAGCAAGGCAAAGAAGCACAGAACATCTCACTCAGCCTTCATCTTGATCTTGAGACCACATCACAAGACAGAAGACAGGCCTGAGGAAATAGCTTCACATATAATGCTACCAGGCATCTAGCATGTCTAATTAGTTGTCAGAAAGGCATAAAACAATATTTAAGGAAGGCTGGAAATTCTGGGCTAAGAAAAATCTCCAACAGTCACAGCCACCGTGCCCCTGGCACCACTGATAGGACTGTCAGGAGACAGATGAAAAGCAGGTTTTGTGATCACTCCATTTTAATTGGTCAGATCACTGTTCTGACAAATGTATTGGGGAAATCATTCCATTACCAGCTCCAGGAAAGCAAAAAAATTTCACAAAAGTAGAGATCTCCAAAAGTTAGACATTAAGCAGCTACTTCCAGTCCAAAGGATGTTTACCTAGATCAAATCTTATCCCCCTGCTCACTTGCCTCTGAACCCCTTTGCTTATAAGTTTTTGATAATGTGATTTATTGGGAAGGTCTAATTGCCATTGGATGAACTGCTTTACAGATTCTTAATAACATTATGTCCTTGAACACTAAAACAGCCTTGAAAGAGAAGAAAGGTGTTCATTTAGGACAACCCTTCCTTATTATCAAAAAGACGTTAGGGTCCATATTATCAACAAATACAGAATTATCAGTCTCAGAACTAGAAGCATCCTCAGAAGTCCAAACCATACATGAAAAGGAATCCCCAAGATAATGTGTGTTCATCCTTCATTGCCGAAGAAGACCATATGATCAGAGAAATAATGACATGACTTGCACTTGACTTTTGTTTTTGAGTGAGGGAAGGCTGTGCAGGTCACCATCCTCACCGCTCCTCCAAAGCCATCTGAATCCAGGATGACTGGAGATGACCCAGGATGAGGCAATTGGGGTTAAGTGACTTGCCCAAAGTCACACAGCTAGTGATCGTCAAGTGTCTGAGGTGAGATTTGAACTCAGGTTCCGGTAGTGAGTGTTCTATCCACTCTTCCACCTACCTACCCCTCCCCACAAGAAAATATACTTGACAAGAGAGTCACATAGACTCCTGGAGGACCTTCAGAGAGGAAAACAAAAACATTTTGCTAAAGTAGCCCATTCCATTGTTGGACAGCTCCAATGTCAAGAAAGTTTGTCCTAATATAAAGTCTTAATTTAACTCTTTCCAACTTCTACCCATTGCTCTTAGTTCTTTCCTCTATGACCAAGAAAAACCAGGCAATTCCCTGCCATGGGCCAGAATTTCAAATACTTTTAAGATGCTATAGTGTCTCTCTCCATCTTCTCTCTAGGATTAATATTCCTAGTTTCCTTAATTAATTTGTGTATAACCATCTCCAACCTCCTCACCATTCTAACCACCTTACCTCCATTTAGATCAATGAGTACTGAAAGAGGAAAGGGCCTGGATTTCACTGATATAGAGAACTCCTAAGTAAGGAAACTTCCTTCTTTCACTACAGGTTTGCATCTTCTCTGTCACAGTGTTGACTAGAGTACTGAGAAGTCAAGGAACTTGCTTAGGGACAAAGAGTCACTGAGTCAGAAAGCCTTCCTGGCTTCAAGGCCAGCTTTCTACCGACTATATCAAGCTGTCTAATTGGACCATAATCCTAGTCAGCTTTCTCACCAAGGGAATGGAACAAGCACTAAATAAGCACCTACTCTGTGCCAGGCACTTTGCTAAATGCTTTACAAATATTATCTCAATTGATCCTCACAACAACCGTGGGAGGTAGATGGTATTTTATCCCTATTTTGCAGTTGAAAAAACTGAGGCGAAGAATAATGGCTTGACCAGAATCACATGAAGACAGACTTGAAGTCATGTTTTCCTGACTCCAGGCCAGACTCTATCCACTTAAAATTGGATCTGAGTCCTTGAGAAGGCATGTTTCTTTGACTACATTCCAGGACAACTCTACATTATCAAAGAAAAGTCAATTTAGGTTCACAGACCCCAGCTACCCCGGGGTAACAAAAAGAGAATCATTGCCTTTCTCCAATGGAAAAGAGACAATATGGTGTGGTAAGAAGCGTACAAGAGTGACAGTCCAAGGCTACAGATCAAAATCCTGCCCATGGTACTTGATGTGAACCAGGAACAATCATCAAGCCTCAGTTTCCCCATCCCTAGAAAGAGAGGGTCAAACTAGAGGACCTCTGAGTTTCTTTCCAGCTCTACATTTATGATCCTATAATCAAGTGACTTGAACTCTAAAGGCCTCAGTTTTTTCATCTGTAAAATTAAGAGACTGAACCAGAGTCTAATAAATTTAATTCAAAGAGCATCTATTACAGGGAGCAAAACTGTGACTCTAAGGGGCAGAAGACCTAGGTTCAAGTCAAACTTCTGACACTTTCTCTATGACCTTGGGAAAGTCACTTCATTTCCCTGGGTCTCATTTTCTTGATCTGTAAAATGGGAATTGAAATAGATGACAAACTTAGATCTATGATCCTAGTAAGTGTCTAAGAATCCTTCCAGCCTCTGACATTCTATGATGCTTCCATACGATGTAATCTTTACAGTTTGATAGGCTTGATAAGGGCTGATCAGAGTGCTCTCCATGGTCCTGAAAGTTCCAAAGCTGAATAAACTCTACTTAGGCAGTATCGACTAAGTACCCAGATCTATGCTAGGCATTGTGTGAATATAAAATAACATATTATGCAATCCCCTGACCTCTGGGATCTTACAAAGCAAAGTCAGAAGGCCAGGATTTGAGTTCCACCTGTAACACTTATATGTACAACTGAAAGGAAGTCATTTAAAGCTCTCTAAGCCTGTTCCTTCATCTTTAAAATAAAATCTTCATAGGGTTGTTGTTAGGAAAGTATCTTGTAAACAGACAAATACTGCATGAATATAATTCATTTACATATAATATAATATTAATAACAATAAAATTATAAGAAAGATAAGAGTAAGAAACATGGAAAGAGCAATATAAGAAAATGCAGTATGTGAGTGGGTATCTAAATAAGAGTAATGGATAAGAGTAACAGAAATGCTATTATTAGTCATTTTAATAAGCTCTTCAGAAATTCAAGGGGAAATATAAGTTAGGAAGGTAGTGAGGATACGATGCCTATCCTAAATGAAAAATAGGATTTGAAGAGGAAGGTAGAGAAGATCCCAGAGGAAAGAACATCATGAGGAAGGCATGGAGGTACTTTGAAGGAAAGCATTTTGAAAGTCATTTAATACAATCCACTGACTCTTTAAAACAGGGAACTCTTTATGCCCTGGACCCCTTTAACCATCTGGTAAAGCCTATTGACCACTTCTCAAAAGAGTTTTAAATACATGAAACAAAATACACAAGATCACCAATTAAATCAATTCAATAGAAATAGTTATCATTTTTTAAAATCTTCTCAGACCCCAGGTTGAGAACCAATAATCTAGGAAATGTTATTTTAAGTATATTCAAGTTATGGTAGTCCAGAAAAACCTTTGGTTTTCTGGGTCTGTCTTCTCTTGAGAAGAATTCTTGTCTCCTGTCTGGTATTCTCCATTTTCTAGAATCTTCTATGCATAGAACTTTCCATGAAGGAAGTTTTCATCTCCCATGAGACCCTTGCTAATGTTCAGATCTCTTTATGTGACAACACAGAAATGGAATAGATAGCCTAAGTGAGACGCCAGCCATTCCCAGTTCACTATACCTGAGCAGCCATGCTTTAGAGAGTGATGATGGATCCAAGAATCCCACCCATAAGACAATAGAGGATCAGGAGATCTTAATGAAATAGCAGCCTGTGACATGAAACATTGATCCATTCATTTATATTTCCTGAGTCTGTTTCTTCATCTATAAAATGACAGTCTATAAAATGGTCTAGATCAGATGGACCTCTGAGGTCCCTCCCAGCTCTGGAATAATCTCATGATCCTATGAAGTTTCTTTTACTGCTACAGCATGAAGGCCATCATGCCTGCTGCTCTGGACACATTTTTGGTTGTATTCCTTTTCTGTCCTGGTTTGGGGAAGATGGAGACAGCTCCTCTAATGTAAGTCCCTGTTCTTCTACCTCTCCCTCTATGCTACTAGTCCTGAGTAGCTGCAGCTAAGCTACTTAAATGTGTCAAATAATAACCTGTTGATTTCAGAGTAGAACAACTGGTCGAATTCTCCTGAAATAAACATATTAAACAACTGAAGAAAACATAAAATCATAGATGTAGAACTGGAAGGGACCTCAGACCCCAACTATTGTGTGAGGGGCAGCCATCATTAGTGTAGAATTAATGATAATAACAAATATTAACATATATATAGTGCTTTAAGGCTTGCAAATCAATTTACAAATATTGTATCATTTTATACTCACAAAAACAACACTGGGAAGTAGGTGCTATTGATTATCCCCATTTCATAGATGTGGAAACAGAGGAAGACAGAGGCTACCCAGGGTCACACAGTTAGCTAGTGTCTGAGACCAAGAACTCAAGTCTTCCTTAGACAAGGGTCCACAGTCTATCCACCGCACCACCCAGCTCCCTCATGAGTCAGAAAGATCTGGATCCAATTACCGAATCTGACACCCTGGCTATGTAACCCTGGCATGTTTAGCCTCTCAATTCTCCAGATAATTCTCTAAAATTCAAATGGAAGAGCAGATATGAATCTCCATTGCAGGAAGAGTTTCCTATAATAATGAAATTGTAGCTTCAGTCCCAAAGAGGGGGAGAGGGAATGGAAATTGTGCTCAGCACTGAGCATACAAAGACACTATCAAAACAATCCTTGCATCAAGGAGCTTACATTCTACTGGTCCCATACAGAGTGGAACATGTGTTCAAAAGTCACTATCAAGGATATGTATTATCAGGAAATAAGACAGGTCAATCATATATCAAGAAAGACAACAAATAGACGCTTCAAGGGTAGTGTGGGTATTCACAAGATAAGGAAAGCTAGGAGGAAGACTTCTGGCACTGACTTATGGATACTATATAAACGACCTATGGAAAGACATGGGCAAACATACTACAGGATGAGATCTAGATGGGACAATTCAGAGAAACATGGGAAGATTTGCACAAATGGATGCAGAATAGAGAAAGTAGAAATCAGAAGAACAAAACATATCACCACCACAATACATATGAAAAGATCACTAAAAGTCAAATTCTGAGAAATTAAAAAAATTGGAGTAGATCCTGGAGAATGAAACCAAGGTCCTCCCTCAAGACAGAGAGGTGGGGGACTGAGATGGTAAAATATTGTATATACCATCAGGTGTCACAGCAATGGATGTTATTTGCCTGATTCTATTTCAACATGAAAGGGTTAGGTGTAACTGAGAAATGAACATAACATAAAGACAAAAGGATCAATAAAATGTATTTTTAATTAAAATTTTTTAAAATACTAATGATAGGCCTGAGAAGGAGGGAGGAAATTTTACTCAAGATTAAGATGGTCTTCTCAAGGGTTTCAGATTGCTTATCTACCTCTCTTCACCCATAACTGGAGTGAGGAGACTGGTTAAAGTTTATGAGATGTCCAGACTAGTCCCAGGGCAAAATGATGTGCTAATTATAACCAATGAAAATATTAAAAGGGAGAAGGAGGAGGAACAAATTAGGTCAGCTTGCCATGATCAGTCATTTGCCTCCTGGAATGAAGAAAGAGGAATGTGACAAATAGTAGTCCCCTAAGGAGCTTTTATATCTCCCCAAAGTTCCATACTCAAAAAGCAATATCATTTGAGGGCAAAATGATGTTTGATTACTATGTTTCAGATATAATTTTCATAGCCCCTCTGCCTCAGTGCATCCTGTCCTCACACTTTCAAGGACAACATAGGTCTAGGACTGCTTTTAAGCCCAGTACTTCCCAATTCTGAAATGGGAAGGTAGAAGACTTGCCATTCTGTTCTACCAAAGAACTAATATTTGGATATGTTTAGCATCCCAAATGGAGCTAAAGTCTTTTCATCTGGGCAAGAATCCCTTTGGGTAGTAGAGCTCTTAAACTAGAAGGGACTTCAGAAGCCATCTAATCTAAGTTATGAGTCCTCTCTCTCTCTCTCTCTCTCTCTCTCTCTCTCTCTCTCTCTCTCTCTCTCTCTCTCTCTCTCTCTTCCTCCCTCCCTCCTTCCCTACCTTCTCTCTCCTTCTCTCCTCTCCCCTCCTTTCCTCTCCCTCTTCTCTCATTTTCCCTCTCTTCTCCTTCTCCTTTTTCTCCTCCTCCTCTTCCTCCTCTTGCTCTCACTCTCTCTCTGTACTTTGTTTTTTAAAAGACTGGGTTTCTCTATCATGTCCAGACTAGAAATGCAGGGGCTATTCATGGGCCCAACGCCACTGGTGATTGACATGGAAGTTTTGACCTGTTCCATTTCCAATGTGGGTTGGTTCAGGGAAAGAAAGCAAGGGAACAATCATTTAAATGCCTGCTATGTGTCAGGGACTATGCTAAATGCAATTCACCCCTCTTTAGGAAACCTGATGGCATCCCGAATCCCAGAGGGCTCATTATGTTGATGTCAAACTTAGTGCAGATATCAGATCTGCCTAGCCTACTGCAGCTCAGAACTCCCAGTCTCAAGAGATTCACCAGGCTTAGCCTCTCTGGCAGCTGGGATTCCAGGCATGCCTGGCTAAGAGTGCCCTCTAACAACATCCCTGATGGATGAACATTCAGTCACTGCCTGAATATCTCCAGGGACAAGAAATACACTACTTCTTGAAGTAACCCACCCCACCTTTGGATACTTCTAATTTCTAAGCAATATTTAATTTAAGCCTTCCAAAACTCCGTATACCCTCTCCTTACTCCTCCTCACTGTTCTCCCTTCTAATTTTGCCCTTTGGGAAAGAACCACAGAATATCAGAGTTGGAATGGAATGCAGAGGTCATCTCTTATGACCCATACTTGAACAACAATCCCCTTTGCAGCTTACTCAATAGGTGGTCATTTAACCTCTTCAAAATCTCCAGTGAGGAGAAGCCTTACACCTCCAGAACCTGCCTATTTCACTTAGGAATAGTTCTAATTGTGAGGAAGTTCATCCTGACATCACCCATAGATCCTAACTCTACCTCATGGGGGACAAATAGAAGTCTACCAAATGCCTGCTAATATTTTAAGGCTGCCAAAATGTCTCCCCTAAATCCTTTCCTTTCCATGCTACAAATCCTCATTTTTGTCAACTGTTCCTGATGTGGCATGGATTCCAGGCCCTTTACCAGTCTAGGTGCTCCCCTCTAGACACTATAGCTTATCAATATCCTTCCCAAAATGCAGCATCCATAACTCAACAAAAATAATATCTAGCTGTGTCCAACTAGGACAGATTAGAGTGAGACCATCACATCCCTGTCCCTGCCTCTCTTAATGACACCCAGGATAACATCAACTTTCTTGGTTCCCATATGGTGCCTGCCTGTCCTGCTTCACACATCTGAGTCATATTTATCTCACAGTCCATCAAAATCCCCAGATCATGGGCATGCAGACTGTTGACTGGGCAACCCTTCACCCCATTTTATACTTAAGAAGTTGAGTTTTTGAACCCAAATGAGTTTATATTTATTCCACCACAATACATTGTTACTTAGAGAGAACTATCTTGGAAGTCAAAGGAGGTAGCCAGAGAAGGAAGGGAGTCAGAGAAGTGCATAGAAGATCCCAACCTGCGTTGGTAGAGAGAATTCTCTCACCTGGGAGTTCCTGACACCAATGAAACCACAGGTCCACTCCCTACTCTTCTCTGAGATCTCATCTTATTTGATTGAGCCCAGGATTCCATCTGGTGAGAAACATTTGAGACTAAGGCTCTGTCAGCCAGGACATTAGCCAGCTATCTTACCTTGATGTCATCTAAAAACTAATGATGTCAAGTCATTGACAAAAGGATACTCACTTTTGCACCCAGCCTAAATCTTCTCTTCTCAGCTACTGAATCTTCTAGGATGGAACCTCTACTTTGAAGTCCCACCAACAATGCCTATTCAGGTTCCATTTCAGGTGTAGATGAACTCTCCCAGATGTATGACATCAATGAATTGCTCAATCTAGCAGCATTTTTAGGGACCACTGTATTTCTGGAAATCAAGGGGCAAACTATCTTCTAAATTCATATTCATTCAATTGAGAAAGCCTTTCAAGAAGGTAGTAGGGGTTGTCATGGATTTCTTTTCTTCCAAGCTTATTTATCTAGGCAGCATTTCAGAACCTGGATGGGCACATTGTCCTCATAGCAATGAAATAAGCTCTTCCCACGGACCTTTCCTTCTCTCTCTCTCTCTCTCTCTCCAATCTCTCTCTCTTACTCTCTCTTTCTTTTCCCTTCAGTTTAAGACAGCTTCCCTTTTCTTGTCAACACTTAAATTAAATGTCAAGTGAACATTGCAATTGGAAACAAGAGGATGATGATCAGGTTATGTAAGGTTCAACTATAATTGATATGTATTAGAATTGGAGATTGGTGAAAATGGATAGTGGTGTGAAGTCGGCTTAAGGGTCATTCCACTTGTAGTGAGTGGCACCTGTCAAGACATTGTCAGGTTCGGCACAGATTCAAGCCATGAAAGTCACTGCTTCGTACCTGTCCTTCCCAAACATATTATATCTTGGAAGCTGCAACGCCCAACTCAATCAGTGACTAACCAAACTTTCAGTCACTTGTAAAGAGGCAGTGTGGAGCAATGGGTAAGAATGTTGAATTTGAGAAATAAAGAAGTCTTGGGTTCAAATCTTACCTCTGACCATTACTGAATAAAAACAATAATGAGAATAACTAACACATATGGGGCTTGTTATGTGCCAGGCACTGTGCTAAGTACTTTACAATTACTTTTCTTGTTACTATCATCTTTACAATTTATATGCCTTACTATATATTATATTATCATATTTGATCCTTACAACACACATGGGAGATGCTACTATTATATCCCCATTTTACAGATGAAGAAACTGAGGTATGTGGGAGTCAACTTGCCCAGGGTCACACAGCTAGTAAGTGTCTGAAGCCAGATTTAAATTCCTCTGAACCTCAGTCTCTTCCTCTGTAAAATGGGGGAAATAACAGCACCTGCCTCACCGGGTTATTGTAAGGTTTGAGGGATATAATATATACACAGAACTTGACAAACCTTAAAGCCCCCGATAAATACTAGTTATTCTCGTCACTGTCAACATTTTCATTATTAACAGACACACTAGGATCCTAGAATGCTGAGCTGGAAAGAACATAAGTCCTATGTTGCCAAACCTTCATTTGACATAAAGGGAAACTGTCTTCTCATGAAAATGCCATCTCTTTGCTCTTCAAATGTATGGCAGGTAGAGATTAACACGAATTAAAAGTTCACGTTTCAGAAGATTGTCAACTACCTGAAAGCAAAAACTGTTTCTTTCAATTGTTGTATCTTTAGTGTCTGGTATATAAAAGGCACTTAATAAATTGAAATGGCTAAGGACCAGGAAGTAGGGGAGGTTTAGGGGAAGGCACAAGGATGGGTTCCTGGAAGAGGATCTGAAAGTGAGAAGAGATCACTTGAAGGAGGCAGGGAAGACCAAAGTAAAATTCCCTGGAAAGTAGAATTTAACCTCTCTGAGAGCACAGAATGCTTCCTTTTGGTTTCTCTATCCCAAGCACCAATTACACCAACCAGCACATAGTTGGAGCTTACTAAATATTTGCGATATAGAAATGAATTTGTTGAATTGAATTTTGCCTGAGGTTATTCCCACTGCTGGAATTATTTACTTATTATTTAAAAGGTAGAACTTGAAATAAATAGGAAAGAAAGAAAGACGGCTAGCAGCAGTCTAAGTGAGAATGATTAAAAACTACAAAAATGACAAATGGAGGGGTTGTGAGAAAACATGCACTCTAATCCATTGTAGGTAGAGCTATGAATTGGTGCAAGCATTCTGGAAAGTAATTTAGACATGAGTCCTTCAATCACTAACTTGACACAGGTATGCCACTGCTAAGCCTAGACCCCAAAGACATCAAAGAAAGAGGGCAAGGATCTAAATGCACAAAAATATGTAGAGCAGCTCTTTCTGATCTATCAAAGAACTGGGAACTTAGACAATGCTCATCACTGGTCAATTGCTGAATAAATAATGTATATGAATGGAATGGAATCTTATTGTACCACAAGCATTATTTTGAGACAAATCCAGGAAGATTTATATGAACTGATGCAGAATAAAATAAACAGAACCAAAGTGTCTTATACAATAACATCAACGTCCTAAAGACAAACCTTGAAAAACTTCAGAACTTGGTTCATTGTAATGACCAATGACAGCTCCAGAGGACTGATGATGAAGCATGCAAACTACTTCTGAGAAAGGCGGAATGGATGCAGGGTGCAGAATGAGACAGATATTTTCAAACATTGCCAATAAAGGAATTTTGCTTGACTATGCATATTTCTTGCAAGGACTTCCTTTTTCACTCAAGGGTAAGGAAAGAGAAGAGGTAGAAAGAAGGTTACCACAAAGGTTTTTTCAAATGCACAGAATAGAACAGAAGGAAGACCTGATGGAAACACAGACAAGCAGAACAGCTTTAAAAATTACATATTGAATTCATTATTATATATTTAAAATAAAAAGTAAATTGTGCATAATAGAGATTCTCAGTTTTATGTGCAATTCTCTTTTTTCCATTCTACTTTCTATATAAAATGCTTGTTTTATTTGATGTTTATTAAGCTTAGAATAAAAAGTAGAATTTTCAACAGACAGAGGGAGCCAAAGATAGAGATGGAAAGAAATACACAAAGAGAGACAAAGACATAGAAATAAGGAGGAGGAGGAGGAGGAGGAGGAGGAGGAGGAAGAGGAGGAGAAGGAAAAGACAAGTACAAGGAAAGGAGGTGAAAGCAGAGAAGAAAATGGAGGAGAAAGGAGTAGAAAGAGAGAGAGAATATAAATGAGAATAGGGGCACATTACTAAAGAAGTCCTCCCAACCTCATTTCTAAAATATATAGAGAATTGAGTCAAATGTACATGAATACAAGTCATTCCCCAATTGATAAATGATCAAAGGATATGAATTAAAGCTATCTATAGTAACGTGAAAAAATACTCTAAATCACTATTGAGGTACCACACCTATCAGATTGGCTAACCTGACACAACAGGAAGATGATAAATGTTGGAGAAGATGTGGGAGAGTTGGAACACTAATTCATTGTTGGTGGAGCTGTGAGCTGATCCAACCATTCTAGAGAGCAATTTAGAACTATGCCCAAAGAGCCACAATAATGTACATACCCTTTGACCCAGTAATACCACTTCTAGAGATGTATCCCAAAGAGATCATAAAAATGGGAAAAGGTCCCATGTGTACAAAAATATTTATAGCAGCTCTCTTTATAGCCAAGAACTGGAAATCAAGGGGATGCCCATCAATTGGGGAATGACTGAACAAGTTGTGGTATATGAATGTAATGGAATACCATTGTGCTGTAAGAAATGATGAACAGAAAGACTTCAGAGAGGCCTGGAAGGACATATACGAACTGATACTGAGTGAAAGGAGCAGAACCAGGAGAACTTTATACACAGCAACAACTACAGTGTATGAGGAATTTTTCTGGTAGACTTAGTCCTTCACAGCAATGAAAGGACCTAAAAAATTCCCAGTGGACCCTTGAGGCAAAATGCCTTCCACATTCAGAGAAAGAACTATGGAACTGGATCGCAGAAAGAAGCAGACCATTTTCTCTTGTGTTATGTTTCATTTTTTTTATGGTTTCCCCCATTCATTTTAATTCTTCTATGCAACATGACTAAGGTGAAAATGTATTTAATAAGAATGTATATGTAGAACCTAGATAAGATTTCATGCCATCTAGAGGAGAGAGGGGATAAGGAGTAGGGAGGGGGAAGAATCTAAGATATATGGAAGTGATTGTAGAAAACTGCAAACAAATTAATTAATTAATTAAAAAATTTTTTACAAAGTCTTCCCATACTTGGAGGCAGCTTGTAATGTCAGTGATGAAAGTCACAGTATTACAAGCCCAGACCTAACCTGGATTTCTTCCAACTTCCTTATTTATCAATGGCACAAGTGTTCTACCAGTCACCTGGGTTCCCAATCTCAGAATCATACTTAGGTCTTTAATCTCCCTCATCTGCCACATCCAATCCAATGCCAAATACTCTCTCTTCTATCTCCATGACCTCTCTCCTTCCTGTTTTCTTCTCTCCAGTTTCACAGCCACAACTCTAGATAAATCTCTCATCACTTTTCACCTGAACTATCACAGTCTCTCCTAATTGTTCTGCAGCCTCTCCTTTCTACCATCCTGATCTCCACCTTCTTTCTAATGGGGATTTCCAATCTCCAGTTCTCCCTTCATTCTCCACACAGAAGACAACTGATAGTCACAAAGCACACATCTGACCAAATTACTCTTTTGCTCACGAAGTCTTTCCTGGCTTCCTATTGCCTCTAGGATAAAAAAAGCAAACATCTCAATTTTGCATTGAAATGTCTTTGCAAACTGGTTCTGGAATACCTTTCCAAAGGAATTTCACATCATTGTCCTCAGCTACTCTTGATTCCAATCACAATGGCCTATTTTCTACTCCTTATGCGTGACAGTCTTCTCTGTTCACTAAATCTTTGCACAGACTTTCCCTAAACTCTATCCTTAACATACACCCCCTTCTCACTGTCACCTCTTAGAATTTCTTGATTTCTTTAAGGCTCAGCTCAAGTTGTTGTTTTCAGTTTCAGTTGTGTTCGACTTTCCTTAACCCCATACTTGGGGTTACTTGAAAGAGATGGTTTTCCATTTCCTTCTCTAGCTCATTTTACAAATGAGGAAATTGAAGCAAAAAGGGTTAAGTGACTTGCCCAGGGTCATACAGCTAGTAAGCATCTGAGGTTGGATTTGAATTCAGGTCTTCCTGACTCCAGGGCTTGCATTCTATCCATTGCACCACCCACCTGCCCAGTTGAGTGTCATCTCCTACAGAAAGCCTTTCCTGTAGGAATTGTTAATGATCTCCCTTCCAAATCACTTGTATTTGCTTTTTAATATTTTATATTTATTTCCCACCATTAAAAGATAAGTTCCTTGAAGGAAGGAGCTGTTCAATTTTTGACTTTGTATCCCCCAAAGAGCTTACTATCTGGCAAAGAGTAGGACTTTAAATGGTGGGTGAAGCCAGGGGACATTAAAGATACAGATCTGACCTGAGAGTCAGAAACACCAGTTCAAATTCTCCCTCTGACATTACCTATAATATTCTGGGAAATTCGTTTAACCTCTCTCAGACTCAGTTTCCTCATATGTAAAAATGGAGATCACATTTTCCTCTTAGAGTTGTTGTTTGAAGATCACTGAGATCATGTTCTATTAATACCTTGCAAATCTCAAAGTTTTATGTAAGGGTTAACTATTGTTATTAAAATTGCTAAGTGAATAAAATTTGATTCCTCTATGTCTTGACCAAATGCACCTCAGTCAACACATTGGAACAGTTTCAATAGACACAGGATCTAATAGCAAAATGCTTCTTTTATCGTTTGTAACAGGAGAGTTTCAAAAGTAATTCTGAACTTTTTTTTATAAACTTTAGTAACTGATCAATGGTACTTGAACTTAAAAGAATTTCAGGCTTCACAGACTAAAAGACAAATTCTCTTTTCTTCTATCCACTCTCCCCACAAACTTCTACTAAAAACAAAAAAAAAAGAAGTGGATTTTTCTTGAGAAAGAAAATTCCAAGGAAAAAATAGCTCAGTTCCTTAGCTAAATTACTCTGAGGGGTTGTTCTGAATAGGAGGAGGAGTGAGCAAGCCCAGACAGAGAGGAAGTCCACCATAAATCAGGATAACTGCATTACTTGCCTATCTGGTTGGCTCAAGTCTCAACTGATAAATTTTAAAAATTAGGCCAAGATCAGTTCTGAGTTTGAATCTTTTCATGATCTGTTCAGCCCCCTTCAAGTGAAGTAAAATACATGGTATTCTAAAAAAAATGAAAATATAATGCAGAGCCCTGTGGAAAGTTAAATGTTCAGACCATTAAGACATAAATTATCATTTGCATGCAGTTGATGAGAATCTGGGTCTAATACAGCAGGTATTAAATCAGAATTATAGCAATTCTTCTTTTGGGCTGATCACAGGGAAGGAGGCATCTTCTCAGACACACTAAACACTTCATGGAGGGTGAGTTCCTGTCTTGTCTGCCAACTGCTACAACTCAGCAGGAAGAGGACAATTGGTTTTTATGAGGCAGCACACAAGTTACTGCCGCCATTTTGGTCCCAGTCTCAGTGAGTTCCAAGGAATGAAAACAGTTCTTACAAAGCAGTGTATGTGTTAGCCAGGCAAGGCTGAAACCAGAAGCAACTCTTTAGAAACTGGAATTAAAAGGCAGGTTTTAATCAGAATCCTTTCCAATGCCTCATCAGAGTGTGGAGGTGACCTTGGAAGTCAGGAAGACTTTGCCAACAATGCCCAAGCATATCAACATCCTACATCAAAGCTTCATATAGAAATTGGTCCCTGAATGATGGACTAGAGATGTCTGTCATTCCAGAATCGCCTGGGTTACTGTAGTGAGGCTTAGTGGGGGTCACTAGAGTTCTAGTGAGAGTCAAACTCTAGTGATGCTACTGTCTACATGATATTGGGCAAGTTGTTTAACCTTTCTGGTCCTCAGTTTCCTCATTTGCAAAACTAGGGAACTGTTTTTCCTTTCTAGATTTAAATTTTGAGTACAATTGGTACTATTGAGTGTAATTGAGTAGAATTATGATATTATGATATACTGAAAGAAGTAAAGAAAAGAATAGGAGAGTAGGGGAAGGGAGACAGGAAGGGGGAGAGGGAGGAGAGAGGGGAAGGAGGAGGAGATGGGAAGGAAAATTAAGAGAGAGGAGAAGAGATGAAAGGAGAGGAGGGAAAAGGGAAAGGGAGGGGAGGGGAAGAGAGGGGAAGGGAGGGGAGGAGAGGCTTCAAAACCTTCATCAGGATTTGGGAGAAGGAAATAATTTCTCCATGGGCCTCCACTGGCAAAAGGAGCTCATGAGATCATAGGATACAAATGTAAAGCATTAATATAATTTCTGGCCAAAGGATAATGGGGGTCATCATTCCCAGCTCCCCTATCACTCCATGGACTTAACTGCTATGGGAACCCTGTGCCCTTGGTTCATTAAAATGCTAACTGGCTGAGAGATTGTGTTTTAAGCCATCTATCCTGATGCTTTCATAAAGCTTTGTACCCAGAGATCAGTCACTTCCTGAATGACCATCTTCAAGGACTGGCACAGTGCCATCCAGCATTAAGAGAAGCTTCCTGAAGTGCATAGTATCATAGGAAGGGAGAGAGGAAGCAAGTATTTATTAAGCACCAGGCACTACACTAAGAGCTTTAAAAATTCATTTCATCTTCACAACAACCCTAGGAAGTAGGTGCTGTTATTATTCCTGCTTTACAGATGAGGAAACTGGGGCAGACAGAGGTTAAGTGACTGGCTCAGGGTCACATAGCTAATAAGTGTGTGTGATGCCAAATTTGAACTCAGATCTTTCTGACTCCAGGTCCAGGGCACTATCTACCCAGCTGCCTACCAAAGAATTTAAGACTAGAGGGTAAGTTTAAGGTCATGTAATCCAGCTTCCTTATTTACAAATGAAATAACTGAGAACCAAGAAGGTAAATTAATTTTGCCCTAGGTCACAGAGCTATTAAGTCTGAAAACCAGAATTGTACCAGGGTCTCTGACTCCAACAGGAACATAGATTTGGAGCCAGAATGAACCATCTAGTCCAACCCTCTAATACTACAGACAAGAAAACTGAGGCAACTAGAAGTGAAGTGACTTGCCCAGGTCACATAGTGAATACAGAAGGTTAAATTTGAACCCAGCTCTTCCTCATTCCAAGTCCAGCTTCA
Source organism: Potorous gilbertii (assembly GCA_028658325.1). NCBI lineage: Eukaryota > Metazoa > Chordata > Mammalia > Diprotodontia > Potoroidae > Potorous > Potorous gilbertii. The sequence goes on from CM053773.1 coordinate 217,464,168, forward strand.
ATGTCTCTCTCTTTTCATCACACCACAAGAGGGATACTACCTGAGAGAGAAAACAGAGGCAACTAAAAATCTGAAATCATCTTCCATTCAACTCAGCAAGCATTTATTTAGCACCTACTATGTGCCAGGCACTGGAGATATAGAGACTGACACAAATACTTTATATTCTCTATCTTGTCACACAGTATCTCATTGGGAGTATTAGCACTGGGTTCTCCAACCCCATAAGTGGCTTCCTGCACAGTGTCAGGGAATAAATTAATGGTTAGATGTGCTGAAGATTTTCCTGATACCACACATAATTAATGATATCTGTAAAAGATCAGAGCTAGCTCCCAAGTTAATCCCAGACAATCTCCTTTATAGAACCAAAGATCCAGAAGAGCCAGAAGAGAATTCAGACACTATTTAGCTTAACCTTCTCACTTCACAGATGAGGAAGGTGAGTCCTGGGAGGTTAAATGACTTGCCCAAGAGCCATATTGGTGGTAAGCTACCAAAGCAGAATTAGAACCTCTTAAGGACAGGATTCTTCCATATTTTCCTTAGGTTAAATCCAGTCAATGGTTAAGCAGGTAGGCATACCAGTGAACTGGGGCACAAAGGTGACACAGTGGAGAGACCACTGGGCTAGGAGTCACGGAAGACCTAGGTTTGAATCTTCTTCAGACACCTACTGACTGTGTGACCCTAGAAGAGTCACTAAACCTCTGTCTCAGGTTTCATTCTGCCATCTGTGGAAGGATGATAATGCCTTCTACTTCCCAGAGTTGTTGAGAGGATCAAATGAGAAAACATTTTAAAGAACTTGGAAAAACTTAAAGCACTATATAAATGCTATCTATCAAAATTATCCATTGAGCTGACCAAGCATATATAATCACAGAATCTCAGAGCTGTAAGGGACCTCAGAAGTTATCTAATTCAACCTATGCCTGAAATGAGAATCCTGTCTACATTCTACCTGAAGAGGAGTCATTCATTCATACTTTAACTAAAACCCTCCAGGGAAGGAAGCTCACTACCTATCCAGACAGAGCATTCTACTTGAGACACCTTTTACTGGTAAGAGTTCTCCTTGACATTCATTAGAAATCAGTATCTTTGCAACTTCTGCACTTGTCTCCTAGTTCTGCCCTCTGGGGTGAAGCAGAACAAATCTAATCTCTCTTCCACATGACAACCTTTCACTTAGATGAAGACAGATATTATAGTCCTGCTATGTCTTCTGCAGTCTAAGTGCCCATGTTCCTCCAAACCATCTTCACAGGTCATGATCTCAGGGCCCTCCATCATCCATATTGCAGTCTTCTGGATGTTCTCCAACTTGTTAATATCCTTCATAAAATATGGCAATCAGAACAAAATTCCAGATGTGGTCCAACTGGGAGGAGTATAGTGGCAATGTCACCTTCTTATTCCCGGACCCTCAGCCATCCTAAAGAGAGGTCAGAATTCTGTTGACTTCCTAGAAGGTTGTCTCTGGCTCCCAATTTACAGAGAAATATATTCCACGAGGATGTGTGTGCTGAGACATAGGCCACACACCCTGCTCCCTGATATCTGTGGAAGGCAACAGTCTTCAGGAAAGAGAAGGCCTTCAAATCTTCTAGTCAATAGAAATGAAGATAGGTTATTTCATGTATTGATTCTTCCATCCATTCATTCATTCCACAAACAATTTTAAGCACTTTTGATGTGACAGGTACTATGTTAGAAGCTAAGAATGCAGAAGGAAAGACAGACGGAAAGAAGAAAGGAAGGAAGGAAGGAAACCTACCCTCAAGGAGATTATATTCTATATCATCACAAAAGAGCCACTGAATTCCCCCAGGAGAGGATTTTCAGGTGGAAAAAACCTTTCTGTTGTTGCCATCCCCTCCAAGATCACCTTGAAACTCAATTTTGGCAAAGGGAGCTAGTAAAACATACATAATCACCAAATTTCAGAGTTGGTAGTGTAGGTACCTTGTATACACCTAACAATCAAAGAAAGAGGAAAATCTTTTATGTACAAAAGTATTTATAGCAGCTCTTTTTGTGGTGGCCAAAAAAACCCTAGAAATGAAGAAGATGCCCAACAATTGAAGAATAACTATTTAATTTGTGGTATATGAATGTGATGAAATGCTGGGGGGTTTTTTAAAGAAATAAGGAAAGTGATTATTTTAAAGAGACATGAAAGATCTGTAAGAACTGATACAGAGTAAGGCCAGCGGTACCAAGAGAATAATTTATATGATAACATCAGTATTATAAAAAATGAACAATATTGAGGACTATTATAACCTGAAATGAGAACAATTTATGTGATAACAAGAGAAGATCATAGAAGGTAAAATGGATAGTCTGATTACATAAAATTAAAAAGGTTTTATACAAACAAATCTAATAAGGCTAAGGGAAACAATTAACTAGGGAAAATAAACTTTGCAGCAAGTTTCTCTGATAAAGATCTCATTTCCAAGATATATAAGGAACAGACTCAAATTTATAAGAAAAAGAGCCATTCCCCAGATGATAATCGGTCTAAGGATGTGAATAGACAGTTTTCAAAGGAAGAAACCCAGACTATCGATAGCTGCATGGGGGGGAAAATGCTCCAATTCACCACTAATTAGAGATATGCAAATTAAAGAAGTGAACAGATACATAACAATTTGTACAATGACATCAATATTAGAAAAATAAACCCTTTTGAGAACTTCTATAAATCAACGAAGAGCGAAATGAGCAGAACTGAGAGAACGATTTTTTTAAGGACAACACAAAAAAATTGTAAAAGCTATAAGAATTATGATCAATATAGTGACCATCCATGATTCTGGAGGGCTGATGATAAAACATACCATCCATGACAGTGAGATGATGCATTTAGGGTACAGAATGAGACATAGAAATTTTTGTTTGCAGTCACTGGGGGAATCTGTTTTGTTTCACTATGCATATTTCTTAGATGAAATCTATTTTTTGCTTTTCAGGTGGTTTTGGTCAATGGTAGGAGTAGAAGAGAGAGACAATAAGGGTTCTGTTCATATTTTTGATGTGACAGAGGTTTACAGATGTGGGATGTTGCATGCATTGTCATTTTACTTAATTATTTTACTTTGTAGCAAGAGACCACTAGTGGACTGGAAGAGGGGAGGTTAAGGGTGTGTTATTTGTAACTGTCATATAAAAACAAAACACAGCCATAAAATTGAAAGTAACCTCCCCTAAAAATTAGGAAGCAAATTCATGTCTTCCTGACTCCAAGTTTGGTATCTATCTGATATAGATCACAGGGCCAGAGGATTTTAAATTGGAAGTGACCTCAGGGATGATCTAAGTCAGGGATTCTTATCCTTGTTTATTTCTACACCCCTTGAGCAGCCTGGTGAAGAATATGGACTCCTTAGAATCAAAATTTAAGTGGATAAAATAAAATAGAATACAAAGCAATACAATTAGATTGAAATATAGTGATCAAAATGTTTTTCAAAACAAGTTCACTGATTTCCCATTACTCTCCTCCATATACTCTTGCCTTTACAGATGAGGAAACTGAGGCAAGGATCTGTCTGGGGTCACTATGTATAGTTTGTAGCAGAGTCAGGATTTGAGGCCAATTCTCCACCTTGATTTACCTCCCAAGATGCAGCTTTTCCCTTAAGAGCATCCTTCTACTGATCTTATCTCTGTAACAGTCAGCCCAGAGAAACGCAGAAATTCCTGGTTGTATGAGAACAAATTGTATGTTAGAAGGTAAAAAGGGAAATGGGAGGAGGGGTCATGGAGAAGGAAAGTGGATACTTCCAAGGTGTCAATAGGGCTGATTCTTACCCATAAAAAAATCTGGAAATGCAGATAAGGCCCTCCCTAGTCCCCTCCCCTAGTCCAGGCACCTCACCAATAAGATATATAGCTCAATCCTAAATTCCCTGCTCATTTCCAAATGACCCCAACTAAAGTCTCTCGTTTATGGCCTATTTCTGCTGTCCTTCACTTTGTGATCTGAAATACTGCCTAAAGAAGCTTTGAAACAATAGTTCAGGCTGGGGCCAAGAGCTCAAGGCCAGAGAGAACCAGGGGCCTGAAGAACAACCACACTTCTGATCTCTTTCCTTCTCTCAGGAGCCTTAAGAAAGAATCAACCAATCAATCATTCAAGCAAAAAACATTTCTTAATCACTTACTTTGTGCCTAGCACTGTCCTAGGAGCTAGGGACACAATAGCAAAAATAAACCACACAACTGCCCTCTGGGGGGGTTCCATTCCATTGGGTTACATGGCATATGTGTGTGTACATATGTATGTATGTATGTATGTATATGTATTGTTAGCTTTATTCCAGTCATTTTCATTCATGTCTGACTCTTCATAACCCCACTTGGGGTATTTTTGGCAAAGACACTGGAGTGATTTGCCATTTCTTCTCATTTTAGAGATGAGGAAACTGAGGTAAACAAGGCTAAATGACATGCCCAAGGTCACACAGCTAGTAGGTATCTGAGGACAGATTTGAACACAGGAAAATGAGACTTCCTGAATACAGGCCCAGTACTCTATCCACTTTCTCACTAGTTATCCATATAGTTAGTAAGTTAGTTAGTTAGTTTAATGAGGCAGTGTAGTATAGTGGCAAATATGTTAGATTTGGATTTAAAGGAGCTAGGTTGAACCCTAGTTCTAATTTATCAGCTGTGTGACCTTGGACAAGTCACTCCACATGTCTAGGACTCAGTTTCTTCATCTATAAAATGAAGGAGTTTGAAGAGATGGTTTATGGAGTCCCTTCCATTTAAAAATCTATGTTCATGTGCTTCTAAGTATGTGGAAAATGAATATATAAATACAAGGCAGCTGGAGGGATAAATGTTGTAGTAGCTGGAGAGATCAGGGTAGCAGGAAAGGCTCCATGCAGAAAGTAGCCCTTGGACTGAGTCCTAAAGAAAACAAGGCATTCTAGGAGGTAAAAGAAAATCATAAAACTAAAAGAAGATTTCAGGCTTCCATAGCTCATAACATCTACTGCATGCAAGGCACTGCCCTGAAGACCCCTCCAAACTGGGGAGAATCCAGTCTGGATTCTCTGGGGAGAATATCATCAAAAAAAAACCAGGTAAGTAAATATAAGATCATTTCAGGAGGGGGAGAGTATGAGCAACTGAGAGGGAAAGGGAATCAAGGAAGACTTCTTGTAGGAGCTGGCACTTGAACTGAGCCTTGAAGGATGATGAAAATTTTGAGAGGCTGAGCTAAGGAGAAAGGGCTTTCCAGGCAAAGTGGGCAGATTCTACAAAGGTGGGAAATAGAACAATAATTTGGAATAAAAGCAAATAAGTCAGTGTAGCTAGAACAGAGAGTACAAAGAAGGGAGTAATGGGAAATCAATCAATTGATCCATCAACAAATAAACATTTATTGAACACTTCCTAAGTGCCAGGCAATGTGCTGAGTGCTGGGAATATAAAGAAACAGCTAAAACTGCAAAAGAACACTGGCACCAGATGGCATTTTGTCCAACACAACATCAAGAGTTACTGAAGGCTTTTGACCAAGAAAGGGACATGGTAATTCAGTATAAATTAATCAACAAGTATAAAGTATCTATTATGTGCCAGGCACTAGACTAAACCCTACGGAAGGAAGGAAGAAAAAAGAAAGAAAGAAGGAAAGGAAGAAAGGAAGGAATTAATGATGAACAAAGGAATGAAGGAACAAAGGAGGGGAAAGAGGAAGGAAGGGAGGGAGGGAAAGAGAGAGAAAGAAAGATAGGGAGGGAGGAAGGGAGAAATAAGGGAGGGAGAGAAGGGAAGGGGAAGGGGACAGGAGGGAAGGGATCTCAAAGAGTTTCTAGTCTATCAGGGGAGTTAACATAAAGCCAAGTTAAAGAAATACAAAACAATAAATACCTAAACAATAAGATAATGGAGGAAAGAGGTGCAAGCAACTTGAAACATCAGGAAAGACTTCATATAAGAAGCAGCTTCAACAGAGCTTTAAGAAAAATTCATGCTTCTCAGGGAAAGCAGTGAGGAAGAAGTTCATGCTGGACACAGACCACAGCCTGTACAAAGGCAGGGAGGTGGGACACTGAAGGAGAGAGGAGTGTTGAATGGGAAGAAAAAGAAGTCTAGTGTATATGAACTGGAGAGAGATGTCTGCTACAAAAACACTGACAAGTCCTTTCCACAGCAGGTCTGAAGTACCTTCCTAAGCCAGTAACTCCACTTACTTACATCTATCTTAATGAGAATGTGGTGGATGGGGAGCGATTATTGGGGATGGTAGCAAATTACTCCAAATCCTTCATTCCAGTACAATGGCTCACAGTGCTCCAATGAAATGAAAGGGAGAATAGCTTCACAACTGAATACTCTCCCCAACTCCAAGACAGCTGTTTCATTATAAGAGAGCCATACTCTGAGTAATGCATGGCTCAGACATTGTGGCAAAGAGACCCAAGGCTATACCCAAAGAGTAAAGAACCCTGGAAGCAGGAACCCTGGTTTGGAATCTTGACTCGGATACTGACTTGCTGTGAGGCCTCAGACAGTTCATTTCTCCTCTCTGGGACTCAGTTTCTTCTTCTGTACAATGAAGACAGTAGATAACCCAGATAATAAGAAGAGGAAATAGCTAATATGTACGTAGCGCACACTATGTGCTAGGCACTGTGCTAAATTCTTTTCCATTCTTACCTCATTTGATCTTCATAACAACCCTGGGAAGTAGCTGCTCTTATTACCCCTATTTAACAGAAGAGGAAACTGAGGCAGACAAGTGAAGTGACTTAGTAAATGTCTGAGGCAGGATTTTAATTCAGGTCCTTGTGACTCTAGGTTGACTCTATCGACTGTACTACCTAGCTGCCCAATTTCCACATTATTACAGGAATCAAAGAACAAAGGGATGAGAAAGAGTTTTAGGAAATATAAAGCTCTATGTTTGTGGAAGGATCATTCCTATCATTGATTACTATTCAATGAGCATGGATCAGGAACTTAGATCCTCATGAAAACTAATTGCTTGCATATAAAGACAAAAATGAAACAGCCTCTACCCTCAAGGAGCTTACACTCTACTAAGGGAAGATTCCTTGAAGTTCTGAGAATCTACAACTTGAATTGGAATCCTGGTTCTGCTTTTCCATAGCTGTGTGATCCTAGATAAGTCATTTAACTTCTATGGGTCTCAATTTCTATCTGAAGAGTGAGGGAATTGGATGAGATAATATAGAGGCACTAGGTAAAGCACTACATAGAATGCGGGACTTGGATTCAAGAAGATCTGAAATTAAATCCTGCTTCAAACATTAGTTGTATAACCTGGCCAAGGCACTTAACCTCTCCTTGCCTCAGTTTCCTCATTGTAAAATGGGGACAATAGTCACACTTACCTCCCAGGGTTGATGTGAGGATAAAATGAATAGACATTTGTAAAGTACTTTGCAAACCTTAGATTACTATATAAAGGCTGGTGATGATGTTGATGAAAATATATACGCAAAGTCCCTTCCAAGTCTAGTGCCTTTCCTCTGTTTTTTTTTCCAATTTATCCTATATATAGCTTGCTTCAAATGTATTTGTCTGCATGAGGAAAGGGGTTGTCTTTTGCCTCTTTTTGTATCCCCAGAATTTAGCACAATGCCTGGCACACAGCAGATACTTAATAAATATTTACTGATTGATCCATTCTGTATGAGGAACAAGCTGAATATCAAAAAGACTTCTTTATTCTTATGCTTTTAACCTCTCCTACCCAATAACCTCCCTCTTCCTCAGCTTATATAGTGAATACTTCTACTGGACAGAGAAACACCTGAAACTCTTTATTTCATTTTAGTCTTTTCCATCTAATGTTCATTTATTGGTTTGTTTGTTTTCTTGACATTTGATTAAGGGAAGTTTCTGAGACTGTGGGAAGCAATGACTGTCCAATCACAAGTCCCCACGAAGAGACACCACATTTGAACATGAATCTGTCTGAAGGGTAGTAAATTCCAGATAATGTTTCCTTCCTTTATTAAGGCCAATGTTCCAGCTTTGACTTGTAGGAAGGATGATATTATGTAAATAACAGTGTTAAATCCCTATAAATTTATGAAATGTATGGATTATTCCTTACTCAGCTATCATTTCTTAGCCATTAATGTGTCATCTTAATTAGAAAATAAAATCAAAGCTCACAGACTCCCCAGTTCAGTTAAATCGCACACACAGAAAGCCCAACTATTACTAATACGAAGGATCAAGTACTACAATGGTGGATAGATGTTCTCACATATTTTATTCCAGAGGCAGACTACCATAATGCATAGAACACTGATCTTGAAATCAAGGAAGACCTGAGTTCAAATCCCACTTCAGTTACTCTCTGGTTATCTAAACTCCAATACGCATCTCTGTAAAAGGGAAATAATCATGCTATCTGCCCCACAAGGTTATTGGGGTGGGCAAGTAAGAAAATATGTGTAAAATATTCGCAAACCTCAAAAGCACCCTTTAAATGTCAACATTGTTTTCCTGATTTAATGAGAGTCAACTGTCATTAAACACTATGGAAAAAGGAGGAAAAATCTACCACAAATTTATTCAGTGGGAAACAGGCAAATTCATGGGCTAGTGCTCTTCTGCAGTCTCTCCATGAGCATCGCCTCATCAACTTTCTGTGCTTTTCAGTGTGTTGACCCCAGTTGGCTAGCCCCTGCCTAAGACCACCATTTTATGAAGAGCCCAGGTCACCCATGCTCCCTTCTCTCCTAACTTTTTACTTCTGGTCCTTCAGACATTTCCATTTATGAATGAACAATCATCTCACTGTGAAGATGCCTCCACCCCTGGGATTCCTCCAGTGATTGGTGAGTTCCTCCCTGGGACCACCATTTCATGAAGAACCCAGGCTATGCATGGCATCTCCTCTCACTTCACCCCCTTATATCTCTGCAAGTTCTACCACCTCACTCTCATGGGGTACCCTCCCTTTCTCACTCCCTCTTGGTAGCTCTCTTTTACATTTTGCCTTCACACATCTGTGAGAATAGGGAGTGCCTTGTTTGCTTGCATTTGTATTTCCTGGAACATAATAAAACGCTTAATAAATGCTTTCTCTATCTAGTCAGAGTCCACATAATTTAACATATGAGTCGGTGTACACTGTGATCTGAGGGAGGCTGGAAAATCCATATACTATCACCAAAAAATATGTCCATCCCACCTCTCATCCTTAACCCAAACTCCTGTTGTTTAAAATGTTAATTCCATGATTAGTTTTAGGTAGGAAACTACCCTGTCTTGAAGGCTTCCATTAACATAGAAATCCCCCTGGAAGGAAGAATACCTTAAGTTCCGGGATGAGTGCTCATCAGATCACTTTCCTGTTGCAATCAGGGTTGCTTGAGACTACTGAATGGAAAAAAGGAAAGAGTTCTAAAAGGCGGAATGGAAACCTAATGGGATGGCATAATTGACCAAACACATACTTTTGAGCATTTCATTCTTTGGCCAAGAGGTTACCTTGACTCCAAGTCATAAAGAAGGAATGAATGTCTTAGGAAGAGTCCCCTCCAGAACAAGGGAGGGGACAGCCTGTCTCAATGTCCTCTTCTCTGGCCAGAATACCTCTGGAACATTCTGTTTAGAGCCCCATGCTCTATTTTAAAAAGAAACTCGTAAACAGGAGTAGGTAGGGAGGAAAGTGATCAGGATGGGGAGAGTACTGGAGACAGGTTTAGACTCAATTAAATAAAAATTCCCTAATAACTAAGTGAGGATTGACTGAAGGAAATGCTGAAGTTTGGAGCTTTGGAAATGCTGAAAACCTAGAGAAGATAAGAGTGGAGGAGAGGGGGAGTGTGCAGAGAAACCAAGATTGGAAGCCCCTGTGGCTCCCCCCTCTCTTCCAAGATAAAACAAAAACTCAGTTTAGTTTTTAAAGCTTTTTACAATTTGACTCTAATTTGTTGTTCAATCATTTCAGTCCTGTCCAATTCTTCATTGATCCAGTTGGGATTTTCTTGGTGAAGATACTGGAATGATTTGCCATTTCCTGCTCCAGCTCATTTTATAGAAGAAGCTGAGACAACCAGGTAAGGTGACTTGCCCAGGGTCACACAGTATGTGTCTGAGACTGGCTTTGAACTCAGGTCTTCCAGTCAGAAAGGTTCAACACTCTATCCCCTGCATCACCTAGTTGCCCCTAACTTACTCAAGACATATTACACATCACTATCCTTGTACCCTCCAGTCAAACTAGCCTCTTGCTGCTCCCCATATATAATATTTCATTTCTTATTACACACCATGCCTTTACCCCATGCCTGGAATATACTCCCTTCTTACCTCTGCTTCTCAGAATCCTCAGTTTCTTAAATGCTCAGATTAAGTGTCACGTCCTACAAGAAACTTTCCCTGATTTCTCCCAACTTCTATTCCCCTCTGGAAAAAATCATTTTTTGTACATATTCTACATTTACTTATCTGTTCATGTTTCCCCCAATAGAAAATGAACTCCATAATGGTGGGGACTCATTAATTTTTGTCTTTATATTGTCAATACCAACAGCACATAGTAGGTACTTAAGAAATGCTTGTCAGATCATTGGCCAGTAGTAAAAATAATAGCTAGTGTTCACATAACATTTTAATATCTACAACGCATTTTACACAGATTATCTCGTTTGGTCCCCATAACAACACTGAGAAGTAGATGCTTTAATTCTCCCCCATTTTACAGATGAAAAAACTGAGGCTGAGAGAGTGATATTAGGCAGCTTGCCCAGGGTCACAAAACTAAGGAGTATCTGAGGCAGGGTTCCCACTCAATGTTTCCTGATTCCAAGCTTAGTGCTCTATCCACTGTGACATCAACTGCCTATTTGGCAGGTAGTCATGTAGCCATGAGACTAAACTCATTTCTGCTTACCACTGGGGCTATATTAGGATAAAACAAGGCAAGGTATAGGGAGGAAATGGGGCAAGAAACAGGAACTCCTGCTTCACACATTTACTGGCTTTGTGACCCTAAGCAAACCGTTTAATGTCTCTGCTTCAGTTTACTCATCTTGTAAAACAGGCAAAATAATAACAGGACAGAGACTGTCTTTTGCCTCTTTTGTATCCTCAGTACTTACCACAATAGGTGCTTAACAAACTTTTATGGGTTGTTTTGAGAATCAAATAATGTAGGTAAATCATGTTATAAACTTTAAAGTGCTATACAAATGCTAGGTCTTGCCGCTGCTACTGCTGCTGCTGTTACTGAGGCCCATAGAAGTTAAGTGACTTGCCTAGGGTCACACATATAATATCATCTAGAAGTGAAGACAGTACTCTAGATAGAGACAAATCATGGCCAAAAAAAAAGGTATTTTCCTGTGAAATTTAGGAAGGAAGGAAGGAAGGAAGGAAGGAAGGAAGGAGGGAAGGGAAGGGAAGGGAAAGGAAGGGAAGGGAAGAAAGAAAAGAAAAGAAAGGCAAGGAAAAAATCTCAATCTCCCACATAGATCCCCCTCATAAAGGACTAGAAAGAAGGGAAGAAGTTCCCTATCCCCAATATGCCCTAATATTTATTATCAATTTAAGAATTACTAAATAAGATGCTTATGAAGCCAAAAGGCTAATTCTGAACTTTAATTATTGTGAAGGACAGGTCTCCTGTGGCTTGTTCATTTCATGCTGCTGAGGGAAAAAAGTTAATAGTCTTCTAATTATATCAGTTTTCCATTAAAAAAAAAAAACTGGCTCACATTCATTACTCTGTCAAGGGAGCATCCCGTTCCTCATTTCCTGCTCTTCATTTACATAAGAGAAATAAATAAGTGAGAATATGGCAGAATAGACTCTTCCTGGGTGCCCCCAGAAGAAAATGTCCTTAATTTTTTTCCCTCTTAGATGAAACATTCCACCCATTTATTTTTACAGCCTTTTTTAATAGGCCCATTTGTCAGAGATTTGCCTTTATGAGGCTGAGCACGGCGTTCTCTTAATCAAGGAATTCACTACATGTGGAGCCCACCCAACCTCTCTGATTCTCTGAAAACAATGCATATGTACACAGGGAAGTCATTTAACTACAACAGGCTAGTAGTTCTTAACCTGGAATCCATAGGTGAGACTTCTGGGGGTCCATGCACTTAGATGGACAAAAGAAAATAAACAGTTATTTTCACCTCATTCTAGATTAAATTTGTCATTTCCTGCAGTTACGAGGTTGGTGGTTTTTTTCTTAACTATGATTCTAAGACAGGGTCCATAGGATCGACCAGACTGTCCAATGGATCTAGGACATGAAAAAAAGAAACAGACATTTATGCACCTACTCTGCGCCAGGCATTGGGCTAAGTACGCTACAATTATCTTAACTTGGTGCTCACAACCACCCTGGGAAGTTGTTGCTTTACTATCCCTTTTTTTCCAATTGAGGAAACTGAGACAGACAGAGATTAAGTGACTTTGCTCAGGGTCACACAGCCAGTGAGTGTCTGAGGCCAGGTTTAAACTCAGGCCCAGTATTCTATCTCAGCCATCTAGCTGCAAGAAGGAAGGGCACTGTTACCGCATCACAGAGTGTATGGAAGGGTGTAAAATGGTAAAAGTAGAAAGGAGACACCAGAATTGTAAAGGGTTCATAACAAATATTTCCTAATTTATTTGGTCTGAATTTTATTTGAGGTCCTACTGAGCTGGACAGATTTCAAGTAAAGACTGGTAAGACAGTATATGTCTGTCTATCCAAGCCAAGTCTCACTAAATTCAGAGAGAATTGCCCCCAGATTAGCTACAGGTTAAGAAATTTTCCATTCCCAATAATGTTCAAAGACTAGCTACCAAATTCTAAATGGATCTGTGTCTATAAGGATAACTGCTTACCTAATTAGAGAGCCCAGAATAATTGAAGCAGTCTGAAACAGCATTGGCTAGCCTTTTCAAGAATGGGGTTGACTGAGGAGAGAGAACCTTAATTTTGGAGTCAAAGGACCTGGGTTCAAATCCTAACCTTGGTGACCTGGGCAAACACTTCAGTTCCCAGGTTCCTCATCTATAAAATGAAGGGACTATACCATCTGTGGGCCTTCTCAGCTCTCAATCTTGGAGCCCATGGCTTCATATGACCTTTAGGAACAAATACACAATGTTTTGCTTAGCATTCAAAGCCTTTCATGATGCAGCCCCCTTCTACCTCTCTAGTCTTCTTACACCTTACTCTCCCCAACATGTGTTCTTTGGATAAGTAATAGTGGCCTCCTGGCTGTTCCATCTCTCATCTCTGGGCAATCTCTCTGACTGTCCCCCATGCCAGAATGCCCTCCTTCCTCTCTTGCTCCGACCACTGACTTTTATGGCTTCCTTTAAGTTCTGATTAAAAGCCCACCTTCTACAGGAAGACTTTCCCAACCCTTCTTAATTCCAATGCTTCTGTTCATAATTTCCTATTTATCCTGCACAGTTTACTTGGTATATATTTTCTTACATGCAGTCTCCCCTTATTAGATTGTGAGTCCCTTGAAGGCAAGGACTGTCTTTTGCCTCTTTTTGAATCCCCAGTATTTAGTACACAGTAGGTGCTTAATAAATGATTCTAAGGATCACCTGGCAGGATAAAATATCAGACACTGAAGTCCTTGCTCGAGCTGAACTGCCAAGCATTCAAACTATGTTTCAAAGAGTACAACTCCAAAGGGCTGCCCACATTGTTCAAATACAAAATGTATACTTGCCAAAAAGACTATTTTATGGAGAACTCGCATAGGGGCAGGCAATCACATGGTGGCCAGAAGAAAAGATACAAGGACACTCTCAAGATTTCTCTTAAGAACTTTGGATTTGTGCAACATGGGAGACACGGCACAGGAGTGCTCAGCATGGTGTGCTCACATCTGAAAGGGTGTTGCGCTCTATAAGTAAAGCAGAATTGAGACAGCACAAATAAATGTATGATGCACAAATCTGGAGTATCCACCCCAAATGTTCACCCAGACTACCTGTGCCCAATCTGTGGCAGAGCATTCCGAGCTCATATTGGTCTGATCAGCCATGGTCGGACATACTGAGGCTTCACTTTATCATGGTGATGTCATTTTGGTCCTCTTCAAAAATGAAGGAAAACAACCAAAAAATGTTTATTGGTTGATTATTTATTGGTTGATCCTATGATCATTGCAGAGGGAAGCTGTTGGTGTGAAATGGTGCATATCCTGTCTAACAAATTGATGTGTTGATTAGTTTTGCTAAGCTACCTTTTTTCTCTTTGTTTTTTATTGAGTTCAACAAAGGATAGCTCCTTCTGCGGGGGAAGGAAAGGGAAGGGGTGGGATATACTCGGAAATGAATACAACATTACAAAAGGCATCAATAAAAGTAAAATGTAATAAAAAGAAAGAAAGGAAGAAATGGACTTGGCTAGGGCAATGTTAAGTGGGTTTTGCCATTATAGAAAAGTATGTGGCCAGAAGATCAAACACTGTTAATCTCCCTGCCTCCCTCCCCCCCACAAAGCACTCTTTTCCTGGGAAGAAACTTGGACGCAAATTGAGTGGATAGGATCCAGACAAACAGCACAAAACTGGAAATGACCTCAAATCTTTCCATCACTTGCTTTCCCACAAGCACTGAACAACAAAGAGTCCCATGAGGCAGGAAGGCTTGGAGGATTTATTGGACTTGAGTTTGAATCAATCAACCCATTAATCAATGAGCAATTCATTAAGCACCTACAATCTGCTGGGGGGAGGGTGGCAGCTAGATGATGCCATAGTGCACAAAGAGCTGGCCCTGGAGTCACAAAGACTCCAGAACAAATCCAACCTCAGACACTTACTGGCTGTGTGACCCTGGGCAAGTCACTTAACCCTGTTTGCTTCAGTTTCATCATCTGTAAAATGAACTGGAAAAGTAAATGGCAAACCACTCCCGCATCTTTGCCAACAGAACACCAAATGAGGTCATGAAGAGTCAGACATGACTGAAACAACTAAACACCACAACATATGCCAAGCACTCTGAGCTCTGATATTTACTGTCTTCTCTGAGTCTCAGTTTCTTTTCTGTCAAATGAGGGGGCTTAGATTGGTTGATTTCTAAGGTCTCTTCTTAGCTCTGATCTTAGGACCTTACATACAACCACACAGACAAACAATGAAAATCAGACAAATCCAACCTACTCTTTCCCTTACTACTTATTTGATTTGGAGCAAGCCACTTCACCACTGTAGGCCTCAGTTTCCTCAGTTGTAAAATGAGAGGGCTGTACTAGAAGACTTTCATGATCCCTTTTAGCTCTAAATCTATGGCCCACAGTGCCTTCTGCTTCCCAGATTCTTCCCAGGCCTCTCCTGTTCAAGTATCCCCTGTACCAGATGTCTTCTCTGCAGCTAGTCACAGTCAGAATCTACCTGACCCAGCAGTTTTCCTACGTACCAGCACCCTGATAACCTAAGAGTTCTGTTTTCTTCTTCCACTGGGGCCTCAGTCATTTTCAGCAGCGCCAGCAGCAGCACAGGACATGGGACTGAACATGATGCCGCTTGCATTGACCTCTCTCCCCATAGCCCACCCCTGCCCCTATCCTGACAGGCAAGATCTTACTTTGGTTTCCAACCTTTGACTTCCATTGCCAGACACACAAACCCAACCGCCATTTTTCTCGAACAAATGAGCCATAGACCCCTGGGACACAATCACACTTTAGCCTTTTCAAAAATCCCAAGACCTGGCTCGTTAACTATCACATGCATATATTTATTCTCTTTCCCATTCTCTTTGACTTCTTTTAGCAGGCACTAGGATAAAAGGTAGTAACAGTTCATATTTATAAAATCCTTTAGGGATTCTCAAAATCACCTTGGGATATAGGTTCTAGAATGTATTAGCAGCTAGGTGGCACAGGGGACAAACTGCTAGAGTCAGGAGAAACTGAGTTCAAATCCCAATTCCATCACATACTAGTTGTGACCCTGGACCAGTCACATCATCTCTCTCAACTTAACTTTCTTAATCTGTAAAACTAAAGATAAAAATAACATCTACCCCCACTTTATTTTTTCAGCCCCAGTTCCTCCTCCATCTGTAAAATGGGAATAAATAATAGGGTCTATATTACCTCCCCCAGCCTCAGTTTCCTCATCTATAAAATGGGAAAATAATAGCACCCACCTCACAGGATTGTTATGAGAACCAAGTGCCATAATAAATGTAAAGTGCTTTTGCAAACCTAATATCCTAGCTGTTACTACTGCTTTTATTTTACAGAAGAGGAAACTGAGTTTCAGCCTTTCTTGCTATTATAATTACTGCCTCTATCTTACTGGGGATGAGAAAATTGAATTTCAGAGAAGTGACTTACTTGTCCGCTCCCCATTTGACAGACAAGGAACTGAGTTTCAGAGAAATGACTTACTTGCTCAAGGTCACACAGTAAGTAAATGTCCAAGGAAAGATTTTACCCCAGGCCTTCCAGATTTCCAGTCCAGCACTCCATCAGACTGCTTGTGCTTTGGAACAGAAGGTCAGATTCTCACTTAATTCTCCATTAATAATAAGAAGACTACCCTTACCAGGAATTACTGATCAAGATGAGGGAGACTGGCTCTCTCTGTCTAGAAATCCTGCTCCAAGTCACCACAGGCTCCTAATGCTTTGGACACTTTCCCACTGTGAATTTAAAAGAGACTTCTATGGTCTTGATGGGGTAGGGGAGGAAGGAGGGAAGAAAGAAACCCTGTGATCTTTCAGACATTTTCCACTATATATGCAAGGGAGAGACTGCCTTGGTAGGAAGGGTAATAAATATATACATGTGGTATTTAACCAACCAGGGACTGGGATTTTTGAAAAGGCTAACGTGTGTTTCAAGCCTCCATGATCTGACATATTTATAGATGTGCTCCCCAATATTTTTTAATCCATGGCACTCCTGTGAATATCCCAGGAAATATCAATGTGAGGGATGGCAAGTGAAGCTGTACCCATCCCATACAGCCATCTGTCCATCCCCACACCCCACCCCTACTACCTTCAATCAGATAGATCACTGGGACTGAGAATCAAAATTCAATTCATTTGAATCTAGCAAGCATAGCTTAGTTTCTATCAGATACTAAAAAGACAAAAACAAAACAATCCTTGCCTTCAGGTAGCTTATAGTCTCTGGAAGGAAATTATATAAGCACAAGTAAATAAATACAGGATATATACAAAGTGGGGTAAGGGATCCTATTGACTCAATCAGACGAAAAACTACTGTTCTGATATTTTGCCAGACAGAATGGTCAATCAGAGAGATGTGAAATAAATGTAAATAAGGCTTAGAGAGGATCAAGCAATCAAAGGCTTTGGACTGAGTCTGGGAAAAAAATTGATCAGTTTTAACATAATTGAAAGCCAATGACACTTCACAGGAAGTATGTGTGTTCAGAATAATTGAGAAAATTTGATAATGCCTATGGGTCATCTATAAAACAAACCACAGGAGTAAAAAGATAGTGAACTAGATATTTTCTCTGATCTTTACAATCTCTGAAACTTCATTAAAACAGAAATTAAGCACCAAAAATAAAACAACCTTAGCTATCTCCATAGACTAGCACATCCAGAATCCAACAGATTAAAAAAAATCAAAAATCCATGAACTGACTTCTACCATAAGTTCACTTAGTACCCCTCCCCTGCCTCCTCTGCCACAGGCAGCAAAGCTGCACTAGCTGATACACAGAGACTTACAACAAAGCCCAATCTCACGCTACGGTCTCCCCTCTTTCCAGTTCTGTGGAGACCTCAGCTCCAGTATGCAGGAGTTTGCTTGGGTCACAGCAGATAGCCAGCACCTTGGCAATCCTTCAGAAGGAAAAGTTTACTGAGGGCCATGACAAGGGCAAATGCCCTCATGAACAACCTTGTAGCTCCATCAACAAGCCAGAGAAGTGAGGTAAAGGGAGAGTGGGACATGACTCCAAGAGAGGACACTGTGTGTTGGGGATGGAAGTAGGGAGGGCTTTGCAACCCTCCCCTAAATCTATGGGAAAGAGCTCAGCATCTAGCTAGTAACAATTCTGCCCATCCAAAAGTTGCTTGGGGGAGAGACCTAGGTTGGTGAACTATAAATTGCCCAACATGAGGGAAGGCTGAGATGTTCTGAGATCCTACCCCTAAGGAAATCACTGTCAGAGAAGAAAGAGTCAGAAAATGATCAATAGGGGAAAAGAAGGCCAGCTATGAAGCCATAAATTCAGTGTCTTGTATCTTAGAATGATAAATCCCTAAGAAGGAATCACTTAAAAGAATTAGGAGAACACTGGCCGCAACCTCAGTTTCAGTCTTCCTCCAACTCTGTTTTAGTTGGAAGAGGATTTCCTGAACTTAGAAAAAGCAGATAATTTAAACTTTTTTCTTTGTCATTATAGTATCCTCTCAGGGACAACAATGGCTAATATCCGTATCTACACTGGGAGCTGAGGACAGACTAGACCTGATAACAAAAGACAAAGTCAAGGTTCTATAAGGAGCCTCCAGAAATGCCATTCCACAGATAAGAGAATCTTCTTGCAGAATCCAAAAATAAGGACTTCCAGGGGCTGTGAATTATCCTCCTTTACCACAAGTGCTCATTAAGCTGGAACCCACTTTGCCCTTGATTCTATATTACTTGTGAGAAAGTGTGTCACAGATCTTAAGGGGAGGAACAAATATTTTGTACCAACTGCTTTTACTGTACTACCTTAATAAATGCCACTAAGCTAAGTCTGGTTGACTAACTGGTTACTCATAGAGGGAAGCACACTCCTAGTAGCGGCTTAGGAATTAGCATTAAAATGCTTCAGAGTTATCTCTAGAGCCCTAAAAAGTGTGGAAGGGACGTAGTAACTAAATTCTGGGGACCCAATCTGGAAGTAGTTAGACAAATAAAGACTAAGTAACTCTATGGATGGGTCAGTAGCAACTGGGGCAATTAGAAGAGACTTCACATATAAGATGGTCTTTGAGCAGGACTTTGAAGAAAGTGAAGAGATGAGGGGAGAGAGAAAAGAAAAAACATTCCAGGGATGGGAAAAAACGTTTCAGACTTTGGAGAGGAAATGGAAGGAATTATTACCCTGAATGGTGATTGAGTTTGAAAAAAGAAACAGCTCCAGAAAGTGATTAGATACACTCAGGATGGGGGCAGTCAGGTGACACAGTGAATTGAGTGTTGAATCTGGAATCAGGAAAACCTGAGTTCAAATCTCCTCTCAGATTCTTACTAGCTATGTGACCCTAGGCAAGTCACCTAATCCCTGTTTGCCTCAGTTTCCTCAAATATAGAATTGGAAAAACAGGAAAACCTGGACCTTAGGGTGGGTGTGAGGATAAAATGAAATAATAATTGGTACATAGTAATTTGGTACATAGTAAGTGCTATGTGAATACTAGCTATGATGAGGATGATAGGTTATTAAGGACCATTCATGATGTATTGCTAACCACTGAAATTTGGTATCACAGAAGAAATCTGAATAATAATATTAACAGGAACAATATCATACATTTTTATATACCACAATAAAGACTTCCTATAATATCTCATTGTGGCTTGCACATAACTCTGGATCCTAGATAACTAAGCCAACAGAATGCAAGTTCTAGCAGACCCGACCAATCAATCAATAAGCATTTATTAAGTACCTACTACTCGATAAGTACTGTGTTAAGTACTAGGGACACAAAAAAAGGTAAAAGTACAAAAGTAGTCCTTTTCTTCCAGTAAACTACATTCTAATGCAGGGGTTCTTAACTGGGGTCCATGGATATATTTCAGGCAGTTTGTAAACTCGGATAGAAGAACTAATTACAATTATTCAATAATCTTTGGTTTCCTATGTATTTGATTTCTATTTGATTCCCCTCAGGTCTAATGGGAGAGATAGCATCCATACATCAATGAGCATTTGTTAAATTCTGACTATGTGGCAGGTACTGTACTAAAGTGCTAGAGACATAAAAAAGGTAAAAACACAAAAACCAGGCACTGCCCTCAAGGAGCTCACAGCCTAATAGGGGAGACAACATGGAAACCATGCTGTGCATACACACAAAGGCAGGGGAAACTGGAAGTAAGTTTAAAGAGAAGGTAATAGCAGTAGGGGAACTAAGGTAGATCTTCTGAAGAAGGTGATATTTGAGTGGAGTCTTGAAGGAAGTCTGGGAAACCAGGAGGAGGAGGAAAGGAGGGAAAGCATTTCTGGAATGAGGGCAGCCAGAGAAAAGGCATGGAGACAGGAGGCCTGCTCACATAAGGAACAGCAGGCCAGTGTAGCTGGGCTATGGAGTGGTTGGCGGATGGGGAGAAAAAATGTGAGAACACGCAGTGCTAGGAAAGGGCCAGATTCAAAAGTGCTTGAAATTCCGAACAGAGAAGTTTATATTTGATCCTGCACGTAACAGAGAGCCACAAGAATTTAATGAGTGGGGAGGAGGTATGGTGACATGGTCACACACTTTAGGAAAATCACTATGGCAGCTGGGGGGAGGATAGATTGGACACCATACCTGTGTCCTGTAATTGTATAAATTGCAGACATTTGGGGCAGGGGAATCAAATAGAAAGCTGTGGCAATATCTAGGTGAGGAGTGATGAGAGTCTGAACTAGAGAGGAAGAGAGAGCTTGAATGCAAGTCTTGCCTGTAAAATATACTGGCTGTGTGAGTCTAGGCAAGTCACTTGCCCTATCAATGACCCAGGCAATTTTCTAAAACCATATGGACCAGTGCAGTTGATAACCAGAAATGGTGGGGGGAACCTCTCCCTGGGAGCTACACACACACACACACACACACACACACACACACATACACACACACCCTCACAAACAATCCTGTGACTCATGAGACAGGTACTATGAGTAGCTTGAGGTCCATTGTACAACTGCCTATGATCTAGGCAGGACAATGGTTACTGTCCCAATGTTCAGAGGACCATGGATTTAGAGCCAGAAGAGACCTCAGAGGCCATCAAGACCTTTCATTTTACAGAGAAACCTGAAGCCCAAAAAGTAGATGAACTGACTAGCCTAGGTTCACACAGCTAGTGCCTAGGGTAGGATTTGAACCCAGGTCTTCCTGACTTCAGATCCAAACTTCAATCCATCATACTGCCTCTTAATTTTGCAGATAAGGAAAATGCTCAATGTAAAGAAGATCCTTTATAAATCATAAAGCATTCAATGTAACATAGATTTCATTCCAAAAAATATTCCCTAAATACCCACTGAGCTAAACCCTGGAGATGTAACAAAGTTTAGGTAACATGTTGTCTATGACCTCCTGGAGGTGGTAGTCTCCATCCCTTCCCTCCTGGAGGAAGCTGCCTAATGGAAAATAAAGTACAAAATGCATAAAACTGAAATATACACTGTTATACAATAAGTACCTTATAGGGAGGTTCAAAGCCAAGTGTTTTTTTGAGAGGAAGGTTAACTGCTAATGAAAGTGATCAGGGAAGGCTTCATTGAGGAGGGAACATTTTCATTTGACTTGGCTGCACTCCTAACCTCCATCATGCCCCAGGAACCCCTTCATCCTACAAGACCACATAAGCTCTGGAATTCCCACCTCATCCATACCCTCTGTCCCAGTACCCTCTTTCCCTCTGATTAGAGGGTGGAGTCTTCTTCTCCCCAGAACTCCACTTAAGAAGAAGACTAGGTAGCCAGCTCTTCATCTCCTAACCAGCTGTGCTCCTCTTGATTTCTCCTTCACTCCCTCTCCCTTTCTGCTATGTTGTCTTCTCCTATTTGGATAGTAAACTCCCTGAGGTCAGGGACTGCCTTTGACTTTTCTTTGTATCCCTCATGGTCATCACAGTTCCTGGCACATAGTAGGTGCTTAATAAATATTCACTGACTTTTTAAAGCAAAGGATTGTAAGTTTTTTTGTGCCCTGAACCCTTTTGTCTCCAGTGAAACCTGTGGATACCTTCTCTCACAGCAATGTTTTTAAATGCATAAAATCACAAAAAAAAGCTCATTCTATTGAGATGCAGGGATCAAAATTTTAAGAAAACAAAAACAGGCTTGTTGCTCCCAGGATAAGAACCCCTCATTTTAAAGGATGGTGAGAGATTAACAGGTGAAAAGAAAGAAAGGAGATTTTTCCACGCCTGTAGAACAGCATCAGACAAATGCAAGGACACAGAAAAATACTATCACATCCTACTAGAGAGAGGTGCAGAGGGTATGGAAGGGATAGGAGGAAAAAAATCTTAATTATTATACTATTAGCTAACATTTATATAATGCTTATTATGTGACAAGTATTGCACTAAGTTCTACAATTGTTTTCTCATTTGATTGTCACAACCATCCTGGCAGGTAGATAGATGAATGCTATTACTATGAACATTTTACAGAAGAGAAAACTGAGGCAGATAGAGGTTAGATGATTTGACCAGGCTCACACAGGTGATATGCATCTGAGGAAGGATTTGAACTTAAGTCTCTCTGTCTCCAAGGCCAGCACTCTATCCACTGCACCACCTAACTGCCCCTGGAAAGGCTGGAAAGGTAGGGTCACCCCAGATCCTAAAAATATTGAGTGCCATGGAAAGGTGATTTAAATATTATATCACTGACAGAAACAATGATGGATATCATACCCCTAGATCCAAATACCCTAAGCCCCATTTGAGAAAAGCCATGGATGAAAATCCATTCTGCGTAATTAACAAAATGGGGGATGGAGGGAAGGAGCAAACATTTATTACAACCATAATGAAAATTTAGTAAATGTGTATTATCACGTAACTGTGCTGACACTAAGCTAAAAATAACCATCAAAGATTGAATAAACAGACAAAAGAAGAACGTATTCCTGGTGAAAGTTAGGGCTGTACCTGCCAAGGGTGTGAAATATTTATTAGTGGACTGGTTCTCCTAATTGTTTCCATCAATTTCAATTACAACCACATAAGCACAAACAGCTCTCACAATACGTAATGGCTGAATCACAACCTTTCGCAGATCCACTGAGTAGTTTTACATAGCCCTTTCTATCTGACGGGGTCAAGAGAAGCTGGATTCTACAGGTAAGTGTCCACAGCATGACACACTCAATAGCCACCAGCAAAGGTTCTAACTGACTGAACTGAGTGTGAGGATGCCTTCTGGCAGATGGAGTTTTTGCCAGACAGCAGATCACACAAAGAGGAAATATAGTGGGGGAAGCCAAGCAAAAGCAAATGAAATTAATGAGAACACAGTTCAGTTCGATTCAGCCAGTCTTTATTAAGCACCTACTGTGTGCCTGTGGCAGGCATAAACTAATGGTGCTAGGCACTGTAGGTACAAAAGAAAAAATGAAACACTCTCTGTCCTGAAGAAGCTTCCGTTCTGCTGGGAGGGAAAGGAGGAAGAACATATGCATAGGTGAGGAAATTACCAAATAACTGCTAAGTAGGAGCTAGAGTAGTGGACTTATAGTTAGGAAGATCTGGATTGAAATTCTATCAGAAACTTACTAGCTGTGAGACCCTGGACGAGCCACTTACTTGTTGCCTCAGTTTCCTTCAAGGAGTTGGATTCAAATGGCCTTTAAGATCTTTCCTAGCTTTAAGTCTTTGATTCCCTATTATAAAAGGGAAATAACTATATAATATATACATAAAACACTATTATAAATGAAATAACATTACTATAAAAGTAAGAGGAGGTTCCTTCAAGAGGAAGGAACAAGCATTTATTAAGTGCCTACTATGTTCCAAGCACAGCACAAATATTTACAAATATTATCTCCTTTGATTCTCACAACAACTCTAGGAGGTAGGTGTTCTTAGTATTTTCATTTTACAGTTGAACTTAAGTGACTTGCCCAGGGTCACACAGCTAGTGAATATCTGGGGCAGCTGAACTTGGGTCTTGCTGGCTCCAAGTCCAACACTCTATCCAATGTGCCACCTAGCTGCCCCTAGCATGGAGGATCAGGAAAGGCCACATACAACAGGTAGTACCTGATCTATGCTACCAGGGAAACCAGACTTTCTAAAAGGTCTCCATGCCTAGGTGGGAGATGTAATGTGGTCCTCTAAAAAATGAAGGGGCAGCTGGATGGAGCAGTGGATAGAGTGTGGGACCTGGAGTGAGGAAGACTCATCTTTCCGGCCTCAGATACTTACTGTGTGATTCTGGATAAATCACTTAAGCCTGTCTGCCTCAATTTCCTCATCTGTAAAATAAGATGGAGAGGAAAATGGCAAACCACTCCAGTATCTCTGCCAAGAAAACCCCAAAGTGGGTCATGAAGAGCCAGACAGAACTAAACAAGAAAGAAAGCATCACATTACATTATCTCTCATATCCCTTCTATCTCTAAATCCTATTTTACCAAGGCTGTGTCCCTCTCTTGTCTGACTAATCCTTCTAAGTTATATTTTAGCCCTAAAATACATGTAAATGTCATAAATATTCCTGGGACATAACCACAAACAGAGAATGACACTGTACTTAGAACTCCTATTACGGCCATCATCCATCCATTAACCTATATTCAGAGAACCATCTAATCTCAAGAGTTGGAAGGAGCCTCAGTAGCCCCTAGTGTAACCACCACCTGAATTAAAGAGCCCATTTTATAAGAAACCTAATATGTAGTCATCTTCCCTTTGCTTTCAAACCTGAGTGAGGACAGATGGAGGTGTAAACCTCCTGACTTGCTGGCCTATTGACCAGAATGACCAGAATAAGATAAAAATATAATGGGAAAATGTATAACAAAATGAACCAAATTACAACATAATGTTAATTTGTGATTTTGTAAGTCTTTATTGACCGATCATTTTTATCTGAGTCTGACACCACTCTTGTAGGGGAACCCATTACATCCTGAAGAAGCCCATTCCAATTTTCTGCAGCCGAGGCAACAAGAGGTCTCAATGAATAGAATTCTGGGCCTGCAGCCAGGAAGACCTGTGTTCAAATTCAACCTCAGATATTTACTAGCTGTGTGACCCTAAGCAAGTCACTTAACCTCTGTTTGTTTTAATATACTGGGGAAGGAAATTGCAAACCACTTAAGTTTATTTGCCAAGAAAACCCCATGAACAGTTTTGGTGTGCTGTGGTCTACAGGGTCACAAAGAGAAAGAAAATTAAACAAAAATTATTAGGAATTGTTTCCTTATACCAAGGTTAAATTGGCCTCTTCTTAACCGCTCTCTGCCCCACCCCCCACCATTGCCCCTACAATAGACCTTTTCCCTGGGGTCAAATAGAATGGGCCTAACTCTTCTGGGATATGATAGCTCTCCAGAAACCTCTGGAAGATTATCATGGATCCCCAAAAGATTCTTTCAATAAATATATCAGACTATAAACCTTGAACCCTAACTCCATGGCAGTTGATAGTGAGGGATTTCATTCCTGTTTATTTCTCTTCCTCTTGCCTCCCTCTCCCTCACCCCACCGCCATGTCTAGTTTTGTATATAATGACTGTTGACTTTCTCTGCAATGTTGCTTCTCTTTTCATCATTTAAATGAAACTGTTCCCTCCCAAGTTAGCAGAGGTTGATCTCTCTCCTCCTGGAGATGCCCTCATCATGGAGGTTTTGTGGTCCTCCTCCTCTTCAGAAAGACTGCTCTTTTTTGTCTTTCAAACAGGTCTTGCCTACTAAGAGGGAGTATGCACCAAATCTCTGCCCTGGGTCTTCTCCTTTCCACTCTAGCTGTTTCCCCCCTAGCCTGATGTAGTTATTTCTTTGCCTCATTAAAGAGGCCATATCCTGACTACTTCTTAAACAAGCTTATTCACTGAATGGGCGTTACCTCACCCTAAGTGAGTACCTGAATAGACCTTGACCTAAAGGGGTCAAGGTCTCCCAATGCATCCTGGGCCATCTTCAGTCATCCTGATGAATATCTGGTCACTGGATTCACATGACTCCAGAGGAGAAAGTATGGCTGGTGACCTTGCCCAGCCCTCCCTCATTCAAAACAAAGTCAAGTGCAAGTCATGTCATCATTTCTCTGATGGCATGGTCTTCTTTGGCAATGAAGGATGAACCCAACATTTGGTGATCTTATGAGCTCCCATAGGTTCAATTAGCATCTCACTGAATGTTATTCTCTATACCTAGCCTAGCCTCTCTCATGAGCCACAGTTCCACTTCACCAATTTACATTTGGAATGGTTGTCCCAGCATCTCAAACACAACATGTCCAAAGCAGAGCTCATTATCTTTCCTCCCAAACTCTCCCCCTCTCCCAAACCTTCCTCTTCCTGTGAAGAGTATCACCATCCCAGTCTCCTAGGCTTGTAAGTTTGGCATCATTTCCAATTTTTCATTCTCACTCTGGGGTTCCATATACCCAGTTCATCACCAATTCTTGTCAATTGCAACCTGCACTACATCTCTTGTATATGTCTCGTTTCTGGCAACGAAAGGCAAACACACACACTCATTTCCCCTACTCATACAAGACACACACTAGTTGCAGCTCTCATCACTTCTCAGATAGATAATTCCAATACTTATCTAACCAGCCTCCCTGGCTAAAGTCTTCCCCCATCCCAATCCATCTTTCAGTGAGCTTCCACAATAATTTTTCTCAAAGCATAAAGTCTAACCACATCACACACACACACACACACACACACACACACACACACACACACAATAAAGTCCAGTGTCCCTCTATTGTTTCCAGGATTGAATATACATTCCTTCTATTTGTCATCTAAAGGTCTTTATAACCTCACTCTTCTTATTTTTGTAGTCTTGTTCTGTGCATATAACTGTTCATCTTCTGTCTCCAGCATTTGCACTAACTGCCTCTCAAGCCCAAGATGCTCTGTTCCCTCATTTCTGACTCTGTTTCCTTGTCTTTCTTCAGCACCCAGATCAAATCCCATCCTCTGCAGGAAGCCTTTTCCCTATTCCCTTAGTTTGGTGATTTTCCATCTTACACTACTTTCTATCTACTCTATAGATAGCTTGTAAGCTCCCTGAGGGAAGGAACTTTTGCTCTTTTTGGTATCACAAGAATTTAGCACAGCCTCTCAAATATAGCAAACTCTTAATAAATGCTTGTCAACTAACTGATTGACTTACTGATACTGATACTGAACAAGAGATTAATGATGGAATGGGATGGAACATTGTTAAAATCATGGAATATAGAGCTGGAAAAAACTTTAAAGGTTATCTAACATAGCCTCTTCATTTTACAGTAGAAGAAACTGAGACACAGAAAGGGTCAAAGTCGCAAGAACAAAAAGAAAAAAAAAGAGAGAGAGAAAAGGCCCTCAGACTTCAGAATCCATGTCCTTCTCATTATACAATGCTCTGCTTCCTTGAAATGACTAGCATTAAGAAACTGTCATTCTAACCTCACCCCCTCTCTATCAGGATGAATGAGTTTTGTTTACACATTATGACAGTTTAAAAGAAAACACCAATGCTAAAGACCTAGAGGTGGGAAACATAACACATAAAATTGATTTTTCTTTTTTTATAGTTTTATTTATTTTTACATTTTGACATTCATTTCCACAAAATTTTGAGTTCCAACTTTTCTCCTCATCTCTCCCTTCCCCCCACCCCATGACACCTTGCATTCTGATTACCCCTTCCCTCAATGTGCCCTCACTTCTGTCACACCCCACCCTTCCCTTATCCCCATCTTCTCTCTTTTCTTGCAAGGCAAGATAGATTTCGATACCCCATTACCTGTATTTCTTATTTCCCAGTTATATGCAATAACAATTCTCAACATTTGTTTCTAATACTTTGAATTCCAATATCTCTCCCTTCCTCCCTCCCCACCCATCCCCAGTGAGAAGGCAAGCAACTTAATACAGGCTATATATGTGTCATTTTGCATAAGACTTCCATAATAGCCATGTTGTGTAAGACTAACTATATTTCCCTCCCTCCTATCCTGTCCCTTATTTATTCTATTCTCTCATTTGACCTTGTCCCTTCCCCAAAGGGTTTACTTCTAATTACTCCCTTCTCCCACTTGCCCTCCCTTTAATCATCCCCCTCACCTCACTTGTCACCTTCTCCCCTACTTTCCTGTAGTGTAAGCTAGATTTTCATACCAAATCGAGTGAGCATGTTATTCCCTCCTTAAGTCACATGTGACAAGAGTAAGCTTCACTTTTTCCCCTCTCACCTCCTCCCTTTTCTCCTCCATTGAAAAAGATGTTTCTTACCTCTTTTATGAGAGATAGTTTGCCCCATTCCATTTCTCCCTTTCTCCTCCCCATATATTCCTCACCCCTTAATTTTATTTTTTGAAGATATCATTCCTTCTAATTTAATTCAACCTATGCTCTCTGTCTACATGTATGTGTGCATGTGTGTATAATCCCTCTAACTACCCAAATACTGAGAAAAGTCTCAAGAGTTACACATATTACCTTTCCATGTAGGAATGTAAACAGTTCAGCTTTAGAAAGTCCTTTATGATTTTTCTTTCCTGTTTACCTTTTCATGCTTCTCTTGATTCTTATGTTTGAAAGCCAAATTTTCTCTTCAGTTCTGGTCTTTTCATCAAAAATGCTTGAAGGTCCTCTATATCATTGAATGACCATTTTTTCCCCTGAAGTATTATACTCAGTTTTGCTGGGTAGGTAATTCTTGACTTTAATCTCAGTTTCTTTGACTTCTAGAATATCCTATTGTAAGACATTTGATCCCTTAAGGTAGAAGCTGCCAGATCCTGCATTATCCTGATTATGTTTCCACAATACTCAAATTGTTTCTTTCTAGCTGCTTGCAATATTTTCTCCTTGGTCTGAGAATTCTGAAATTTGGCCACAATATTCCTAGGAGTTTCTCTTTTTGGGTCTCTTTCGGAAGGTGATCAGTGGATTTTTTCAATATTTATTTTGCCCTCTGGTTCTAGAATATCAGGGCAGTTTTTCTTGATTATTTCATGACAGATAATATCTAGGTTCTTTTTCTGATCATAGCTTTCATGTAGTCCTATAATTTTTAAATTGTCCCTCTTGGATCTATTTTCTAGGTCAATTGTTTTTCCAATGAGATATTTTACATTATCTTCTATTTTTTCATTCCTTTGGTTTTGTTTTGCAACTTCTTGGTTTATCATGTAGGCATTAGCTTCCCTGAAATCCACTCTCATTTTTAAAGAACTATTTTCTTTGATGAACTTTTGGACCTCCTTTTCCATTGGGCTAATTCTGCTTTCTAAAGTCTTTTTCTCCTCGTTGGCTTTTTTGGACCTTTCTTTTCCAATTGAGTTAGCCTATATTTAAAGGTGTTATTCTCCTCAGCATTTATTTTTTGGTTCTCCTTTAGCAAGCTGCTGACTCACTTTTCAAGCTCTTCGATGGCCTGGGCTCATTGTATATTCATTTTGGAGGTACTAGATACAGAAGCTTTGACTTCCTCTGACAGTATGCTTTGTTATTCCTCATCAGAAAGGATGGAAGGAAATACCTGTTCACCAAGAAAGTAACCTTCTATGGTCTTATTTTTTTTTCCCTTTTGGGGGCATTTTCCCAGAGACTTCTGAATCCTTTGTCAAGAGGAGGATCCTAGTGCTTCTGCTCACCCCAGGACCATGCTCGGGACTGAGATTCAGATTAGCTGCTCAGTTCCCCCAGGGGCTTTATGCTCAGTGCTCCAACAATGGAACAATGGACACCAGCTGCTGCCTGCCTGCCACAGCCTCCAGAAGTCTCTGCTGCCCATCCTCCACAGGTACTTTGGGGCAGGGCCAAGAGTGGACTCTGTTACTTTCTCACTCAGGTTGAAAAAGTCCTCTCACTGACCTTTGGTGCCTATGGGTTGAGAGATCTGTGAACTGCTGCTGCTTCCAGGGATTTCATCCCTGAAGCCTGCTCTGGTCCTGCTCCTCTCAGAGTTACACAGCCAAGGCTGGACTGGGCTCTGCTCCACATCCTGTGCAACAGACCTTTCCCGTTGATCTTCCAGGTCACCCTGGGCTAGAAATCTCCTCCACTCCATCTTTCTGTGGTTTCTGCTGCTCTAGAATTTGTTGAGACTCTTTTTTTACAAGTATTTTATGGGCTGTGGGGTAAGAGCTAGTGTGTGTATGTCTTTCTGCTCTGCCATCTTGGCTCCACCACCACCCCCACTTCTCCCAGAAAATCTACTTTTCACCAAGGGAAAATCACAAGGCTCTCCAGGACCAGGAGAACATGGGAAGTCATTTCATGAGGATCAGTTGAAGGAAATAGCAATGTTTTGTCTGAGGAGCAGATGGCTCAGAGACATGATAGCTGTAGTCAAGATTACAAAAGGTCATAATGCCTATGAGGGTTTAAACTCATTCTTCTTGGCTAGAGAACAGAACTAGGAGCAAAGGCAAGAAGTTACAGAGGAGCATACTTCAGCTTGATGTCAGGAATGCCTTCCTAATAGAGTGATACCAGAATGTAATAGGGCAGCCTCAAAACATGGTGGCTTCTCCATCACTGACAATCTTCAAGCAATGGATGGGCAACTACTTATAACAGAAGTACAGGATGAGTTCTTAAGCTTTTTAGTGTCCCTTGAACAATCTGGGGAAACGTATGGATATCTTCTCAGAATCCTATTTTTAAATGCATAAAATAGCACGTGTAGAATTACAAAAGAAACCAATTAGATTGAAACAAATATGTAATTTTTTCCCTTCCACAATTAATCTATGACTGGAAATCTATTTATGAAGTCAGGTTAAGGAGTAACGTAGTAGAATGGATGCATGTTCAATGCAGGTTTAACAAGATGACCTCTGAGGGCCCTTCCTTAGATTCTGTGATCCTAATTTCTGTCATCAGAGTCAGTCGAGAAGCATTTATTAATTACCTAGCAGACACGGTGTTAAATGCTTAGGTTACAAAGAAAGGCATAAAATAGTCCCTTCCCTCAAGGAAATCACAATATAATGAAGAGACAACACATAAATAATGAGGTATACACAAGATACAGACAGAGCAGATAGAAGGCAATTTCAGAGGGGAAGGCGTCAGCAGCTGGGAGCGGCAGGGGAAGGGGAATGATAATGGCAACTTGCAGAAGGGATTTGAGTGGAGATGTGAAAAAACAGAGATTCTAAGATGTGGAGATGAGAAGGGAGGGCACTGAGGGCTTGGGGGACAAGCCAATGCCAAGGTTTGGAAATCAGAGATGTAGTATTTTGTCAGAGGAGTAGAAAGTAAGCTAGTGTTGATAGTTCATAGAGTGCATGGAAGGGCATAAAGCGTAAGAAGACTGGAGATACAGGAAAGGTCAAAGAAGTAGCTTGTCACATAGGAAGAATGAAGGATGAGCTAGAGACAACCTACCTAAGGGAATGCAAGGGCAGACTTCCTGTGGTGAACTTAGAGGAGGATCTAGACAAGTCTCAAAAGCATGGTTAGGATGCCATTGACATTATGGGAGGACATAGTCACATAGATGACATCACAGAACCAATGGAAAATAGGATTCAAGTTGTCCACCCTGGGAAAGATTTCTGTCATAGAAGTTTGTATCTTCAAAAAAAATCACTTCTGAAAGATACTTTGGAGAAATATTCTACCTCAGCCAATGATGTGAGCCATTTAGAAAATGATTTAAAAGCAAGCAACACTTTACAATATTGCCAATAACTGTTTAGAATGGGCTCATTAATGAGATACATGAACGTGAAAATCACCACAATCTGATTTCATAGCAAAACTGCCATAATTAAGACACAGCAACTTTGCATTCATTAGCAAAGTAAATAATGATATTCTACCCTAGCGGGCTGCTGATCATCAAGAATAGTGGATTCATACCAATACTATCTCAACTGTGACTGACTTGGATGGGTACTGTCTCAAGTGCCCCCACTCACATTCACCCACACTCAATAAAGGGGAATTCGGTCAACAGCTAGCCTGGCTGGCAAATTCTATTCTGTACCCTGGACCTAATGACTTGACCTGGCGTTAGAGTTCTAAAATTAAACAACTCATTGTAAGTACCTTGCAACCATGAGCTGCCTCATGTGTGAAGGTAGCTAGGTGGTGTGGCAGATAGGTGAACCTGAAGTGAGGAAGAACTGAGTTCAAAGTCAGCCTCAGATACTTACTAGCTGTGATACAGTAGGTAAGTCACTTAAACCTCTGGCTGCCTCAGTTCACACATCTGTAAAATGGGAATTATTAATAGTACATGACTCCTAGGGTTGTTGTAAGGACAAAATGAGATAATCTTTGTAAAATACTTAGCAAACATTAAAGCACTTTGGAAATGTTAGATATTTAATATTATTATAATTCCATCTCCAGTGTTATTAGAGAAAAAGTGAGAGGGAGAAGAGGAACATGATGAGAGAGACAGGGAAGGAGAGGAAACATAACTTTTTATGTTGTTTTCATTCTTATTGTTGCTATTAATATGATTGCAAACTGTCTTAATGGGCATAGTCATTTATGGAAAAATGGTAGAAGATACATGAGTTCTCCATCTCACTCCTCACTATTCTCCAGGGTCTATAACTGGGCTTGGTGCAGGGATCCCACCTTAGTTCTAGCAATCAAATGATGGCAGGAGCTGTGGGATTTTATACCAGGGTTGACAAAGGAAGCTAGAGTCTGTGACAAATGCACCAATCATAGGGAAAGATGTTAAGGCTAAGCATGACTTGTTAGAATGCCTTCTGGAGGCAGAGATTGATTCTGTTGTCATTTCACTGGCCCTTCTCTCTAGGTGAAGGATCCTGCCCTTACTAGCCTACTTCAGATAGGATTAGCTCTGTCCAGTTCCATTAAACAAGTCTTAATTAAGTACCTACCAGATGGCATAATCTAATGGCTACACTTTAAAGAGACCTGGGTTCAAGTCCCTCCTCTGCACACATGAGTTGATTGACCCTGGAGAAGTCATATAAATTCTCAGTGTTCTAGGCAAGTCTTAGATTACAATTTTCAGGACAAGTGCACACTTGCACTGCTAGAGAGAATTTCCTCACCCACGAGTTCCATATACAAATGAAACCTCAGGTTCAATCCCTCTCTCTCTTCCTGTCTTGCTCCCTTTTCCTCTCCCTCTCTGAAGTTAATACACCATTAGACCTGAAGTCAGGAAGATTTGAGTTCAAATCCAGCTTCAGATACTTATTAGTCGTAGGACCCTGGGCAAAACTTAACTTCCATCTGCCTCAGTTTTCACATCTATAAAATAGAAATAATAATAACACTGATCTTATAGGATGGTTTTGAGAATAAAAGGAGACATTTCATATATATGTATGTATGTATATGCGATTTGTTTATTTATTTATTTTTCATTTTCAACATTCACTTCCATAAGATTTTGAATTTTGAATTTTCTCTCCCATCCTCTCCTTCCCCTTTCCCAAGATGGTATGCCATTTGATATAGGCTCTACTTATACATTTATATTAAACATATTTTCACCTTAGTCATGATGTAAAGAAGAATTAGAACCAATGGGAGGAACCATGAGAAAAAAGAAACAAAACAACCAAAGAAAAGGAGAGAAAATAGTATGCTTCCATCTGCATTCAGACTCCCCACTTCTTTCTCTGGATGTGGATGACATTTTCCATCATGAGTCTTGTGGAGCTGTCGTAGATTCTTGCATTGCTGGAAAGAGCTAAGTTTGTCAGTTGTCACACAATGTGTCTGTTACTGTGTACAATGTCCTCCTGGTTCTGCTCATTTTACTCAGCCTCAGTTCATATTAGCCCTTCCAGGTTTTTTTGAAGTCTGACTTCTCATCAATTCTTACAGCGCAGTAGTATTCTATTACAATCATATACCACAACTTGTTCAGTCATTCCCCAATTGATGAACATTCCCTTAATTTCCAATTCTTTGCCACCACAAAAAGAGATACTATAAATATTTTTGTGCATATGGGTCCTCTTCCCATTTTTATGATCTTTTGGTTTACAGACCTAGAAGTGGTATTGCTAGGTCAAAGGGTACACACATTTTTATAGTCCTTTGGGCACAGTTCTAAATGGTTCTCTAAGATCAGTTCATAATTACCACCAACAATGCATTAGTGTTCCAATTTTCCCACATCTTCTCCAAAATTTATCTTTTTCCTGTTTTGTCATGTTAGACAATCTGATAGGTGTGATATTGTACCTCAGAGTTGTTTTGATTTGCATTTCTCTAATCAACAGTGATTTAGAGCATTTTTTTCACATGACTGTAAATACCTTTAATTTCTTTTTCTGAAAACTGCCTTTCATATCCTTTGACCATTTATCAATTTGGGAATGACTTGTATTCTTATAAAGTCAACTCAGTCCTCTATATATTTTAGAAATAAGGCCTTTTTCAGAGACACTTGTAAAAATTGTTTCCCAGTTTTCTGCTTCCCTTTTCATCTTGGTTGCATTGGCTTTGATTGTGCAAAAACTTTTCAATTTAATGTTAGGATTGCCACCCCTGCTTTTTTTACTTCAGCTAAACATAATATATCCTGCTCCAGTCTTTAACCTTTACTGTGCATATATCCCTCAGCTTCAAATGTTTTTTCTTGTAAACAGCATTTTGTAGGATTATGGTTCTTAATCCTCTCTGCTATCCATTTTCATTTTATAGGAAAGTTCATCCCATTTACATTCACAGTTATGAATACTGTCTTTCTCTCCATCCTATTCCCCACCCCCATTTATGCTTTTGTCTCTCCTTTCTCCCTTTACCTCCTCACTAGAGTTTTGCTTTTGACCACTGTCTCTCTCAGTCTATCCTTCCCTCTATCAGCCCCCTCCCTTTTCTTCCCTTTTACCCTTATTACTTCTTCCCTCCCTTCTATCCACTCCCTTTCTTTACTTTCCCTCTTCCCCTCCTACTTTCTATAGGGTAAGTAAGATTTCTATACCTAACATTATATTATTCCCTCTTTGAGTCAAATCTGATGATAGTAAGGTTCAAATAATGCTCTTCTCCTTCCCTTTTTTCCCTCTACTGTAATAGGTTTTTGTGACTTTTCATGTGGTATAATTTACTCTTGTCTGCTTCCTCCTTTCCTCTTCTCTGAGTACAATCCCTTTGTGTTATTTAATTAGATTTTTATCATCACATCAAAGTCAATTTATACCCAGGCTCTCTGTCTGTGTATACTCCTGTTAAATAACATAATAACAATACAGTTCTCAAGAGTTACAAGTGTCATCTTCTCTGGCAGGAATGTAAACCTTTTGCCCTTATTAATAAAATATTGTTGTTTTTTTCTTTCCTGTTTACCTTTTTATGCTTCTCATGAATCTTGTATTTGAAGATTAAATTTTCTGTTGAGCTCTGGTCTTTTCATAATGAAGGTTTAGAAGTCCCCTATTTTGTTGACTATCCATCTCCTCACCTGAAAGATTATGTTCACTTTTGATAGGTAGTTGACCTGGGATTACAATCAAGGATCCTTTGCCTTATAGAGTATCACATTCCACACCCTCTGATCTTTTAATGTGGAATGTTCAAGGTCCTGAGTAATTTTGACTGTGGTTCCATGATATTTAAATTATTTCTTTCCACCTGCTTGCAGTATTTCATCTTTGACTTGGTAATTTTGGAATTTGGCTACAATATTCCTTGACATTTTCAATTTGGAATCTCCTTCAAGTGGATTCTTTTGATGACTTACCATCTGGTTCAAGGATTTCAGGGAAGCTTTCCTTGATGATTTCCTGAAAGATGCTGTCCAGGCTCTGTTTTTATCATGGTTTTCAGATAGATGAATAATTTTTAAGTTGTCTCTCCTGGATCTATTTTCCAGCTCAGTTTTTTAAACAATGAGGTACTTTACATTTTCTTCCATTTTTTCATTCTATTGTTTCTGTTTGACTGATTTCTGATTTCTCATAGAGTCATTAGCCTCCACTTGCCCACTTCTAATTTTTAACAAATAGTTTTCTTCTATTAGATTTTGTACCTCCTTTTCAATTTGACCCATTTTACTTTTTAAGGAGCTCTTTTCAGTGAGTTTTTGTGCCTCCTTTTCCATTTGACCAATTCTACTTTTTAAGGACTTGTTTTCTACAGTCAATCTTAGTCCTTCCTCTTTCAAGTTATTGGCTCTTTCTTGCACACGTCTCATTTCTTTTCCCAATTTTTCTTCTACTTCTCTTCTTTGACTTTTAAAATCCTTCTTGAGCTCTTCCAAAAAGGCTTTTGGGACTTGAGACCAGCTCATAGTCCCCTTTGAGGCTCCAGATGTGTGTATATTAACAATGGTGTCCTCTTCTGAATTTGTGCCTTGATCTTCCCTGTCCTCATAATAAGAATCTATGATCATTGTCCATTTCTGCTTTTTGTTCATGGTGTTTGCCTAAATTCCTAACAGTTAGAGTTGAACTCTTCTGCTGGAGTGCAGGGGGCACTGAACCAAGCTTCTTGTGCTAGGAGCCTAGGACCTGGTCACTGGCTTTGTGTGCTGGGGCTTCAGGTGCCAGCAGCTGGAGGCTGCAGGAATCTGGTAGTTTACCTGGTGCTGAGCTGGGTTCACCAACACTAGAGTTCTCAAGGTGAGGGTGGGGAGTATGGTCCCTGGGTGATGCCTGTTCACAAGGGCCTGGCACTTGAATGTTCGGCTGCTTGGAGGATACCTGACAGGCTGGTGCTATACCTCCTGGAATTGTGCTTCCTAGAGCTGTGCTGAAGCACGAGGGTATTTGGCTGCTGGAGAAAGTAGGCACATGTGGTGATAGATACCATCTACCAGTTCCCGTGCATGCCCTGAGGCACTGGGAGTAAAAGGGATTCCTGGTGTTGGCACTTTCCTGCTCCACCACTCTGGGGCTCAGGATCTCCCCCTAGTTTCCTGAGATAGGGCTTGCTGCTGGCTTGCTGGGATGCCTCCCATCTTGTACTGCTCCCCCTCCTTCAGAGTAATATTAATCCCATTAATTCCCCAAGTTTCCTGGTCTATAAGTCTGCTGTACCCCATCTTTCTGCTAGTTTAGCGGTTACAGGGTTTTTCCTGAGGCAATAGATTCTGTCCTTTCAGAGGTCAATTAGCATGAGTAAGAAGTAAGGCATTTCTTACTCCACCATCTTGACTCTCAGAAGTAGAACCATTAAAGGAGACATTTCTAAAGTGCTTTGCAAAACTTGAAGCTGTATATAAATTCTTGCTATTATTATTAACGTGCAGAGGAACTTGGTTCAGTTCTCAGGCCTTGTTCAAATACAAACTCTGCTACTTGCTATGTCTGTGACCTGGATATAACACTTAACCTTGGTTTCCCCATCTGTAAAACGAGGAGTTTGGAAATAAAACAGTGATAATGAGTCACATGCTTATAACATCAAAAGATTTCCAAGGACCTTGGCAAGACATTAGTTGCTTTCTGAGGTCCTACTGGGCAACTGATTGACTAATCACATGGTAATGAACAAATCAGTCCCCCCTTTTCTGTCACTGTTTTCTCATCTGCATAATGGAGATGATCCTCATAAGGCCATACCTCATAGGATTGTTACAAGGAAAGAGTTTTATTAACTGGAGAACTATAAAGGTATAAATGTGAATAAGAATTATAATAAATTTCCATTATTAAAAACAAGTCCCTTTCCATTGTACCCTGTCAGTGTGGAGACAACCCCTGGGTCCTCAAAAGTTTTATATATGCATAAATATATATGTGTGTGTGTGTGTGTGTGTGTGTGTGTGTGTGTGTATGAGCTATAGACTCTGGTAGGCCCCACTGAGGCAGAAAGGCTTCAAATGGAATACTATTGAGGAAGCAGCCTAGGATCAGAGAGACTCATCACTGTACTTGAGACAGGGACATGTCAACAGCAATTCTCCAAGATCATCCATGATTATGAAGACTGTAATCTCTTTCTGGACAGCTAGGTTGCACAATGGGTAGAGAGCCAGGCTGGGAGTCAGAAAGATTTCTCTTCCTGAGTTTAAATCTGGCCTCAGACACTTAAGAGCCATTTGACCCTGGGCAAGTCATTTACCCCTGTTTGCCTCAGTTTCCTCATATACAAAACGAGCTGGAGAAGGAAATGGCAAACTACTTCTGTACTTCTGCTGAGAAAACTCCAATTAGGGTCATAAAGAGTTTGACATGACTAAAAAATGACTGAATAACACTATCTGTCAGTAGGAGAATATGTGAATGAACAAATAATATGGATAGATGGATGGATGGAAAAACATTTAATAAACACTATGTGTCAAGCACTTTGCTAATAGCTAGAAATAAACATAGAAAAGCAAGATGGTACCTGCTCTCAAGGGATTCACATTCTAAAGGGAGAGGTAACATATCAGGCCCATGTTGACAAAATTGGGTCTTGAAAATACTTAAGTAGCAGTAGCCTCATTATCACTCTTCTGTATATATTACAGGCTTCAAATAAATTTGAATCCCTCTTATCCTGCCCCCCACTTCCCAATCTCCACCTGCTGATATTCTACTCACGCTTCAAAGCTCAGCTGAAAAACCAACTTCTAGAGGTCCTAATTTTCTGATCACTCTGATTCTCATCCCACCTGGAAATTTTCTCCACCTTATCTCAACTCTCATTCCACCACTTGCTCTCTGTATGACCGTAGATAAGTTTCTGTATCCCGTTGACATTCAATTTCTTCAACTGTAAAATAGATTAGTTGAGATGTCCAGGTCACTGCAACTTTCTGCGCCTCAATGAACCCATCTGTCTAATGGGACAGTAATACCAACCCTTCCAAGGCTGTTGTGAGATTTAAATGACAGTCATCTATAGGTGCTTTATCCATGCCTTATGGGCAGGATCACACAAAAGTTATTTAATAAATATTTGTTGTGAGATTTAAATGACAGCCATCTATAGGTGCTTTATCCATGCCTTATGGGCAGGATCACACAAAAGTTATTTAATAAATATTTGTTGTGAGATTTAAATGACAGCCATCTATAGGTGCTTTATCCATGCCTTATCGGCAGGATCACACAAAAGTTATTTAATAAATATTTGTTGAATTCAATTGATGTGGGATATTTTTCCCTAAAATGAGCTTCCTCTGCTTGATTTTCCCTGTGGATTGGTCAAAAATGAAAAAAGCTCCTAGGTCTAAGGGAGAAAAAGAAAAATTCCTCAAATAAATTCATTAACTAACAAGCATTTATGGATCATCTACTGTATTCCTAACTTCTGTATGCTGGACCTGATGAGAGGAGCAAAAGAAGAATGAAGGAGTACTCTATCCACTCCTTTCCCTATGTGCCTCCTTCAGAGGCTTATAGGAGAATCAAATGATATAATGAGTATAAAGCACTTTGAAACCAGAAATCAATACCTATAAATGCTAGGTGGTGGTGGTGGTAAAAGCAGTAGAAAAAGTAGTGATAGCAATGGTGACAGTAGCAGCAGCAGTAGTGCTGTCATTCTGAAAAAGGGTCTATGATCAATCATTTCAGTCGCGTCTAACTCTGTAACCCCACTTGGAGTTTTCTTGGAAACGATAGTGGAGTGATTTGTCATGTCCTTCTACAACTCATTGTACAAATGAAGAAATGGAGGCAAACAGAGTTCAGTGATTTGCCCAAGGTCACATAGCTGCTAAGTGTCTGAGGCTGGATTTGAATTCACAAAGAAAAGTCAGACCCACCCTCTATTCGCTGTGCCACCTAGTTGCAGGAGGAGGAAAAGATAACACTGGCAGTAATAGTAGTAGTAACAGTAGTAGTAGCAATGGTAGTAGTAGTAACAGTAGCAGCAGTAGCAGTAGTAGAACAAGGCATCAGAAAAAATATCAGAAACCCTTTAGACCTTAGTCTATTGTATTCCACTTGGTATTTGTGTGCCTTTCCGATTAGATGATGCACTCCCTAAGGAAGGGAAGCACAAGATCCATAGAGTCCAAGTCCTTTTCCTCAGTGAGTACTTTAAAAAAAATGTTGAATTTGAGTTTGTTGAACCTCTGATTGGTCTGTCAATGTCCCACCGACCTTTGCCAAATCAAAGGGCAAACTCCATCTCCCAGTGACATGGCACTGACTGCTTTCATTTCATAAGATTTCATCCTTTAAGTCAAATCTCTAACTTTATTATTCAAATACTTAAAGGTGTCCTTTGCATTATACATTCCTATAAATCAGGCCTCCCCATTAGGACAAAACTGCTGTTCCTTGCCCAGGCATCGTTAATGAAAGGTAAGGTAGGTAAGGGGGAATCTATCTTGTTACACTTTATAGCCAGCCATCTTTTATCTTGATAACTTCTCAAATGGAACTGCAACCAGCTTTTTTAAAGTCTTCAGAAAGGACAGGATTAGGAGGATCCACTCACTGCACATTCTGGGAAGAAAAGGAAATATTTCCTTGTTGTTTCCACCAGTGTCACTGTCAAAGGCACAGGAGGTCAGAGGCTATTTCCAGCAAACCAAACCCAAATGGCTCTCACCACTGAGGCTGGCCAGGGTGGTTCTCACTTTAGCTTCCTCTGATTCCCAACAGTAGATAATTCTCTTCCCGCTTCAGACCTCATTATTTGTATTTCTTCTACATTTCTAGAATCTTACCATCACGGGTGAGAGCTGGGAAGGGTCTTAGAACATACACTGGAAACATGGGGAAATCCTTAACATCAGAGCTAGGAGGAGCCTTAGAACAAAAAATGTCAGAGCCAGAAGAAACTTGGGAACAGGAAAATTCAAGAGCTGGAAGGGGCCTTGGAACAAAAAATATCAGAACTATTAGAGGAGGGAGGGGAACACAGAATGTCAAAGCTAGGAGAGGCCTTAAAACAGGGATGGGGAACCTACTGCCTTCTAGGGGCTTGGGTGTGACCTTTTGACAGAATCCAAGTTTTACAGAACAAATCCTTTTATGAAGGAGATTTGTTCTATGAAATTTGGATTCAGTCAAAGGGCCACACTTGAGGACATAGAGAGCCACATGTGGCCTTGAGGCCACAGGTTCTCCACCCCTGCCTCAGAGCATAAGACTATCAAAACTGCAAAGAGCCTTAGAACAAAAAATACCAAAACCATCAGAGCTAGGAGGAGTCTTAGAACAACATGAAGGTTCCTTAGAAAACAGAAAGTCAGAGCTCACAGAAGGTCAGAGACAGAAGAACCCTTAACACATAGACACTTTTTATAGGCTACCATAGAGTAAGGTGATAAAGTACACTTTCCTGCCAGGAGAATGGTGGAGGACTGTGGGCATGGAATGTATCATCAACTGTCAAACCTATTAAGACACGGCTCAAAGAGAGATAAGGTACTCTAGAAAACTTGTTGTCCAGTTGTTTCAGTTGTGTCTGACTCTTTGGGACTGTGTTTGGGGTTTTCTTGACAGAGATACTGCCGTGGTTTGCCCTTTCCTTCTCCAGCTCATTTGACAGATGAGGAAACTGAGGTAAAAAGGTCTGAGTGCCTTGGCCAGGGTCACAGAACTAGTTGTTGTGTTTGTCCTTCACCTCGAAGAGGACCAGAATATCAAGACAATGACACGACTTGCAGTTGACTTTGATTTGAGTGAGGAAGGGATGGCAAGGTCACCAGGCTCACTTTCTCCTTCAGAGCCATCTGGGTCCAGTAGTCAGATATTTATCAGGATGACTGATGAAGTTCCAGAATGCAATGGGAGACCCTGGACATTTTAGGCTAAGATCTTATCAGATTCTCACTGTGAATGAGATACACCCAGGGATGGCTCTTTTAATCCAAAAATAAAAATCTAACTGGGAGAGTGATTGTAAATACTAAATAGTAACTGTTTCTCTTTTACACAGGAACTCTGAGGGTTTTCCCCTCCCAGTAAGACTTTTATTTTTGATTAAAGGGGCCATTCCTTGAGTAACTACTTCAAGAGGCCTATTCATTTAATGGGTGTATCTCACTCAAAATGAGAATCTGATAAGACCTTAGCCTAAAATGTCTAGGTTCTCCCATTGCATCCTAGGTCCTCTCCAATCATCCTGATGAATATCTGGCCACTGGATCCAGATGGCTCTGGAAAAGAAAATGATACTGGTGACCTTGTACTCCCTCACTCAAATCAAAGTCAACTGCAAGTCATGTCATCTTGATGTCATCGTCCTCTTTGAGAATGAAGTACAAACACAACAACCTGTAAGTGAGTAGCAGCTCCTCTTCGTTTTGCTTCCTTCCTCTCCTCTCACAGCTAGTAGTGTCTGAGGACAGATTTACTCAGGTCTTCCTGACTCTATCCATTGTACCATACTAGGAAAGAACTATGATTAAAACCAAAAAATATCATTGTAATAAAAGCAAAGTGAGAGTTTTTGCTATTTTCTTTTGCTGCAGTTTGGTTTTCTAGGCTCAGGCTAAATTGTGAGCATCTGAAAGCTGAATCTCCTTTAAACCCTGATAGTTCACAGCTGTGCTGAGTCATGTAGGTTTCGTTCCTACTGACTCTGAGTCAATCAGGAGTCAAGTCTTTGTTACACATCCTGGAAGGTTGGTATTTTACTTTAGGATTTCAGGAGAAGCATCTTGTGGTTACCTGTTTGAGACTCTGAGTGGTCATATGTTCAGACCCCCCCATCCCCGCAACTTCTCAGATGTAAAGGCTCTCTCAATTCTTGGATGTATGTAAAGTGTATAGCAATATTGCTGTGATTCAGGCAGTGGAGCCCTGTCTGTTGGTCTCTGTTTATTGGCTTATATTTTTCTCTGTTTGTTGAACGTAATTAAAAAATATTGTTGACCCCTTAAATGGCTATCTTTCCTAGTAAAGCAGATCTAAGAACCTGTGCTAGCAGCCATCCTGGGTATGCCAGTGTGGTTGCTGTTAAAATCATGCTGGAAGAGCACTTAGTCAATAGGTTGCAGTGGGGATTCCTTTCATGTTAGACTAGATGGTTTCTGTGGCCCCTTTCAAGTCTCACATTCTGTGATTCCATGAATAATTTTTAAAGTTAAGTCATCATTGTATGTTACAGTTGTTTACATTTACTCTTTATCTCCCAAATACTACACACTATTAGCTCCCTCTGGACAGAGGTCTTGTCTTTCCTAAAGCTGTATCTCCCCAGTTCAGATCACAGAGAAGTTATTTAAGAAATGTTTGTTGAATCAAGTTGATATGTGATTTCCCCCCTAAAACTAGCATCCTCTTCTTGATTCTTCCTATAAAAGCAGGCCGTTGGCCAAACATGAAAAAAGAAACTTGGCTCCAATAAAGAAAAACAGTGACTAAGCAACAAAAATCAACTTATTAACATATAAGCATTTATGGAACTACTAACTATAAGCCTAATTTCTGCATATTGGGCATGATGGAAACAAAAAAAAACGCATCATCATTCACATTCTCAAGAAGCATCCAATCTTGTTGAGAGGGCACAAGAATTCGTAGCTAGTTGGTATATATAAAGTGCTTTAAAGTTGGCAAAGGGCTTTACAAGTATGATCTCATTTGAGTTTCCCAACAATTCTGTGAAGTAGGTACTATTCCTAGCCCCATCTTATAGATGCAGAAACTGAGGCTAATAGAGGTCAAATGACTTGCCCAGGGTCACACAACTGGGAAGTCTCTGAGGCTGGATTTAAACTCAGGTATTCCTGATTCCAAATCCAGAGCTCTACTGTGCCGCCTACCTTCCTCAAAAGACTAAGACTTTGGAAGCTATTGATGAGCAACACCAAGCAATGCCACTGATGATCAATGCCAAGGTAATATCTATAACTGTGTTAAGTAAAGCCTGGTGGGCATATAGTAAAGACTTTTAGGGTCTTGTATAGGTTGAATTACTAAGGGAAGGTTTCACAGTGGAGATAGAACCTGAGTAAGATCTCAAAATTCCCCTTATGAGCACACATGTGTGGCCATGGCCCAGTCATTTTATATGCTTGACCCTCATTTTCTGCATCTGTAAATGGACTAGACAGCCCCTGTGATCCCACTGCACAATGGATAGAGAGCCAGG
This sequence comes from Potorous gilbertii, assembly GCA_028658325.1. Lineage (NCBI taxonomy): Eukaryota > Metazoa > Chordata > Mammalia > Diprotodontia > Potoroidae > Potorous > Potorous gilbertii. Next base: position 217,507,986 of record CM053773.1, read on the forward strand.
ACTGGCGTCAGGAAGGCTGAGTTCAAATCCCATCTAAGACACTTACTAGCTGTGTGACTCTGGGCAAGTCACTCAGCTGCTGTCTGCCTCACTTTCCTCATCTGTAAAAGGGGAATAATGACCATCCCTGCCTCTCAGGACTGTTGTGAGGCTCAAATTAGATAATAATGGTGAGTGCGTAGCATAATTCTAAGGGCTATATAAATGTTAGCTATCATCACCATCATTATATATATATATATATATATTATATATATGTGTATGTGTATATATATTATATAGATATATGATCCTATGATCTTACAAA
>CM053773.1:217508792-217533622 GCA_028658325.1 Potorous gilbertii
GAGTCAGGAGGACCTGGGTTCAAATCTCACTTCAGACACTTGACATTCACTAGCTGTGTGACCTTGGGCAAGTCACTTAACCCCAATTGCCTCATCCTGGGTCATCTCCAGTCATCCTGATGAATATCCGGTCACTGGATTCAGATGACTCTGGAGGTGAATCGAGGGCTGGTGACCTGCACAACCCCTTCCTCACTCAAAACAAAGTCAAGTGCAAGTTATATCATTATTTCTCTGATGGCATGGTCTTCTTCGGCAACGAAGGGCGACCACACATATCTATCTATCTGGTAAGATAAGGAAACTATGTCTTACTAACATCTTGTAGGTAGTGAGTAATTGGCAGAGTTGGAATTTGAATCTAAATGCTTTGGCTCCAAATTCAGAGCTCCTCCTACTGCTAATCTATATTGTTGTCTCATCACTGAGTCTCACCTTCTTTCCCTGGGGTTCTTGTGCAGGTCAAATGAGATTCTAGATGGGAAAGATCTGTATGTGTACCCTGCCCCTCCACCCCATTCATTATGCTCTGACATATACATACATACATACATACATACATATATACATATGAATAGTGAAGATGTACACGATCGTACTGCCCCTGCTCCCTGAAGGTCTCCACTATGCCCTGGAAAGAGCTGGGTGAATGCTGAGAAGTTCAAGGATTCCTTTGTGGTCATTCAAAAGCAGCCCAAGAATAGGAACACCTGGAAAGAGGAGCTTTATTGGAGGATTAGAAGCTCCTCCTCTTTCTAGGGATGAGGAGGGGGAATATTGTTAATAATCCCTTGCCCATGCCAAAAATGCCCATGTCTCATCCTTTGCCCTCCCCCAGACTGGCTGTTCTACATTCCCTGCTGCCACAGCCTCCATAAAGCTCCATCCTCACCTCTCTGACCTTATCTTGATCAAATGAGTCCCTAATTTTCTGACTTACCTTTATATCTATTCTGCAAAACCCCAATAGCCCTCTAAGAATGAATCTGTGGGAGAAAGTATCTTTTTTTTAAACTTCCCAAAGAGAAAGGTGGTAGCAATATAAGCCACAAAGGCAGGATCTTACTCTTTAAAGCTAGCTAATAGATAGATGGCATGGTTGACCTGACCTGAGTTCAAATCCTGCCTTAGACACTTAATAGTTGTGTGACCCTGGGCAAGCCACTTCACCTCTGTTTGCCTCAGTTACCTCCTCTGTAAAATGAAGATAATAAAGCCTACCTCATAGGGTTGTTGGAAGGACCAACTATGATAACATATAAAAAATACTTTGCAAATCTTAAAGTGCTCATGTAATGTTTATGTTATTATCGATGAACAGCAAAGTCTGATGAATGAAAGACATTTTCTTGTCTTGACTCAGGACAAATGAAACCTGGGCTTTTCAGAGCCCTGTACTTCAGGGGCAAAATAGTTTAGTAGAAAGTAATTGGATTTGGAGAGGACCAGGGTCTATGTTCTATGGGTGTCACTTATTAGCTGTGTGACCTTGGGTAAATTAGTTAACTTCTCTGGGCATCAGTCCCTCATCTATAAACATGAGAGGGTTGTTCCCTTCCAGCCCTTGATCTGTGATTTTTCTGTGTCACAGTCTTAGGAAAGTCCTCAAAGCCCCAGGAGATTTTATCCAACCTGTCCTGAAACTGACACATCCCTTCGTGGGCTCTAGCATCTATCGATGATTATCCATCAGGCTGCATTTTCCCCAATAACTCAAAGTTAGCACCACATCAGGGAGACTGGCTCAGTACCGTGTTTCTGCCAGGCTTTCAAGGATACTCTTTATTAGTAACCGACCACTAGTTCATTTTGTATGCATATACATGTATCTAAGACAAGACCAAAGAATAAAATTCTGCTCCATCAATCTGAGGAGTGTGGAGTCATGGCTGGTTCTGGGAAGGAACCCCATCCCATAATTCAGCCGAGGAGCTCATTATAAATGGGAGAATGTGGCTGCTGGAGGTAAATGCCAGGTAATTCTAGAACTGTGAGTTTTTCCCCCTCACATCTCTTTTGATGAATGTATCCAGATTTTTAAAAGAGACACATCAATTGCTCCATGTCTCTTCCTTCATCTGCATACCCGGAACCTCCCCAGCTCCCATCCTTCCCGAGGAGAACTAAAATAGCTCTTACGTCCCTTTATTCTCCTGCAAAGATTGGATGTAGGTAGCAGCCCATGGAAGAAATAGAAATAGTACCTAATTAGATTAAATGTTCCTGTTCACTCCCCCTTCCCCAACCCCTACTTTGTCGGGTGGCACATTTGTTCCCTGGAAACCTGTTTTTCTGTCTTTTCATCCAGTGCCCATATATAGGATCATGGGATCACAGAACCAAAAGGTACCTTGGGAACAACCCCCTCATTTTTTTTTACATATGAGGAAACTGAGACCCAGAGAGGGAAAGTAGCTTGCTCAAGTTTACCCGGTAATGAAGTGTCAGAAGCTGTATTTGTACAGTGACACTCTGACCCCAGTTTCATTTACACGAACATAGCAGCATCGACATAGTTCCTAGTGCCAGAAAGAGACCACAGAGACCACTGAGGTTTCTCATCCTCTGTTTTACATATTGGGAAACTGGGAACCAGAATGGGTAAATGATTGCCTAACTGGTAGAGGTGGAATTGAAATTCCCTAACTCCAAAGTCAGCAGCTAGGTGGCACCAGGCTTGGAGTCAGGAAGACATCTTCAGTTTAAATCTGTCCTCAGACACTAGCTGCGTGACCCTGGACAAGTCACCTAGCCCTGTTTTTCTCACTTTCCTCATCTGTCAAATGGGCTGGAGAAGGAAATGGCAAACCATTCCAGTATCTGCCAAGAGAACCTCAAATGGGGTGACAAAGTGGGACATGACTGAACAACAACTCCAAAGCCAACCTTCTTTCTACTGAAGCAGGCTGGCCTCCCTGGATGGATAGGAGGTGCTCATTTGAAAGGGGGATGAAGATAAGTGTGCACTCAGTAGGGGCAGCCAATGCATTCCCCTGGAGTGAGCATGTAGATCCTCTTGTCTCTGGCGATGGATTCCAATCTCAATTGGGGAAGAGAGGGTCATTGGGGCTTTTGGCTGAGTCGTCCCCGACATCAGGGGATGTCCACGGACTATCAACTTTGTTGAAATGGATCCTGGTCCATGGTATGATGGCTCATAACTCAAGGCAAAGTATTTTTGGGCAGCTCATTATGGATAATGTCAAACACAGCACGTGTCGCTCTACAATCCAAGGAAAGCTTCAGCAGCTGAATCAGTACTAGGATGGGGGAGGGGAAGGATGGAGGCAAATGGCCCCTCCCAATTCCACTCATTACTGCAGAGGATCAAAGGGAGTTCGGTCAACTAATCTCTTAAACCCCAGCCCAGTGCAGAGATGAGCAAAGGTGTGGTGGATGAGGGCTCTTCATGACTGGTTTGTGAGGACAGATTTTTGTTAATGAGCTCATTTAGGAATAACAGGAAAAAGCCTGGAAGGAACTTCTGGGAGAGGCTTTGTTTTTGGAGAGGTGGAGGCAAGAATGTACAAGTGGGTCAGTCCTTCAGGGAAGGACATCTGTCATTGGTCGCAGTGCTGAGAGGTCACGGCAGGCCTGCCTGGGCCATCGGATACACCCTCCCCTCCCAGATCCTGTCATTGGCATTGGCCTCCAGAGCCCTTTGGGGTGCCCTTAGAGCCTCTTTGAATTTTGTCATCTCGGAAGGGCAGGAAGAGGAGAAGGAAGGATGCCTTCATTATTGCCGATAATTATCTTCTATCCCCAGGCAAGAGTACTGGCAGACCCTGCCCCTGCATCCTTCCACAGGCAATAGCAGATGCTGAGAACCTAGGCAGGGGTTTGGTTGAGTCCATAGGCATCCATTTCTTACCCAGGAATACTTCTTCTCATTGACTAGGGTATCCACTTCTCTGATGGGGTATGGCAAACTCCAGCTGTTGTTACTGATGGCAAGGATGGATCCACCAGCATTTATGAAGTGTGCCTTCAGTGTCTGTGCAGTGGTGCTGTATGCTGGGCTCCAGGAACACAAAGGTGAAAGTGGATTGGTACCTGTCCTCAGAAGGCTTAAAGTTTAGCCAGGGGAGACAAGTGCATTGGCTTTGAGACCAGCTTTGAATCTGTTATGTTATTCTGTATTATACTAAATTGTAACTGACCCTGCAATCTGGGGATTTTGCATTTTGATTCAATCTAGGATCATTGGCATTTCGGGATAGCAATCCATCAATCACCAAGGATTGATTTAAGTGTCCACTATGTGCCATGTACATTCTAGGGATAGAAAAACAGAAAGAAAACGGTCTGCCTTCAAAGACCTTAGATTCTATTGAGAGAGAAAATCGGTGCATGAGTTAATATAAATTATGTTTAAAATAAAGACAAGTTTATTTGAGGGGTGGAAAGCACTAGGAGGTGGAGGGTTGAGAACAGCTATGGGGGAAGATGGCATTTTAGCTGAGTTTTCAAGGAGACCAGGGATTCCAAGAGGCAGAGGTGAGGAAGGAGGGCGTTCCAAATATGGGGCACAGCTGCTGCAAAGGCAGCTAGGTGGTATAGTGGAGAGAACACAGGGCCTGTGTTCACAGACCTGAGTTCAAATTCTGCCACAGACATTTATTAATTGCGTGACCCTGAGCAAGTCATTTTACCCTCAGTTGCCTCAATTTCCTCATCTGTAAAATGAGCTGGGAGCAGGAAATGGTGAACCATCCCAGTGTCTTTGCCAAGAAAATACCAAATGAGGTCAGGAAGAATCAGACAAGACGGAAAGGACTGAACAACAAATTGCAAAGGTATGGAGATGGGAGATAGGATGTCATGTATAACAAAGAGTAAGGTAGCCATTTTGTCTGGACTATAGAGTATATGAATAGGAATATTGTTTACCAGTGCTTGGAAAGGTAGGGTGTGTGTGTGTGTGTGTGTGTGTGTGTGTGTGTGTGTGTATGTGTGTGTGTATGTGAGTGTGTGTGTGTCAGTGTGTGTGTGTTCTGTTGTCATCTTTATATTCTGTTGGAATGGATTTTCTGAGGTTCTTTCCAACTCTGGGTCTAGCACTTCTTAACATTTATCAACATTAGAAGGATCAGTTGCATCAATTGGTGCAACAATTTTACTATAATTTTGCTCTGAAATAAAAAATGCTCATTGTATCTCCATTTTCTTTGGCTATGAATTTTTAAAATCCACTACATCAATTTGTGCTGGTTATTCCTTTGAGGTCTTTAAAAATTCTCTCTATAGTGTGTTAAGCACCGACTATGTGCCAGTCTCTGTGATGGGCTCTGGGGATAAAAAATCCAAACAGTCTCCACTATCCTGTGTTAATAGTGAGTTCCTTATCACTGGAGGGCTTCAAATAGAAACTGACTCAGTAATTCCTTCCAGCTTTGACTCTTTGTCCTAAGTGACTTCTTATTGGGACTATTGTTCACATTTAGAGATGGGTTAGGCTGGATGGTGTCTGAGCTCTGAGAGTCTGGGCTTCTTGTCCAACAGGCAGCCTGGCCTCCAAGATTGATGAGCAGGGGTGAGGGGGCAGGGGTCCAAGGGGTTGCTATGGAGAAGAAGCTGACCATATTCTCTCCTCCTCCCCTCCCCACCCTCTCACCCTTATCTTGGCTCTGCTCCTGATCCAGGCTCAGATACTAATCAAACCAAATGTCCTTTTATTCGACTACTCTGGTTGCAATTAGGGACCCAATATGTTTCATTAGCCGTGTGTAAATAATACATGTGTCCAATCCTAGGATGAGTCAGTCAGGGTCGGCAGTTGCTTGGCTGTGCCATGTACTTGCCTTGTCTCTTACTGTTCTGCGTTGGGCCTAACCCTGGCATGAAGGTGGCATATGAGAGTCTCTATTCTCTGGGGTCTGGAATGAAGGAGTGGATGAGCTTTTCTGGGACTGACCCTTGAGTTTGCTTCTCCCCATCTTGGCTCATATAGATGGAGACATTCCCAGAGTTCTAAGGTCACAGCTCAAACACTTGGAAGACAGCAACCATATCCTTGCTGAGTCTTCATTTTTTCCACTTAACATGCCCAATTCCTCCTTTAGAATTGGGAGTCCTCCTCCCTCATTTTTCAGATGAGGAAACTGGGGCCCCCATAAGATATTATGTCCACAGGCCATCTAGTCCAATCTGCTTATTTTATAGATTAGGTTCAAGGCTCGGAAGCTCCTTGAAGACAGAGACTGTTTTGTCTCCTTTTGTATCCTCAGCCTTTAGCATAGTGCTTAGCACATAGTAGGTATTTAATGCTTATTGATTGATTGATTGGTGGAAGGGGAGTGACTTGTCCAAGGCCACACAGGTATTCTACACTAGAAGTAGTATTTGAACCAAGATCTTCTGACTCAAGAACCAGAGTTCTTTCCATCACATCATTCTGCCTGAGTGTGACATCAGTAATGAGATGGGTACCTTTGTATTTGCCTCAGACTGGGTTTCCAGAGGAAACTGGTCCTCCATTGGGTTTATGGCTGGATGCATCAAATCTTTGGCTTTTAGGGCCACTTGATACTCAAACCGAGGAGGTTTTCCATTCAGTCTCACCTGCCTGCCTCTTGTTTACCCTGGAGATCTTGGCTGTGGCACCATTGGGTGGAGGAAAGGGACACTGGAAGGAAATTATGAGTCAAGTCAAAGTGTGGTTCTGCATGGACATGCTGTCTCCCTGATGGATTATAAACTCGTTGAGGACAAGGACTGATTTGTTTTTTTGTCTTTGTATCCCAACTCCCCAATACAGGGCCTGGCATGTAGATTATAGAATTGAATGAAATGTTGCATTTCCTCATAGAAATGAGAGTCTCTGTTCTCTGGGGTCTGGAATGGAGTGAATGAGCTTTCCTGGGACTGACCCATAAGGTTGCTTCTCTCCATTTTGGCTCATAAGGATGGAATATTCCCAGAATAGAATGTAAAGAGGCCAGGGATTGACTGCTTCATTTTTGTCTTTGTATCCCAAGTGCCTAACAGAGTGTCTGGCACATAGTAGGTACTTATAAAATGCTTGTAGAATTGAGTGAGCATTGTATTTCCTCATGGAATGTAAGTCACTGTTTCATTTTTGTTTTTTTATCCAAAGTGCCTAACACCGTGTTCTAGTTGTCATCAATGATTACTAGTTGAATGATTGATTTTTATGGTCTAGTGGAAAGAATGTTGGACTCAGGGTTGAGAGGCAGTCAGTGTAGAAGCCCTGGGAAGAGAATGCTAATTTCTATTTTAAATGAAGTTTCAACAATGCCAATTGAAGCTCTTGTTTCATCTGGCCCTTCTTTCTTGTTTTCCTATATTTTTTTCCCTAGTAAGTAAAATAAGGACCCTTCTGGCAGGGTCTTCCTTGGTACCCAGGGTCCATCTGGGACAAAATCATTAAATTGTCTCTTCAAATCCCATCATAGTTCTTGAGGTAGATAAGGAGTTTAGTGTAGAGGGTAGAGTTCTACTCAGAAAGTAGAAAGGGGAAGAAGAATTTATATGGTACCTACTATGTGTCAGGCACTGTGCTAATAATCCCTTTTATAAATATTATATCATTTGATTCTCACAGCAAACCTGGTAGTGAGGTACCAGGTTTTACAGTTGAGGAAACCATGGCAAACAGAAGTTAAATGACTTGCCCTGGGTCACACAGCAGCAGTGTCAGAGGCTGCATTTGAACTCAGGTCTTCCTCATTTCAAGCCCAGTGCTCTGTCTGTTGTGAGTCGTCAGCTGCCTCTGTAAGGTACTGTATACCAATTCTATTGATGAGTTCTGGGACCATGGACATTTATCTGAGCCTCTATTTTCTCTGTAAAATGGGAGATAATAGCACCTATGTCTGGGAGCTGTCTTGAGGCTCAAATTAATAATGTTTATGTAAGGGTAAGATCTACTGAGTCAATCAATTAATCTCCTCACTCCACTTAAAACAAATGACACAATACTCCAGCCTGATAACTTTGTTAGAGCAGAATATCTCAGTTGACCAAATCAAGCAATCAGTATATTCCATTTAAAGAAACTATCTTAACTGAGAACACATCTATTGAATCAATTAATTGATGGAGGGTATCTGATTTAGTTTGAGAAGTCCTTAACAGCCATTTAATGAAATGGAATGATACTACATAAAAGATGTATCTGTATTGGCCCAAGGATCTTGACCATGCCTTATGGCTTTTGTATAAAACAGCAGGTCAGTTTGGATCCCAGTATTTAATATTTGGCCAATGAGTGGGGAAATATCCCAGTCAAGCACTTGAGAAGGAACCATTTGGTAATGGTAGTAGAGACTCTGTCTTCTCCTCCTTGCTTTACCAGAGCATGACCTAGAGAACTAAGTGGGCAGGGCACTGTAAGAAGATTTGGGTTTTTTTTTTTTATCAGAGTCCTAGCAATGTCTCATGAACAGCAGTGATCGGCGGCAATGTCAGTGCCAGGAGTTGAAGAACTAGACATATTGAGGCTACATGGCTTTTGGGTGCTACAAGAAGCTCTGAAGGGGAGCATCAGGAGTACCCTGATAAAGGAAGAGAGCCACTTCAGAAGCAAAGGATTCTGAGTTATTCCTCCTAAGCTTGGGTCCACTTTCTCTTTGGCTCTATATGTACAGGGAGGAGAGTGTGTCTTGGACTTTTGACAGTGTGTTTTACACCAACTATCCCATTGATAGTAAGTATCTATTCCTGAAAGCTACTTAACTTCTCTGATTGGCTTGTAAAGTCTGTTATATCTTGGCTTTTTTTCTGCCTTTCCAGTCTTCTTACATTTTAAACCTCAGCACCTCTCTACTCCCAGCACTCTCTCTCCTCTCTGTTTTTCCTCTCTTTCTCTCTCTCTTCCTCCCTCTCCCTCAATCTCTCTCCCCTTCTCCTCTCTCTCTTCTCTTCTCTTCTCTTCTCTTCTCTTCTCTTCTCTTCTCTTCTCTTCTCTTCTCTTCTCTTCTCTTCTCTTCTCTTCTCTTCTCTTCCCTTCCCTTCCCTTCCCTTCCCTTCCCTTCCCTTCTCCTCTCCTTTCCTCTTTTCTTTCTCCTTCCCTCCTTCTCTCTCTCTCTCTCTCTCTGTCTCCCTCTCCCTCTCCCTCCCCTCCTCTCTCTCTGACACTGGTCTCCTTGCTATTGGTCACATCATACTCTATCTCCTGACTCTGAGCATTTTCCCTGGCTGTCCTCCATCCCTGGGTCTCTCTTCCTCCTGATCTTTGCATCTTGGCTTCCTTCAAGTTCCAGCCAAGATCCCACCTTCTACAGGAAGCCTTTCCTCTTTAAGGCTAGTGCCTTCCCTCTGTTGATTATCTCCAATTTATCTTGTACATATCTTGTTTGTATATAGTTATCTCCATGTTGTCTCCCTCATTAGATGATGAGCTTCTTCAGATTAGGGACTATATTTTGTCTTTCTTTGGATCCCCAGAACCTACACAGTGCTTGGCACATAGTGAGTGCTTGATCAATGTTAATTGACTGACTAAATCTGACTGGCTATTTGATATCAATGAATAAGGGTGGGTTTGGAAAGCACAAAATGGGGGCTTATGAGGTATGACACTAGAAAAGAACCCGCCTCCCCCAAGCCATTAGAGACCCCAAGATCTCTTGGAGGAGAAGTTGTCAACTGACCTCTGGAGAAACAGCCTTCCAAATTGCATGGGAGCTAGAAGAGAAACTACAAGGTGTGCGCTACATATAGTGTTTATAAAGTGCTTTATAAGTCTTGGAGCACCATATAAATGTCATCTGTTATGCCAGTGATGATGAACATGATGATGCTCCATGACATAGTAAAAGGGATTGGTCTTCCAGTAAAACAATCTGAATTTATATCCTCCCTCTGAATGACAGATTTGGAATCAGGACTAAAGGGTATTGGCTATCCTAAAGACAGAGGCTGGGGTCAAATCTCATTGGTTTTCATCTACTTCATACATATTTAGTTTTTTTCCCCTTCTTATTAATATGAATTTAACAAACATCAACAATTTCCTATATGAACAGACAAAGAGGACTGTCAATGGGCGGGAAGCTAGCTTCGTCATTGGTCTTCTGGAGTCAGCATTAGTCATTGTGTGGAGTAAAGTTCTCAAGTCCCTCACAGTTGCTTCTCTTACAATGTTTTTCCTGTTCAGTTATTTCAATCATGTCTGACTCTTTGTGATGCCATTTGGGGTTTTCTTGGCAAAGATTACGCAGTGGGTTACCATTTCCTTCTCCAGCTCATTTAACAGGTGAGGAAACTGAGAAAACAAGGTTAAGTGACTTGCCCAGTGTCACGCATCTAATGAGTGTCTGAGTATGAATTTGAACTCAGGTCTTCCTGACTGCAAGCCTGGTGCTCTATCAACTGTACCATATAACTGTCCCCCTTACAATGTAATCTCTGTATAAATTGTTCTCCCATGCACTTGGCTTGGAATCTGGAAGACGAGTTCAAATCCTACCTCATACACTTGCTAGCTGTGGGAACTGGGCAAGTCACTTAGACTCTGTTTGCCTCACTTTCCTCATATGTAGGATGGTGATAACAGTGTCTACCTCTCAGAGTTATTGTGAGAATCAAATGAGATCATATTTGTAAGGTTCTTTGTAAAACTTAAAGTGTTATGTAAATGCCAGCATTTCATTATTCCTGTTTCTCACTTTACTTTGTATGAACTTATGCAAGTCCTTCATTTTTTTTTTGAAGTTTCCCTTTGGTCATTTTGAATAGTGTAGCAACATTCTGTTACATGAATATTCTAAAATGTGTCCAATCAATTGATCGATCAATTAATATTTATTAAGCACTTACTGTGTGCCAGGAACTGTGTTAAACCTTGCTTAGACATTCCCCAACTGATGGCACTGACTTTGTTTTCAATTCTTTACTGAATTTCATGTATTTGTATTTACTTTATCTTGTACATACAGTTACATATGTATATATTTACAATATATCTGTATACTTACATTGATTGTACTTACTTATAAATACATGATGTTCCTTCTCAGGAGAATATAAGCCCCTTGAGGCCAGGCACTGGTACATTTTTTTTTCTGTATTTCTAATGCCTTGGGCAATAACTGGCACATAGTAGGCACATAACTGGCAAGAGTAGGCACATGACAAATTTTGTGGAATTGAACCGAATCCAGGGAAACAAGCTTCACTCAGGCGCCAGCTCTTGATTCCTAGCGAGATGCCAGGACATTTCTCCTGGTGAGTTGAACAACTGCCCTGGGCTGTTTTGTGACAGCTCATGTTCTACCTGTCAGAATTTGTCAGTGAGCTGTGGGCAAGGGCCATATAAACACAGAACTCTAGCCTTGGAAACTGGATCCAAATTGCCCTGGGAACTGATTGCTCATCACTGCTGTCTTGTTTCAGCCATAATTGTGTTTGGGCTTCCAAATTCCCTACCTCCTTTTGCCTCTCAGAGGACCATGCAAGTGAATGATGCCCACACGTTTACATTTCACCACTCAGCCACAGCAGAGAGACAACATGAAATGGAGTCATAGGATCATAGATTTGGAGCTGAAAGTGACCTTAAAGGCCAGTGTCTCCAAAACTCTCATTTTCCAGAAAGCCATGGTTTTGAGTGCCAATCTATGAAACTTCCATGGGCAAGTCGCTAAACCTTTTTGAGTAACCTATTCCAGTAGAAAGAGCCTTGACTCTGGAGTCAGAGGGCATAAATTCAGATCTTACCTCTGACACTACCTGAGTCACCTTGTGTGAGTCCTCTTGCCCTCCCTGGGCCTCAGTTTCCCCATCTGTAAAATGAGGGGATTGAACTAGATGACTTCTGAGGTCTCTTACAGTTCTAGCTCTTCAGGTCCGTGATAGCGACAATAATCCAATGGGAATTTTTCTGATTGTCTTCTCATGGACGTGTCTTCCTGAGCTCTTAGCTCTGGGCATGGGCATATAGGCAGTATAGCCCAATATCAATGAATTGTCATCACCCAGGTATGCTTGCTGCCAGATACCCCAAAGCCAGGGGAATCCTGTCTGTTAAAAATTAATGGAGTACGACATCCTAACATAAAGAAAAGCTGTGAGACTTCATGGCTTCATGGATTGTTAATTCTTTATTAGGTTTTTGTAAGACTGAGATAAAAGGTATTTCATCTTTTTTAAGGGTTGCATTAACATGTCATTGTGTTTTATGGATACATTGATCTTCATTTGGATAATCTGGGAGGGGTAGGAGAAACGTATGCTAACCACCATAGCAAAGACAGTTCCATAATACCAAGAGCTTTGGCTTATGGGTATTTTAGATAGGGACCTGCATGTTAAAAACATGACATGGGGCTGATGAAGACATACCCACCTCCAGAGCCACTGGTTTCCATTGGTCAGTATCTGGAGCATGTAGACTTCATTTCCGACTGCTGCGTTTTTTTTTCTTTATCTTCCCAACAAAGTTGGGAATGCAGATGAGTTGAACAGTCTCTTCTGACGAATGTCAGTAATGAGCTTTTGGGACAGAAAGAGAAAAAGAAGCTGAACTCTGGTTTTAGTGGTTGATGTTGTCTGAGGAAGAGTACATCCCTTATACTGAGTTAGGCGTGGGAAGGGGCTACTCAGTGGTGGGCCATATTGGTATAAATAGAAAGAGATTTTGTTGTTCACTCATTTTCAGTTGTGTCCAACTCTTTATGACCCCATTTCTTTTGTTTTTTTCTTGGTAAAGATACTGGAATTTTTTGCCATTTCCTTCCCCAACTCATTTTACAGATGGGAAAACTGAGGCAAACAAGGTTAGGTAACTTTCCCAGGGTCATACAACCAGTAAGTGTCTGAGACTGTATTTGAATTCAGGTCTTCCTAACTCCACCCTGGTACTCTATCCACTGCACAATCTAGCTATTCTAATGGAAAGAAAAGTGACTCCCAAGTCAGAGGAACTGGATTCAAATCCTACCTCCAATATTTACTATTTATGTGACTTTAGGCAAATCTTCCTTTGTATCAGTTTCCTCATCTGTAGAAGAAAGGGAAGGAGAAGGTTGAATTATGTAGGATACCTCTGGAATTTCTTCTAGCTCTGTGACCTACAATCTCTTCTTAGATTTAGCTTCAGCCACAAGTTTTAACATTGGTGATAGGCAATGAAGCAGACATTTTGCTTTGGATCACCCTGGAGAGCTTAAGCTCTTTGGGGGCAGAGTCGTGGGTTGCTTTGTTTGTGTTTGTCTCCAACACAGAGTATAATGACTGGCATATAGTGGGTGCTGAATAAATAATTTTTGGATTGGATCATACTAGTTTGTAGGTGGGCTTTCTGGGTTAGAGTGAGAGATGCCATATTCTTCTGTGTGTTTGTGTGTGTGTGTGTGTGTGTGTGTGTGTGTGTGTGTGTGTGTGTGGTTGCGTTAATCTATAGCAGTGGTTCCCAGTCATTTTTGTTCCATGAGACACTTTGAACAACAAAATATACTGCAAACCCCCAGAATAATATAATGTACTATTTTAAGAGTATACATATTACATATAAATAATTTACAATTATTTACTGCTTTAGGCAACATTAAATAATTTTTTTATTGTAAACCCCTTGGACCATCACCATGAACCCATAAGGGGTTTGTGAATTGCAAAGTGAGATCCATTGATCCATAGTGTTAGCAAATTTGTCTCTTAAAGGCTGCCTTATTAGTGTTTCCCTCTGAAATTATTTTGTTTATAAAAGTGATATATACTTTATGTATATTTTGTATTTTCTTATATTTATGCATTGCTCTTTCCCAGAAAAATGCTTGATTGTTGGACTGGTTTAGATTCCACTGGCCTTAAAAAAAATGTCTCTTCTGTTGCTTTGGCAGACATTCTAAAAAAGATTCACATTTTGGTAGATCCTAATAGTTTACAAGGCACTTGCTATGTTACAAGCCTGGGAAGAGGAAATATAAATATTTATCCCATTTTACAGATAAACAAACTGAGGCCCAGAGAAATGAAGCAACTACTCCAGGGTCACAAAGACAGAATACAAATGTGACAACTCCAAGTCTGATCTGCTCTCAGTAGACTCTGGAATTTACATGGTGTTTTAATGTTTGAAAAGCTCTTTACATACTTGGGTTGGGTTAGGATTAGAACTGAAGGCATTTAGGGTTAGGGTTAGGGTTAGAATCAGAAATGGATGGTCTTAATTACAGCTTTAAAAAAATTCACTGATTTTAGTTCAACAAGCATTTATTAAGCACTGACTAGGTTCCAGGCCCTGTGCTAGGTGGTGGGATACAAAAGCAAAGATTAAACAGTCATTATTTGAGGAGGTTGCTCCTGTAAAGAAGGGACCAGCTGTCCTCACCAACTATTAGCCAACTGCCAGTCACAGGTCTTGTTTAACTGGATCAGCAAGGTATGCTGGGGAGAGACAGGAGGAAGCATGAGCTGAGCAAGTGACGTCACACATCATCTCCCCTAATATCCCTCTGGAGACAGCTAAGGACCCTGAGCCCAAGAGCTTTGGGAATAACAGTGCTTCTAGTACAGTGCCCTCTGACATTATCCTGGAAATTAATCCCTGAGGAGACACAGCCTACCAACTGCTCTTCCAGGTGCCTCACCTATTGAAGACCCAGAAGAGAAGGTGTTTGTCACTAAAACCCTTGTCCCTGACAAATGGTTCATCATCAGAAATTGAAAAGACTTTCTTAGTGGAAATGGCATGAAAAGAAGATGAAGTGTTACTACATGCTTTGCTGCTGAATCCTAGGGCCCATGAGGGCTTCCTATCTGACTTGTAGCTGAAATTTTTCATATGGTCTGTCTCCTACGTACAGTGCCTGATACAGAGTAAGCACTAAATAAATACTTGTTTTCTTCCTTCCTCTGTTGTTTCCCCCATTAGAATGTGAGGTCTTTGAGAGCAGGGACTTTTCTTCTTTTTACTTAGCATGTTTTATACATAATAGGTGTTTAATAAATGTTTCATCCATCCATTCATCCACCAATCAATCCATCCATCCACCCATCTCTCCATCCATCCGTCCGGGAAGTGGAAGATGAACTATCACATAAGGGAATCAGAAAATGGGCTAAGCACAATATGTACAGAAAAGCAAGGTGGAATCAGTCTTGGAAGATGGGTTGAACTTGCAAAGTCTAACCTACATGTGAAGGACCTTTAATGCCAAGCAGGAGTTTTGAATTGAACCTAGAAGCAGGCTATGGTCAGATCTGTGCTTTAGGAATATTAATTTGACTGCCGTGTGGAGCCTGGATTGGATATGGCTCATTGGAAGAATCTTGGCAAACTATTCTGTACCTTGGTGGATTTTTGATGTCATTCAAGTGTCTCTTGATCAAGGCAGATCTTGACCCAGTTCTGCCTTCTTATCCCTATGTTGTTCATTCTTATTTATGTTTCCCTATAAATCCTCTGTGAGTTATCTACCCAATCTGCTGGGTGCCTTCCTGCAAGCACCCATGTCTTTTGCCTCTTGGACTTCTGTTCCTAGTGTAGCCTTTGGGCTTTCTATTTCATCTTCCTTATTCTCACCATATGTGGCTGGCTCCATTCCTTTCCTGGTTCTACGCATCCCTAATGATGTCTCTTGTACCACTTCCTGCGCATAAGGCATTATTGGCAACACGCTCCAGGCTTTTTACACCCACCATGTGTCTTTCCATTGCCCTCTGGCTCACCTGCTATTGTGACATTTCTGAGCTCATGGAATTCAATGATTCACAGGCCTACAGCACCCCCAGGAGAAAGCTGGTGCTAAGTGATGGTCTTTTGCAGCAGAAAGCTGTGTGCTATCTTTTGAAGAGTTCCCTGGCTTCCCAGAGGCGATCTGGTCCAATCTCTCCTCTGATTCTGTTCAGCCTCCTGCTTATTGGCCAACCTCAGTGTCTATAGAGGGGTTATAAGATCATTGAGCTAGACCTGGAAAGGACTTCAGAGGTCATCTAGTTTAACCCTCCTCCTTTCACATATGAAGAAACTGAGGCCTGGAGAGAGTAAGTGACTTGGCCCTTGTCGCAAAGCTCTGTGGTAGAGATAGGATGTGAACTCAGCTCCTCTGGTTCCAGAGTTCTTTTCACTGGGTTGCTCATCCGACTTTGATACTTTGGAAGAACCATAATTTTTATTCCCATGGGAACTTGTTTCACCTCAGTTTATTATATTCATCGTGATCTGTTTGTAAATGGTAGAATGTAAACTGGTTGAGGGTAGGAGCAGATTCATTTATGTTTTTGTTTCCCCGGCTCCTAGAACAATGCCTGTTCTTAATTATGTTGGTGCTTAATAAATGCTTCTTAGATTGGGTTGGGTTGGATCCTATCTTATGCCATAGGAGATGTTTTCATGCCTTATTTTTGCCAGATAATTTCATAATGTTTATGATGAAGACCTTCATGAGGCTTTTCTAGACTGCTCTTCTGTTGGGCTCAGACACAAAACCTTTTTTTGATTGGTGGGATCTGGCAGTGACTGTATGCAGCTAGAATGAGCTGAGGAACCCAGGGTCACCTTCACACCACAATGTGGAATTGGTAGGGGATATTAGCAGAGAATAGACTACTATGGGGCAGCTAGATGGCACTGGCCCTGGAGTCAGGAAGATTCATCTTTCTGAGTTGAAATCTGGCTTCAGATACTTGCTAGCTCATGTGACCCTGGATAAATCACTTAACCCTATCTACCTCAATTTCCTCATCTGTAAAATGAGCTGGAGAAGGAAATGGCAAACCACTTCACTATCTTTGTCAAGAAAACCTCAAATGTGACCATGAGGAGTTAGATCTCTTGAAAAAAAAATAACAGAGGATATTGAAGAAAATTGAAGAAATTGAAGAAAAGGAAGACTTTTTTAAGGGGAAAACTGTATTAATAGCTTTCATTTTTTATATCACCTCCATTTCCAAATATATCTTTTATTCCTTCCTTTCCCAAAGAGCCATCTCTTCTAATAAGACTAAAAAAAGATAGAAAAGGAGAAAAAAAGTTAAGTAAAACTCACCAACACATTCCTTGTGCCTGGCAGTCACTGTCATGTTCCATACTCATAGGCCTCCAGCTCTGCAAAGAAGGGATGAAAGAACATTATCTCCTTTCTTATTTGAAACTAAACTTGATCAGTACAATTATATCCCCTTCAGTACCTTTTTCATCTTGTTATTTTTGTTTCTATTGATGTAGTTATTATATATAGTTTTCTGGATCCTGTCACTTTGATCAATTCATGTGTCTGAATTTAAGGAAGAACTTCTTGATTATTAGAGCTGTTTAAATATAGTATCGTAGGATCATAGATGATGCAGTAAATAGAGAAGTGGATCTGGCCTCAAACACTTGACCCTAGGGGAGTTACTTAACCATTCTGTGCCTCAGTTTTCTCATGTATGATATGGGAAAAATAATATCCTCTATCTAGGATGAAATATGAAGATATTTGTAAAGTAACTTGTCAACTTTAATACTAGGATATGAAGAAAAATCTCCTAACATAGTACCTGCCCTTAGGAAACTTACAGTGTCCATGCTTTATTGGCATCCTTGTGACCTCATGCAATCTGGAGGAAGGCTCCTGCCATTTTGAGTGAAGCCCTTGCAGTAGATTCTCCCAATAGAACATAAATAAGAGTTGTACAAGAAGACCACTTGTGGATGTCCAGGCACCACTGGACAGAGTATTCACATTGGTAAAATCACAGATCTATCCAGGAATCAGGTTAATATTTGGGTGGTATTGGCACTGTTATCTTAAGATCATTTTACAATTCCAGGTATACATTGACATGCACATTGACTTATTGTCTTCCTTTATCTCCATGGCTTTCAGAATGGGGTAGTAGAAAGAACACTGGAGACATATAATGTAGGTTTGAGTTTGGCTTTGCCGCTGTGAAACTGGGTTATTTTAAAGAAGTTACTTAAACTTTTGTGACTTGGGTTTGTCTATCTGCAAAATGGGAATGGTTGAATTTGCTCTGTCTTATCTCTGGTCATGATGTGACAGTAGGTATGAAGTAGCCAGAGAATTCACATATACCATCTAAAGAGATGGTATTTTTTTTTCCATGTGTGAAGATTGTTGAGCACTTAATGTGTTCTTAGCTCTTGCCTTGAGTTACAGAATCTCAGAGTGGGAAGTGACCCAAGACAACATCTAACCCAAGCCAAACTCTCCATGCATGTCCTCCCCATCTCTCTATCTGTCAAGTGATCCTTTACTTGAAAGCTTCCAGCGAGAGAGGAATCCATGACCTCCCATAGAAGGCAGGCCATTTCACTGCTGGACAGCTCTCTTTGTTAGGAAGTTTTTTCTGGTGTGACCAGCTATTCTACCCACTGCTTTCATTTCTGCCCTCTAGAATTAAGCAGAAAAAGCCAAATTCTGCTTTCACAAGAGAGCCCTTCAGTACTTGGAGACAGTTATCATGTCTTAAGCTTTTTCCAAGCTAAATATCTTAGAGCCTCAGGCAACCATGAGAGATCTGTTCCACAGGTAGTTAATCCCTCTCTCCCTTGCAGGAAGCCAAGATATTTATAGACAATTATTATGATAATTGGCACTAAAAGAAAACCAGGTAGATACAGTTCTTACCCACAACTCTTCCAAGTTTGGTTCAGTTGGTCTTGTCTTGAAAGAACTACTAAGATCAGACTAATATAAATTCAATGGCCCAACAGATATATATCATAGAGGTGGTTGAGTGCTGGGACTAGAGTCAGGAAGACTCATCTTCCTGAGTTCAAATCTGGCCTCAGATACTTACTAACTGTGTGACCTTGGGCAAGTCACTTCACCCTGTTTGCCTCAGTTTCCTCATCTGTAAAAGGAGCTAGAGAAGAAAATGACAAAGCACTCCAGTATCTTTGCCAAGAAAATGGGGTTATGAAGAGTTAGACATGGCTGAAAAAAACTGAACTCACACACATATACACATACATATGTGTCTGGGTATATATGTGTCTGTATATATAAACATATATATGAAGTCATGCAAGGCATATTTCTATATATCCATGTTCTGAGGGGGAAAAATAGCAAGAAAAAAAAGGGAAAATGCTTCCGGCTGCCCTCTTAAGTCCATCAGTTCTCTCTCTGGGGGTGGGTAACATTTTTTATAGCTACGGATTCTAAGAGGTCAAGCTGAGGATAAGAGGGGAGAGGCATATTCTGGAAATGGGGAATTGGATATTATCCAAAAATTTCGGTTTCCTTATCTGTAAAATGGTGACAGAAATTCTAGTACAATCTCCCTCATGGGATTGTTCTGAGAAAGAGACTCTGCAAACCTTAAAGGACTATAGAAATGGGAGGGATGGATGACAGTTGCAAGATTTCTCATCATCTGTAAGCGGATGTTGAGCTTTTTAAAATTATCCTTTGAAATATCCTGTCCCATAACCAGAGCCTTCTCCTACCTTTGTGTGCTAGTGTTCACTTTCTGTTCTTTTTCCTCAAAGAGGACTTTGTTTTTTCCCTCTACAACAAAAGGCATTTCCAGTGGGAATTTTCCTCCCTCGCTGTTCTTTACTATTTTGGGAAGGTTGGGTAAAGCAGTTCTCATATTTTCAGTCTTAATGGTGCCCACCCACAGGGAAGTTTGTGTTGGTGTTTCATGGGTGGTCGGTCAGTGAAGGAACATTTATTAAGGACCTACCATGTTCTAAGCATTGTGCTAAGAGCCAGGGATACATAAAAGGGTGAAACTCCTGTCCTTGCTCTTAAGGAGCTCACAATCTGATGGGTGGGGGAAAAACATGAAAATAACTACGTACATGTTGTTGTTCAGACATGTCCAACTCTCTGTGTCCCAATTTGGGGTTTTCTTGGCAAAGATCCTGGAATGGTTTGTTATTTCCTTCTCCAGATCATTTTACAGATGAGGAAATTGAGGCAAACAGGGTGAAGTGACTTGCCCAGGGTCACACAGCTGGTAAGTGTTTGAAGCTGGATTTGAACTCTAGCCTTGGGTCAGGTGCTCTAGCTACTTTACCACCAAGCTGCATGCAAGATATGCACGTGTACATATAATATGTATATAGAGTAGATGAAAGGCAACCTTAGAAAGAAAGGATTAGCAGAAGGGTTGGAGAGGAATGGGACTCAGAAAAGCTTTTTGCAAAAATTGAGATTTTAGCTGGGTCTTGGAGGAAGCCAGGCAAGTCAAGAGGTAGAAATAAGAAAGGAGAGCCAATGAAAATGCTTGGAGTCTCAGGGGACAGAGCCAAGATGGCAGAGTAAAAGCAGGGACTTGCTTGAGCTCTTCCCCAAACCCCTCCAAATACCTGTAAAAAATGATTCTAAACAAATTCTAGAACTACAGAACACACAATATGACAGAGTGAAACAAATCTCTAGCCCAAGACAACCTGGAAGACTGATAGGAAGGGTCTATTGCACCAGGCTGTGAGTAGAGCACAGTCCAGTATAGGGTGTATCAACACAAACAGGGCTGGAGCAGATCTCAGGGGACTGAATCACTGGCAGCTATGGCAGTTTCCAGACTTCTCAACCTACAAACACCAAAGACAGGTCAGTGGAGAAAGTCAGTGGGAAAACTCTGTGGGACATGGGTGAAAGAAGGGCATGATCTGACTGGGATCTGGTCCCATCCCTGGGGTGGGGGAGGTGGTGGCAGCAGCAGCAGCAGGAATGGAGGCTGCTTCCAGAGCTCTGGGACCACAGATGGTGGGAGATCAAACCAATGATACAAAATCTCTGAAGTTTGGGACAGTACACTCACATCCACCATCACCCCCATTGGAACCAAAGTTCTACCTTGCAAGACAAAGAGTTTAAAAAAAGTATTTGGCTGGGAAGATGAGCAGACAGCATAAAAAACCCTCAAACTATAGAATTACTTTGGTGACAAAGAGACCAAAGTATATGAACAGAAGACAACAAAGTCAAAGCTTCTACATCCAAAGCCTCCAAGAGAAATGTGAATTGGTTGCAGGCCATGATAGAACTTAAAAAGGATTTTGAAAATCAAGTAAGAGAAGTAGAGGAAAAATTGGGAAGAGAAATGAGACTGATGCAAGAAAATCATGAAAAACGAGACAACAGCTTGCCAAAGGAGACCTAAAAAATATTGAAGAAAATAACACCTTAAAAAATAGACTAACCCACCAAATGTCAAAAGAGATAGAAAAAGCCAATGAGGAGAATGCCTTAAAATGCAGTATTGGCCAAATGGAAAAGGAGGTTCAAAAGCTCACTGAAGAAAATAATTCCTTAAAAATTAGAATGGAATCTGAAGACTCCTCTTGGAGTTACACCAAAGAGTCCTGCATAGTTAGACTGGAAAGGTAAGAAAGAGCCAGATCATGAAGGGCTTAAAAAACCAAACAGAGCATTTTGTATTTGATCCTGAAGATTACAGAGTAAAGGGATGGGTCCATGGTCACATCTATACTTTAGGAAAATCACTTGGGCAGCCACATGGAGGTTTGAAATGTGGAAATCCATATCTAGAAGACCGATTGTTTTCTTCTTTTCAACTGTACTCCCTCTACTCTGCCTTCTGCTGCAGGTTGCAATGGGGACTAGGATATAGGAATTCTGGAAAGATGGTATTAGAAAACTCAGCTGGATCCTGAGTGTGAAGACTCTGGCTACCAAAGGAGGGATCTTTAAATGTCTAATAGAGGATGATAGACTCCTAGAACTAGGAGAGACCTCAGGGGTCATCTGTGACTTGGCCAACCCCTTTATTTTACTGATAAGGAAACTGGGGCCCAAGAGAGGAAGGGACTTGCCTAAGGTCACATAGGAGTGTAATGGTGGTGGTTGTCTGTTCTTGAAGAGGATGAAAATGATATCACCATGCTAGAGACAAGTTTCAGTGTGTCCTACTGTGGTTCATCAGACTAATACAAGCTTGGAATGCTCTACCACAGGTTGGGCACAAATAATCCAATGTGAACATTGGAGGTGGATACTCTAAATTTGCACATCCTGAATTTCCTTTGAGCTGTATCAATTCTGCTTTGCTTATAGAGCACAGCACTTTCTCTGATGTGGGCATACCATGCTAGGTGGTCCTGTGCCAGTGTCTCCAAATTCACATAATCAAATCCAGAGTTCTTAAGACAGACCCCGAGAGTGTCCTTGTGTCACTTCTTCTGACCATCACGTGAACGCATGCCCTGTGTGAGTTATCCACAAAATAGTCTCTTTGGCAAGCGTAGGTTTCACATTTGAAGAACATGGCCTAATTTAGAATTAACAACAATAATTAATACTGATATTTATATAGCACTCAGCACTTTAGTAAGGCAGAGTAGGGATTCGTTATATAATGCTCTAAAAGGCAGTGGCACTTGAGCCATACTTTGAAAGAATCCAGGGATTCTAAGCAGAGGGAATGCATCATCTCCTTGTAGAGACACAAACATATATTTTAAATTCATTCAGAGGTGAAATAGTTGATTTGTTCAGTATGCGTCCTTCTCCCAAGCATGACCCATTCATATCTCAGTAGATGATTTTTTTGAGTGTCGCTTTCCATTCAGAATTTGGCAAGGTTAGTCCTTGGACAGCAGACATAATGATGCACAAGTCCTGCCAGGTTAATAGTTGAAGGTTGGTAAGATCTGCCAATGATTGCCCTCCTTTTGAAAACTCAGAGTCATCTCTATGGAATGATGATGCATCAGAAAATGTGGTCAGGGGAAGATAAACAATTCAATACTTGTAAAAATGTAGTAGTAAAGTCACAGGTTCAATGCCCCTCTTTTTCCCTATAAATGTCATAGACAGTAGGAGTTCTAAGGAAAGAGAGATCACTGGGGGCTGGTCCAGCAGAAACCTACCTGTTGAGGTTCAGAGTGCTGGGGACCTCAAAATACTGATACTCAAGCCTTCTTTAAACCAAAGAAAAACAAAGTTTATTAAAGATTCACTATGTTGGGTTGACTCTTAAGGAGCTTCCCCATTTGTGATGCTGGTATTAACAAGTGGGCCAGATACAATCTGAGCTACAGTGAGTCTGAGCTAGATTGAATCTAAGCGCCTTCATGGAGGTGAGATGGATCTCATATACAGAAAGACTGTGGGAGGGATCTGGAGGTGGTCTAGTAGTCTGGGGGTTCCAGGGATGATCTTAATGGGAGTGGTCAATAGCCTGGAGTGTCTAGAGGTCTTGTTGGTTATGACCAGTATCCTGGGGTAAATAAAGATTGAATCTAGGGAGGGTCTTGATGGGAGTGACCAGTAACCTGGAGAATGGGATTTTGATAGGATCAAGGATGGGAAGTATAACAGATTTGGGTGTAGTGATAATGCAAAGCTTGTGGGCCTTAAGAGACTGCCAGATCAAGTGGGAAGATTCAAGGAGAGTTCAGGAGGTTCCCAGAGTCTGTATCCTGTCATACCTAGTTCTGCTGCTTTAGAGAAAAGCCCCTAGGATCTGCCATCTCCTGTCTGGCAGACTCTGAGATCTCTTTTCTCCTAACAGCTCCTTAACTCTGCAAGTGGGCTGAGCTCGAGTGGGTGATGCCATGTGCTTTTGCTGCAAGAGGCCATCATGAGGAGAGGAGAGAAATCCCTTTCCTACTTTCTGGACTCTCCAAGGGGTATAAAGGAAAAGATGAGGAGTCCTCAGGAGCTCTCTCAAGAGCTCAGTTCTGTCATAGTTGACTCCTCTCAACTGATTCCACTAGGGTCTTTTTCCCCCTGTTAGCCCACTTAATTGTATGCAAAGAAGAGGTTCCTAGACACTTCCAAACCAGGACTCAGCCAAATTCCTGACCTTTTCATATGCAAATATGGAGTCTGAAAGGACTCTGCCCCACACCCTTACAGACTATAAATTAGTGAGCTATGGGGGCATGTTCTTACATTCCCATTGTTTATGTCCTCTGCCCTTAACATCCTACAAATGAGCTATGAAAAATTTAACCCTTTAATTTCATCTAGTCAATTGAAGAACTTGGTTGGCCAGAGATTTCAACCTCTATTCCAAACCTCTACCCTCACTCATTTTAGGAAAAGGAGGCCCAAAGAGGCACGCAGATAGCTATTGTCTGACACAGGTCTGTGAAACCTAAATCTCATCATCCTGCTTCCTGTGTAAATTGAAACCCTGAAGAATGGGTAGTATTTTTCTAGGTATAGATGGAGAAGGGAGAAGAGGGTAGGGATATATGGGGAGACTAGAAGCAAAGGCGTGGAGGTGGTATATTTAGGGACATAATGCAGAACGGTCAAACTGTAGTGTAGCGGCATTGGGAGAAAAGGTGGGAGAGGGTGGGAGTAGGTGAGATGGGGATGATTTTTCCTGTTTATTCCTGGACTTCTTATCATATATCTTCAGGAAGTTGTCCAGGAATTTATTTCCAGGTGGGAGAAATGAAGGGGTAAGCATTCAGGTACTAGGTCTCTTTTAAACTTCCCATAACTGAAGAGAGTCATGATAGAGATCATTGTTAATTTCCTTTTCTCAGATATTCTAGATGACCAGTTTTATGTGTCGAACAGAATTTCCCTGGCCAGAAAACATCTTACCTGTGAGCTGGGTCTTGGTGCTAGGAGGATGAATGGCATTTGGTATATAAGTGGACTATATCTGGTCCATTCTAGGGGCAGCCAACCAGGGAATCTGGAAAGATGTACTTTGCTAAGAACTCTTAGAGGATTGATTTGGCAGAGGTCAGCTATAGGTCAGAATATGATATGGTCGAGGGGTTCTAGGAACCCCAAAATATAAGGGTACAGAGCAGGTCTGTCTTGAAAGAATTCAAACACTCAAGCCTTCTTTCAGTCCAAGTAACAAGTTTATTTTGACACCTTTTGAGTGGGCAAGATTCCTAGTGAGTTTGAGATATTTGTGATACCAATACAAGCAGGTCAGATTCTAAGAATCTGCACAATTCAATGGTG
>CM053773.1:217534122-217546475 GCA_028658325.1 Potorous gilbertii
AAAGGAAAGGAGACAAACTGAAAGAAGGCAAGTACGTTGCCCAAAGTCTCAGAGGTGAGCAGTAGCCAAGCTGGCTGAGGCCAAGACCCCCAAACTCTTTCTTGTGGGCTCTAAATTCAGCCTTCTTTTCACTATACCTTGGTGAAACCAGAATGGAACCTCACCCTGGGGTTCTTAGTCAATCGGTAAGTATTTATTAAGCACCTACTATGTGCTAAGCACTGGGGGTGCAAAGAAGGTCAAAAGAAATCCCTGCTCTCAAGGTTCTCGCAATCTAAGATGACCACCCTGCAGTCAACTACACAAAGCTCTCTCCTCCTGCATTCCCCAAAACAATGACAAGCCACAAGGCAGAAGCCAAAGGGCATCTGCCCGTGATTCAATCTCCCTCCCCAAAAAAAGACCAAGGTCTCCCAATGTATCCTGGGCCATCTCCAGTCATCCTGATCTATATCTGGCACTGGACTTAGATGGCTCCAGAAAAGAGAGTGAGGCTGGTGCCTGTGCAGATCCCTGCCTCACCTAAATCCAAGTCAATGACACGTCATGACACCACCTTCCTGATGTCATGGTCTTCTTCAAGAATAAAGGACAAACAATAAAAAACAACAATTCTCCTCCCCTCAAAAATAACTCCACTCAGGCATCCCACCCTCAACTCTTTCCTGATACTAAATTCAAATCCAGGTTCAGATCACACTAGCTGTGTGATCTTGGGTAAGACGCTTAACCTCAGCTTTTCCTCTTATGTGTGCCTCAGCTCCCTGGGCAGTAAAATGGGCACAATAATGACACCTACCTCCCAGGGTGGTTGTGAGGAATAAATGAGATGTGGTTTGTAAAGCACTGGGCAAATCTTCAAGTATTATGTAAATGCTTACCACTGCTACTACTACTACTACTACCACCACTCTACTACTGCTCCTAGAGTGTGTCCAGCCCTAACTACCACCACATCGTGGACCAGTACATGAGGCCCCCATAGTCCATTACCCAACATACCACTTGTGACCCAGCACTCAAGTACATGAAGTGACAATTTTACTTTCCTCTCCCCATGGCTATTTACTCTGTGTTTATCATATAGGTGCCAATTCATATTTATGTTTTCTCTCCTTTTAAACTATAATGCCACAAAGGAGGAGGAAGGGTGTTTCTTGGCATCCCTAGCACTCAGCACAGTGCCTAGCATACAATAAGCATTTAATAAATTCTTGTAGCCTGATTGGTCAGCTTTAAACATCATAAATGAGGAATTATTCATTAGATTGCTGCCAATCATGGTGCTCTGCCGTTGACAAAGCATCTGTCATATCTCATCTCATCCTCATGACGGAGGAGGCGGGCAAGATAGATAACAGTTTTCCCATTTTACAGGTGAGGAAATTGAATCCCAGGACAGCAGACTCAATCCTTCAGAG
This sequence comes from Potorous gilbertii, assembly GCA_028658325.1. Taxonomy (NCBI): domain Eukaryota; kingdom Metazoa; phylum Chordata; class Mammalia; order Diprotodontia; family Potoroidae; genus Potorous; species Potorous gilbertii. The sequence continues at coordinate 217,535,544 of CM053773.1, forward strand.
TCATGCAGGGTGTTGATGGAGGAATTCAGATCTCCCACTCCTCTTGTCTCGGGCTCTTCCCAGCACACCACACTGCCTGTCCTCACAAATAGCTCTTTTCCTCTTTCCTTTGATCTGGCTATCATTAACTTTCAAGGAGCTCTTCTCCTTTGCCTTCATCTCAGACACAAGGTCTGTGCTGTAAAGCAATCACCTTCTCAATTCCTAGGAGTCCTCTTACAGCTTTGGATACTCCCCCACCATCAAACCAAAAGACATCATTCACATTTAGACAGTGCTTGAAAGTGTACAAAATAATGTGGCTCATTTCTTTAAAAGACAGAAGGAATGAAACATCCCTGAGGCCGAAAGGACCCAAGAACGCCAGCCTCCTGGTTGGAAAGACCCTGATTCCAGTCTTGTCTCTAACATAATGGCTGTCAGTCCCCAAGGGAACCATGTAGCATCTCAGGACCCCAGATCACTCTCTGTGCCAGTAAGGTACCTAGGGCTACATAGAGGAGAAGGTGGAGGGAGCTTCCTCACAGGAATTTCCTTATGATGAGGATGTCATCGGTCTAGTCCTCCCCAAATTACAATGATGATGATTAAGCACTCCCAGTGTTCAAGTTCAAGGTTTACAAAGCACGTTCATCATAATAACCTTGTGGGGAAGATTTTATATGTATATGGATGGATGGATGGATGGATGGATGTATATTTAGTATTATTAGTATGGAAGGAAAGAGGAAGGAAGGAAAAGGAAGGCATGAGGGAAGGAGGAAGGGAAGGGAGGGAAGGAGGAAAAAAGAGAGGAGGGAAGGAAGAAAGGAAGGAAGGAAGGAAGGAAGGAAGGAAGGAAAAGGGGGGAAAAGCCTTCAGTAAGCATTTACTATGTACGAAGAAGAAATTGTGAAAATGTGAATGATGATGATGATGAAGAAGATGTTGCAGAGGCAGATTTAGGCCCATTGTCAGGAAAACTGTCCAGGAGTTGAGTTGTTCACAAGTGGAATGTGTTACCTCATGAGGTGATGAGTTCCCTGTCCTTAGAAGTCTTCAGGCAGAGGTTAATGGCCACCTGTTATAGGGAGGATTTCCTTTGGGCACAGGTTGAACTTCAATGGCCTCAGAGGCCCCTGGGCATCCTGAGATCATGCATTTCTGTGGCTCTGCTGAGGCCAGGCCTCACATGTTGGTCTCCTGCCTATCAACACAACATCCTTTCTACCTCAGTCAAACCACAGAAGGTAACACACCGTGACGTCTTTGCTGTCAGTCTGCTTCCCAACCCTGGTGGGATCAATGCTGAGGGAGTAGAGCAGATGGCAGACTCTAAGACAAACCTCTGTTTCCACATTAGAGTCTTCACTGAGCCTGAAAGTAACCAGTCCCCTGCTTCTGGTACCTCCCTGACACTTGCTCCCCCTTTCAGGACCTGGAATCTGTAGAAAACACACAGACAAGATATAGCTACAAAGCTGCCTTCCCTGTTCTGGTCCCACTCAGGTGGGTGGGAAAGCAGGCTGGCAAGCTAAAACAGGGAAGAAGACACCATATTAATTGAACAGGCAGAAGGATGGGATCTGAGATTTCATTAGTTAAAGGGAACTCCCAGGTGAGGAAACTCCCTCCACCAATACAGGTTGACACTTTTTCTATAATTTATTGTATAGAGTATTAGAGAGCTGCCCCAACCACTGAGAGGTTAAAAGACTGGCCTAGATATGCCAGAGGATGGACCCAACCATAAGGCTTTCTCTCTGGGAGGCAGATCTCAGTATTATTTCACATGAGCTCTAAGAAGTAATTATCCTTAGGGCTAGAATTTTCATAGCTCTTCAAGGTTTGCAAAGTGCTTTACACATTATCATATTTGACCCTCACAACCACCCTGTGAAGGAGGTGCTGTTACTGTCTTTTATATGTATCTAGAGAAACGAAGGCCAAGAAACAGCAAAGGACTTTCCCACACTCACACAGCTAGGGAGGACCTGAGGCACAATTCAAACACAAGTCCTCTGACTGCAAATCCAGCACTCCGTGTACTATAACAGCTTGTGAGGCCAATGGGGAGATCTTCAATGGGGATCCCAAGCCTGTGAGCAAAAGAGGCCCCAGAAGGAAGTCTAGCATATTGGGGTCACCAGCTGAAACTCTACCAGGATGGTTACGGGAACCCAAGATTCACTAAGCAGGAACCTAAGCTTTGCTGCCTTGGTGGCCAACCTGATTCATTGGGGTCTGGTAGAAAGATCAGAGTCCTGGACTGAGGATCAGGGGGCTTGAGTTCAAATTCTAGCATTAATACTTATACCACGTAAGACCAGAGGTAAGTCACTCAGCTTTTCTGGGTTTCACCTTCCTCATTTGTAAAATGGACTTTCCCATACTAAGCAATCTTCATCCATGTCCACTTAAAAGTCACAGGGGGTTGACTCAACACTGAGGGACCTTATGACTTTCCCCAACATCAACAGAGTACCCACCCACAAGGCATTGTGGCTGCCCACTGCTCATCCCTCAGTCTCTTTCTATCATACAATTCCTTGATAAGCTGTTCTTCAGAGTCATGGCAATGTACTCATACCCAGCATACACCTGTCCGCTGCCCTCTATGAGATTCCTCTTTAGTCCTTCAGAAGCAGTGGAATTCTAGGTCTTTCTACAACAGAGCAATACTAGTAAAATATTTGTATGGAAAAGATAGTCCTTCATTGTTATGGGAAATTTGAGGTCAGTAAAAAGAAAAAAAAATTATTAAATGCCCAGTGTGAACCAGTCATTACGCTAAGCGTTTCACATATACAGCATTTTCTCATTGGATCCTCACAACAACCCTGGAGGGTAGCTGCTGCTGTTATCCTCATTTTACAGTTGAGGAAACTGAGGCAGGCAGAGGTTAAGTGACCTGCTCAGAGTCACACAGCTAGTGTGAGGGGCTTTGAATTTCCCCAAAGCAAACAAGTCCACTTCCCTCCTGCATCAGTGCATTAGAGAGTCACCAAAGTGTGAGGTGAAATCTGAGGACAGTAGGTTACCCACCAAGGGTTATTAGGGAAGGTGGTCTTGGAATTGATTTTTTTAGAAACAGAGATTTAAAACTGGGAAGGGCCTTAGAGATCATTAAGCCTAGAAAAGAAACTAAGAGCCAGAACAGGGGAAGTGATCTGTCCGAGGTTATACAGCTAAAATGCATATGAGACAGGATTCTAACCCAGGGCTTCCAGACTCCAAGCCCAGCATGCACCCACTACACTATACCACCTCTAAAGAACTGAGTGTAACAGGGTAGCTAGGTGGCATGGTGGATAGAGCACTAGCCCTGGAGTCAAGAGGACCTGAGTTCAAATGTGACCTCACACACTTGATACTTACTAGCTGTGTGACCCTGGGGAAGTCCCTTAACTCAGATTGCCTCAACAGAAAAAACAAAGAACTGAGGGTAAAAAACTGGCATTCTAGGCTCAGGGAATAAATGGGGCTTTCTACTCCTAAGACAGAGGGTACAAGGCATGACCAGGGGATGGCACATTGCCAGAGTTTGGTTGAACAGAAAGCACCACATAACTGGTAAAGACAGTGTATGATTACTCCCAATTTTATAGATGAAAACATGGAGGTTCAGAAGAGGGCAAGGGACTGTCCCAAAGTCCCAAAGCTAGAAAGTGGCCGAGCCCCAGCTCATACCCACCTCTTCTGACTCCCACTCTGGCATCCTTTCCATGAGACCAACCTGCCTCGATGGGTCTAACTCCCTCTGCAGCTGCTTGCGGAAAAGTTCCAAATCATATTTTTTGCAAACCAGCTCATACGTCCTTGTTGATTTAAATTTTCATCTTGGAGATGCTTTGTCATTTCTGACAGTTCCTCAATGGGATACTCACTGTCAAGTTTCTCCATCACAAGGCTCTCTTCCCTTTGGCTTCCCTGTCAAGTAGTTAGTGATATTTAAACAAGTAATTACACATACTCACATTCCAAGCCCAGGGTTCTATCTTCAAAGCACTCAGCAGAGAGCCCTTTGGGGATGGGAATCATCACCCTTTAATTTGCTTATTAAATCTAAGGCTTTCATATGTGGGGTTTTCCTATATTATAGCCATCTATAACTTACCAGGTTAAGAACTGGGTTTAACAGAAGATAATACGAAGAATATGTTTTACATGATCATACATATATAGCCTCTATCAAATTGCTTACCATCTTATGGAAGGGGGAAGGGAGAAAGGAAAGGAGAACATTTGGAACTCAAAAAAATTGAAGTGAATAATAAAAATTGTCTTTACAAGTAATTGGGAAGGAGAAGGAGGAAAAGAAGGAGTAGAAGATGGAGGAGAAGAAGAAGAAAAAGAAGAAGGAGGAGGAGGAAAAAAGAAGAGAAAGAAGGGAGAAGGAACAGGAAGAGGAGGAGAAGATGAAGAGGAGGAGGAGGATGCTGATGATGGAAGAGGAAGGAGGAGGAAAAGAAGAAAGAACTTCATCTCTGAAATTCTTCTACTCACATCTTCAAGGGAAAAGATTTTCCCATGAATCTATACTACCCAGGCTAGCAGGGGTTTGGCTCATAGGATCATAGACCTGAAGCTGGATGATCTTCAGAGATCATCCAGTCCTGTGTTATCAAACTCAGACAGAAACAGTGGCCATGAAACTATACACAAGAATCCCTGTGGGCTACATTTTGTTGTTGCAGCTGTTTGGCTGTATCCAACTCTTTGTGACCCTATTTGGGGTCTTCTTGGTAAAGATACTAGAGTGGTTTGCCCAGGGTCACATAGCTAATGTCCAGATTTGAACTCAGAAAAAGTCTTTGCCCTCTCCTTCTCCAGCTCATTTGACAGATGAAGAAACTGAGGCAAGCAGACTTGCCTAGCCTGTTTGGACAGCTAATGTCCAAGGCCAGATTTGAACTCAGAAAAAGTCCCAGCCCTCTGTGCACTATGGCTCCACCCAGTTGTGCCTATTTGCTTCTCCTCAAATTCAGTTTTCTCAACTTCATCCTTTCCCAGGTCCCTATGCCTGGAGTACATTCCTTCATCACCTTTATCCTGTAGAATCGTTTGCTTACTTCAAGTCTCAGTCCATGAACAACTTCCTCCAGGAAGCTTTCGGGATTTCCTTAGTTCTTAATGCCCTTTCTCTCTTCAAAGTAATCAATATGTACATTTATAGTACAAGTTTCTCTTCGTGCAATATAGTACCATATAATACAATACCATACAATACAACACAACACAATACAACACAATTCATACAATAGAATGTAAGCTCCCAACTGGTTTTGTTGCACTTGTTTTCTTGTCTTTGTGTTCCCAGAGACAAGCACTATAGCCAGCACTTAATTAATGCCTGTTGTGTTGGATCAGAATTATAATTTTAAGTTGTCTCAAAATGTGAGCAATCATGATCATGGTATCTTGTCTATTTGTGTCTCTTTGAAAGAAAACACCCCTGGCATGGATTTAATTTTCTATAAAGACGTAAACAATGAGCTGATTCTATCAATGGGGCATCTGACCTAGTTTCTCTTTTCAGATGGTTTTGTTTGGTCTGCCACCTTTGAACTATTCCATGGTCCCCCAGCCCTCATCACTGAGATCAGCCTTCCTTCCATAAGGTCTTTCACCATAGAGGCAGCCTGCAGTCAGAGGGCACATACATGTTTAAAACCTTTAAGAGATGGTTTGAAGGAAAAGTAGGGATGTGTAGCTCAGAGGAGAGATGGCCCAAGGGAAATTTGTTAGCAGTTTTCCATTATTTGAAGGGATGTCATGTGGAGGAAAGATTAAACTTTCATTTGTTCATTCAATACACATTTTAAGCTTACTTACTCTGTGCCAGGTACATAGTAACTGGATACAAAAATAAAAGTGAAATGGTCCCTATTCTCAAGGAGCTTGCCTCCTATGGAGAGAGACAATATGGATGCAGTTGAATGTACCCCAACTTCAGAGCAAACTGTGTCCAGGGGAACAACCTGGGACCACATGGAACATGATTCCAAATTAAGGGAAAGAATGTGTTGCTACAAGAGTTTTGGAGAAGAGATATAGTCTTCTCTCCTTCTTCAAGAGAAACTATGTGCAGCTTCAGGCTCTCTTGGAAATCAATTTGAGATATGGAGGGCGAGGGGTGCTTTGGAAGGCAAACATGTAGGAGAAGCCATCTCCTCAGAATGTTCTGGATTTACAGCTTGCATCCTTAGACTTCAGAAAGTTTCCCTTTTGGGGAGATCAGGGCCACACTCTTAGGAAAAATCTCATATCACTTTCATTGAAAGTGTTCATTCACTCTTGCATTATGTTCCAGTATATTCTAATCCGTAGAACTGAGATTCCAGTATGCTATCTGTTTGGACAACTCAGTTCACTGTTTGTGACGGTTTTTGTGTAACTTACAGTCATGCGAAGGATTTTCCTCTACAAGTATTACCTCCTCCTTTAAAAAAAGAAGCTGGTAGCTTTTGAGCTGAAAACATCATTCTCCTAGACCAGCAGTATTTAGTGGAGCAAATTCTGGATATAATTCTAGTCTCATATCCCCTCCCAGAGAGGAGCACAGAATAGCCAGACTCATGTCCCCTTTTCCTGCTCCCTCAAGGTAAGCATCGTAGTCTTCCTTACAGAGAGAGGGAGGCGAGATTCCAGATATATCCATCCATATCTCTGCATGAACCACATATAGATAACCCCAATAGAATTACAAAATTGACATCATCAGCACACATCTTACACAAATAAATATGAAATATATACAAAGCAAATGCAAAGTAATATCAGGATGGTAGGAGGGTGCTAGCAACTAGGGAAAGGGGAGGAAGAGAAGATCAGGGAAGCTGATTTTGGGGCTGGTACTTGAACCAAGCCTTGAAAACAGCTAGGAATTCTACTCTGTTTGCCTCTAGAGAGCAGAGCTAGAAGCAACAGAAAGAAATTATGGAGAGGTAAAGTTCCAATAAATAGGAGGAAAAACTTTCTAATACTTGGAGCTGTCAAAAAATGGAATGGGATGTCTCAATGGGTTCCACCTCCCTAGAGGTCTTCGGGCTGAGGCTAAGTGAGCACTTGCTGGGGGGAGGGAGGGGATTCTAGCCCAAGGATGAATTGGACTAGATGGTGTCTGAGGGTGTCCCTTCTGATTCCGAGATTCTTTGGGTGAGTAGGACATTTACCTAGGGCTAGACAATACTTATTTACAATGGCTTATTCGCTTAAGATGACCAGACTGAATGATCAACCTAATAATCAACCTAAAGCCTATCAACTGCTATCCCAGAATTCCAAAGGTGAGGAAAGGCAGATGGACAGGTAAAATGCATTGAATTTAGAGTCAGAGAATATGGGTCTAAGTACCATGCCCTATCGTTACTACCTGTGCTACTTTGGAAAAGCCAATTCCTTTGTCTGGGCTTCAGTTTCCCCTTCTGTAAAATGAGAGAACTGGAAATAAATGAAACAAACATTCTCCCTCAAGACAGAGAAATGAAAGTCTACAGGGGTAAAACACTACATGCATCATCATACTGCTTCAGTATCATTTGCTGTTATTTAATTGTCACAAGAGAGAGCTCAGGGGAGGGAAGACTGTGGTATACCGACAAGGCATCAATAAAGGGCATTTTTAAAAGTTTAATCAAGTTAAAAAGGGGTGTTGACTCAGTGATCTCTAAAGGTTCACCTACTTCTGATTCTGTTTAATTCCAGAAATATTTCTATGTATTGTATTATATGTACTGCATACTTACATTCTAGGAATTGTAGAGGTCTCCAGGTTGGAAGGGACCCTTGAAGTCAACCAGCCTGCACTGTATCTAAAGAGGAGTTGCTTCCATATCTCATTACCCAACCATTTTACTGTCATTAAGACCCTTCCATGTGGCTAGGACTGTGATCATTTCTTTGAGGGAAAGAACAGAGTATTATAGAATCACAGATTGAGAACTGGCAAAAAACTGAGAAACTAACTAGACCAACCTACCCATTTTAAAGCTGGAGAAACTGAGGTCCACTGAAGTGACTTCTCCAGCTCACACAGGTAATGAGTGGAAGAACTAAGATTCATACCCAGAAGCTGGTACCAGAATCCAAATCCAATGCCCTTTCCATTAAACCACACTGAGTCCCCAAATGTCATAGGAAGGTTATGATAATGATGGTGTTACCATTTAGACAACTTTAAGGTTTGCAAAGTGCCTTACAAATATTAACTTATTTGATGCTCACAAAACAATCCAGTGAGACAGGTGCTATCATTATCCCACATTAAAGAGAAGGAAACTGAGACTGAGAGACATTAAGTGACTTGCCCAGGGTCACACAACAATAGATGTCTGAGGCAGGATTCAAATTCACCTCTTCTTGACTTCCAGTTCTATGCCTTATCTACTGTAGCACCTAGCTGTGGTGATGATAGAAATAATAAGCTAGAGATAATAACATGTATATTGTTCTTTAAGTTATGCAAAGGGCTTTACACATACTAGCCCATTAGCGCCTCACAAGAACTATGGGAGGTGGATGGTTTAACTATCTCCATTTTACAGATGAGGAAACTGAAGTTGGGAGAAATTAAGTGACTTGCCTGGAGTCATACAACTAGTAAGTAGAAGAGGCAGAAAAAGAAAGAGAGGGAAAGAGAGAGAGAAAAAGGGAGAGAGAGAGAAAAAAAGGAAAGGAGGAAAGAAGGAAGGAAGGAAGGAAGGAAGGAAGGAAGGAAGGAAGGGAAAAGAAGGAAGGAAGACTCCTGCAAGAACTGTGAAGTCCAAATACCCCACCTTGGGTGCTGACTACTTCAGTCCTCTCTGCTCATCTTGCCCTTTTTACAGCATTTCTCTCGGACTACAGTCACATCACCTTTTCAGCCTCCTGTCTTTTATCTTCTCAAAAAACTCCTGTAGAACAGACCCCCTACCCAGGCTTCTGAAAAAAAGTGATTTGAATGCACTGTAATAAATAAACAAATAAAAAAACGAAGACCTGATGTGTGCAGGGAATTCTGCTCCATCAGAAGTGCTGCCAGGAAGGTTTCGAGAGAAAACCAAATTGAATAAAGCAGAGAAAGTGAAACTCAAACCTGAGATTGCTGTGAAAATAAGAGGAAGTCAAAATGTGGGGTAACTGCTTCCTGACATTCCCCAGTGTTTTGGTTCTCAAGGGTCAGTTCCTTTGGAAAAGACAAGGAATCTAAAAAGCATGTCTGGTCCTTTTGAGTTCTGTCTGTTTGGGTTTTTGGCTTTGGTTTTGACCACACTGGAACACTGCCTCTCTTTTCTCCCTGAAGCTCGATCCCCAAAAGCATTTCCAGCCAGAACCATTTATACTCACAGTGTCTGGGCCCCCACTGGAAGTGTTCCCCATGCAACTGAAGAGGTGGGGGAGGAAAACACAGTCTAGAGCCAGTCATGTGAGGGTTGAGGAAAGTCTATTCTTTCCTGACCATTTCTGGATGAGACACAACACAGCATCAGTGATCGAATACTGAAAGAGAGGCATCCCTAGGTTCAAAACCCATTTCTGACACCGAATTGTTGAGTTTGCAGGGACAAGTCACAGAACCTCTCTGAGCCTCGGCTTTCCCATCTGTAAAACTGGAATAATAGTATCTGTAACAAATATCCAACTGAGTTAAAAGACTCAGAATGTTGCATGTAAATTTATTAGTAAATTGTACAGTACCCTACAACTTTTATTTCTGGAGGAGCCCCTCCAAAGGCTACATGGGACCCACTTCTTGTACTGACTCAGTGGAAGGAAATAAAAGGAGGATTTGTCCAGAACACAAAATTGGTTCTGGAATAAGAAGACCAGAGTGGAATCCCATCTCAGATTCTTACTCAATATAAGACCAAATCATATCAAGTAAATCAGCCTTAAGTGCCTACTATGTGCTAGGCAATGTGCTTTAGTATCAAGAATACAAAGAAAGGAAAAATCGAAGTCCCTGCCTCCAAGAAGCTCAGCCGAACACAGAAAACAAGTAAATAGTGTAATAGAAATAACTCAAAATGTAAATAACTCAGAAGGTGCAAGATGTATATACAAAGTGGATGGAAGGCACCCTGCAGGGAGAAGTTAGTAGCAGCCGTGGAAATAGTCTCCTGGAATAGAAGGGATTTGAGCTAAGGCTTGAAGCAAGTCATTTATCCTCCTTCTGGCTCAGTTTCCAGATCTGTAAGATGAGTTAGATGTACACTTAGATCTCTTTTAGCTCTTGATTTATGATCCTGGTATAAATACACTCTGCATTCCTCTCCAGACTGGCCCCCTCTCTCATCTCCAGAGGACTTTCTCTATCATATATTCATCTTGGAAGCTCACTCCACTCCTGGACTACTTTTCACACTAGAAGTACCCTCTGCCCCTTTGATGGGTTGGTTCTTCCTGGAATCTCCATTTTAAGGAGGAAACAACATGTCTTGCATACAGTAGTTGCTTAATACATGTTTGTTGATCAAAACTGTTCTCATAGCTCAGGGGTAAATGCCTGGAGTCTATCCACAGCCCAAGGCTGATTCAATTTCCCCTTTGTCTCATGTATCTTACTCTTACTTAAGGAAGACATAGAACAATGGGAAAAACACACTAGTCTTTTCAATCAAAGGATATGAATTCAAATCCCACCTCTCACAATTACTACCTGTGTGACCTTGGGAAAGCCACTTCTCCCTGCTGGTCCTCAGTTTCCTCATCTGTAAAACAAGGCAGTTGAAACACATGGCCCATGAGATCCCCTTCAAGGCACACTCTAGGGCTGAGATTCTATAATTTTCTGAACTAATTTAAGGTGGAATTCCCCAGAATACTTATTAGATGAAGTCCTGAGTGACCCCATTAAATAGAGAACCACTTTTACTGAATTGCAGTACAGTTTTACGGTACTGAAATGCAGAAATTAAATGAAGAGATGAATGGGAGAAGAAGAGGAAGGGAGAGGGAAAGGGGAGGGAAGAA
>CM053773.1:217552366-217589680 GCA_028658325.1 Potorous gilbertii
CAACAACAGTTTCTCACGTGTGTCAGTATGAGATGTCTGGCTAGTGAGAGCTCACGGAAGGCTTCATGAAGCTGGGTATTTAGAACAATACCACTTTATTTTCAGTGGAAGAGATTTCGCTCTTTTCCCGAGAAGAGCTGTTGGCTTAACATCTACCTGTTCTGATTCATCACCTCGGCTGTTGCAATTGAATGGCAGATTCTCAGAAGAGACCTCATTGACCACCCATCCCACCCTAACCTGACCACATATCTTCTCTACAATGTCCCCAACAAATGTTATACAGCCTTGGCTTGAAGACTTCCCAGTAAGGTGGGGTGCCTCCTATCTCCACAGGTAATCCATTCTATTTTGGGACAGCTCAAATTATGAGGAAGCATTCCTGCCATCAAGAAGAAATCTGCCTCTCCTACTCCCATGCATTCTTTTCTAGCTCTGCCCTCTGGGTCTAGAAAGAACAAGTCTCATCCTTTCTTTTGACACTCTTTCAGATACTTGGAGACAACTATCATGTTCCCCCTAAGTCATCACTTTTCCCTTATGTATTTTTAGTACAAGAAGATGTCAGAGTGTTCGTTTCCAAAGCTAGAGAACAAGGTAAGCTTGATTCATAGTTTCTAACTTAGGGAATGATTAGGATGAATAACAGTCTATCCAAACCAAAGAGAAATCTTCATCAATTTAACAGTGTTCATAACTTCTTGGTGACTCCCTCAGGACAAAGAGGCAATGTAATTCACTAGAAAGAACAATGATCCTGAAATACATAGGTCTGGGCTTCAAGTTTTACCTCTGTTGATTATTACCTGTATGAGCAAGTTGTTTAGGGAAATAATAAATATCCTGTGCCTCAGTTTCCTCATCTGTAATATGAGGGGACTAACCAAATGGTTCCTGGACTCCTTTCCAAACCTAAATCTTTTATCTTAAATATGATTCTCTGCTCCATATGGCATTGACTATAAACTCCTGGCCCTGTGTCTCTCATCTGTTTAAAAAAGAAAGTAGGGGAGAGGATACTGGGTGGCCATTAAGGTTCCTTCAAATTCTAGATCTATGATCCTAAGATGTATTCTGTTGGTATCATCATAGCCGGTAACCACAACTATGGGGTATAGAGAAAAGGATGTTAATTTTAGAATTATCCCTACTTCAAATCTTGGCTCTGCTTAGTTATGTCTCCTCCCCTCTGTGAGCCTCAAGACCCTTGTCATTTAGACTAAGTGACCTTTATCAGCTGCAATCCAGCCTAAAATACTGCTATCCTAAGAGTGGGTACCAATCTGAACTGACAATTTCACCTTGAGAAGTCACCTCGGTTCAACCTATTCAAGAGATGGAAAATTGTCTTGGAAAACAATGACTCCCTTTTCCATCTCACTGTTTGGTCAGGAGGGAATTGCAAGGTGCTTTTCCCTCAATTAATTGAGAAATAACACTTTGTGTTAATGAGTCACTTGCAGACAACATACACTAAATTTGTCATTGCCACTTTTATTTTAAAAATGATTAGAAAGCGTCTCCTTCCCCCTCATAGCAAGACTCAAGAATGACAGATGATCCATCAGTTTATCAGCTGATTTTTAACTACAGCATTTTGCATCCATTATTCCCTACTTAAATCACTCTCTTAAAAGAGGCAAGAACTTATTTTTGCCTCTTGACACTGGAGAAATTAGACAGGGCACCATTTAGATGACTGCTTCTCCATCAAGACAGAATACCGAGCACATAGACAGAAAATCAGGTTGGAGGGATGACGCCGTGTTCTCCCCACTCTCATCCACCCCCAAAATAGGCCTAGGAGACCAAGCACTCGGAGAATCCCTTCATCTTTGAATGTCAAGAAATTTACCCAAAGAAGAGAAAAGTCAGCTTCTCAAGTGCATTGGAAGAATCTCTCTATTCTTTTTTTAAAAATTTATATCCTTCAGTCATTCCTCCCCAACTAGAATTTTGTATCTATTTCCTTAAGTCTTTTTTTAAAGAATTGTTCACTTGAGATTTGATTAGTCAGGGCCTGCTTAGGCACAATCATGGGAGTTTCTGCCTTAAGTAACTGGATGGACACTCATGGAAAACCTACAAACAAGGATGATTAGCTTTCATTAGAGGACTGGTATTGGCAGCAGCATGGACAGGGAAAGAACACTGGGTCTGTGAAGACTTGCATTTAAAACATGCTCTCCTACTTCACACTGGTGTGACCATGGTCAAGTCATTTACCTCATGAGGAGTTGGTTTTCTTCTCTGTAAAAAGGAATCAAACTAAATGACAGATTCCTTCCAGCTCTGAATCTATAATCTTATGCACATAATGGAAAGTAAATAATTAAAGGTAACCTCTGGAGAGATAAAACACTAATAACTTGGGGGGTACAGTGGAGGATACAGAAAGGATTCCCAGAGGAGGTGGAACAAAACCAAATCTGAATCTAAGATGAGAGGAGAAAGGACATTCTAGGAACTGAGAACAGCCTGGACAAAAGCATGGAAGCTGGAGATAAAATATTCAGGTGTGTAGACCAGTTCATAGAGAACATAAGAGAGAATGAATTTTAAGAATATTCATTTAGCAACGATGAGGTTGATGGATTAAAAAAGAGAGGAATGGAGGCATGGAGACAAATCAGGAAGCTGCTGCAATTGACCAAGTAATGGACAGGACATAAACTAACATGGTTTCCACATAAGGAGTGAGAAAGGCTGAGAGCAAGGGATCTTGTGGACAAGATCCAGGCAACAGATTGAATATAGGCAGTGAGGGAATCAAGAATGAGTTCATGATTACAAACATGGGTCCACTCCCTCCTCTTAGAATCAAGCCATCAACAAGTATTTATCAAGCAACCAATCGATCAATTTAGTGCACTCATCCTTCATTGCCAAAGAAGACCATGCCATCAGAGAAATGATGACATGACTTGCACTTGACTTTGTTTTGAGGGAGGGAGGGCTGTGCAGGTCAGCAGCATCACTTCTCCAGAACCATCTGAATCCAGTGACCAGATATTCATCAGGATGACTGAAGATAACTCAGGATGCACTGGGAGATGTTGGGCCCTTTAGGTCAAGGTCTAGACAGGTACTCATTTAGGGTGAGGTAACACCCATTCATTGAATAGGCCTGTTTAAGAAGTAGCCATGGCTTGGCCCCTTTAATGAGGTCAAGGAAAAGAAAGACATCTGGTTGGGAGGGAAACAGCAACAGTTACTAATGATAATCACTCTAAAGCCAGGAGGGTCCAGAAGAGCCCTTAGGCAGGGATCCATTGGCATCCCAGCTTCAGAGTGCAGTAAGTTTAAGGTTTTAATCAATTTCAATAATCAATTTTATTAAGCACCTAATGTATATACCAGGCACTGAGCTATACTGGACATACAAATACAAAAGTGAAACACTCCTGCTTTCAAAGAGCTGATAGTCTCCTTTGTTTTCTTTAAGGCTCAACACATACATCAGCTTTCTCCCAGAAGCCTCCCCTGATCCACAGAGGTGAAAGTGCCCCCTTCTGAAATTTTCCTAAAGCATTTGGTCTGGTTACCTCCCCTGACCTGACCTTCTTGTGTAACTACAGCTAGGTGACAACGGATAAACCACTGAAATTGGACTCAGGAAGACCTGAGTTCATACCTCCCTCAGGCACTCAGCTATTTCTGCCTTATTTTCCTCTTCTGTAAAATGAGATAATAACTGTAGCTATCCCCCAGGGCTGCTGTGAGGACAAAATGGCATAATATTTGTAAAGTACTTGAATACCTAAAAATGCTGTATAAATGCTAACTATTATTAAGATTAGAAAATATTTGTAAAGCACTTTGCAAAGTGTGAAATGCTACATGAATGCTAGCTATTATTAGACTGTTCTTTTGGTTCTGCCTATTTCATTCTGTATGAGTTCATACAAGCCTTTGTATGATTCTCTGAATTCCCCAGAATCAGCTCTGCTAACTGTCTAATAATATTCCATTATATTCATATAGTAGGTTTTTTCTCATCCATTCCCCAGTGACAAAAACCCACTTCATTTCCAGTTCTTTGCTAGCATGAAGAGTGCTAGTAAGAATATTTGGCTCTATATTGGGGTCTTTGTTTCTGTCTTTGGCTTCTTTGGGGTAAATGCCCAGAAATAGAATCACCAGGTCAATGGGATGGACAATTTACTTTTCTTGCATAATTCCAAATTGATAGGGCACACAATCAGACCAATTCATAGCTTAAACAGAGTATCAGTGTGTCTGTCTTCCCCAAGCCCCGCCAGCATTGACTTCTCCTGTTTTGGGTCATCTCTGCAAAATTGCAGAGTGTGAGATGAAACCTCAGTGTTGCTTTCTTTTGCACTGCATTTACCATTAGGGACTTGGAGTGAGTTTTCAAATGGTTATTTACAATTTGTGGTCCTTTTTTAAAGAACAGTTTATTCATAGGATTTACTTATTTATTAGCTATGCTTGGTCATTACAATCGCAGACCCAAGGGTGGTATCTGGCACCTAGTAGGTGCTTAATAAATGTCTATGGAGTTGTTTCTCAATCTTTATCTTTTTTTAAAGAGAAGTAGGTTACATAGTACATAAAGCATTAGACTTGGAATCAGGAAGACCTGAGTTCAAATCCTGCCTTAGACAATTGTCAGCTGTGTGATCCTAATTAAGTCTCTTCACCTCTCTATGCCTCAGTTCCTCATCTGTTAAATGGGAGAGAGAAAGTTGGACTTGATGACCTAGTTAATTTCAGGCAGCATTTACTAGCCTTATCCAGAACCTGAATTACAGAAAATGCACCCAGTTTTCTATTTTTCTGACCCCTGGTAAGACTTCTGGATGGAGATGGGAAGTTATATCTGAAGAAGGAGGTGGTGAGGAGAAAGGAGAAGAACTGTAATTGCTGAGCAAGGAGGGTATATAATATGTACATACATGTGTGTATATTCATACATACATGTGTATATATGTACACATGTATATACATATATAATATATACATATGTGTGTGGCCATCAGAATTAAAGAGGAACCAGACCTAAACCTCTTACTGTTTGGTCATAAAGGACACTGCAGCCCAGTAGAGGATCAGAAATTTAGTCGCACTCCAACCAAGAGGAGAAAAAAATTCCCAAAATGCTCTCTCTCCTCACCTCTACTTCTTATAATCTTTTGCTTCCTCCACATACACAACTACATCCAGTTCTTTGTGCTCTTCTCCTCCCCACCACCCACCAATAATTTGTATATCTGTTATATTTATCTCTTCAGGGACGTATTTTCCCCCAAGGAATATAAGCACCTTGAGGGGAGACTCTCTCCAGCACTAAGCATAGTGCCTAGTACATAAGTAGTTAATGAGTCCTTTGGGTATAGGATGTAGTAGAAATGAAACCAGAGAATCCCAGCTGAATGGGCTGCCCTGAGTACCCAGGACTTTAGAAGTGTCACTCTTGAAATAAAGTCATTTCCAACTCAGAAAGGAGGAGGAAAACTTCCTGGCTAAAGGCTGTGGCAGATTTGCATAATGACTGTGATATTTCACAGCCAATACCTTAACAAGTATCCTGGGAAAAGCCCTAGTCAACTCAGTCATTTAAAAATAATGAAGGAGGAAGAAAATTTTTGGAGCACAGTCTGAATCGTGTAAACCTGCAATTGTTATAAAAATAAGGAGGAAAAAAATATCACAGAAGAGCCAGACAATGGGGTGGGGCTGGATCACAGAGGTGACAAGCCCAAGCTTCTCACTCAAGAAAAAGTATGAGGTCGTCA
Organism: Potorous gilbertii; assembly: GCA_028658325.1. Classification (NCBI taxonomy): domain Eukaryota; kingdom Metazoa; phylum Chordata; class Mammalia; order Diprotodontia; family Potoroidae; genus Potorous; species Potorous gilbertii. The sequence continues at coordinate 217,558,126 of CM053773.1, forward strand.
GCAAGAAAGAAGAATCTCTTCCCATCCCTTTCTTAAAAGATGATGGTAACATTAAAGGGAATGATTTTTCTTCCTATTCCTTCTTCTCTTGAACAAATGGACTGTTCACTCTGAAGTGTGTAGCTGGACAGCTTGAAAACCAAGTCTCCTTGCCTGGATTACTGTAATAGACTGCTAACCCTCCCTTTAGCCACCATCTCCTCCCCGCCCCTCAATGCAAGCTCCACACTACTGTCCAAGTCATCTCCATAAAAAACCATTCTAATCACAACACTCCGCCATGCCAAAACCATCAGTGGCACCCTAATGTCAATGGAATAGACTTCCAACACCTGACCCTAGCAGTCAAGGTCATTCAGAGTCTGGATCCAGATATCCTGCGTGCCTTCCTACTCATCTTCAAATACTTTATAGCACTAACAAAACAATAGTACTTCCTAAACCCCATTCCACTCTTGCACCTTTGACCATAACTTGGCCTCTCTCTATCTTTGAAAATCTATAGCTACCATTTCTACTTTCAGATTTGTTTAATATTACTCCCTTTTATACCCTCTACATTCTAGAAAAACTGAACTATTTCTTTTACCCATGGCTTGGCATTCCAAGTCCTTTCTCCTTTTTCCTAGAGGCAATGTGGTTCAGAAGAAAGTATGGTAGATTGGGTGCTATTGGAACTGGTTCAAATCCAACCTCTGCTGCTCACTACCTATGTGACCTTCACCTCTTTGGGCTTCCATTACTCATCTATAAAAGGAGGGCCTCGGGTAGCTGTGACATCCCTCCCAGTTCTAAACCTGTGATTCAAAGACCCCTCTCCCACCTCCATGCCTGTACACCCTCATGGCTGGAAAAATGTACTCATTTCCTCACCTCCACCTCTTAAAATTCTTACCTTCCTTCAAAGGCTCAGCTTGGGTCCTATTTCCTACAGGAAGACTTCCCTAATACCACTAGTTATTATTGCTCTCTCTCTCTCTCTCTCTCTCTCTCTCTCTCTCTCTCTCTCTCTCTCTCTCTCCTCCAATTATCTTGTATTTATGCATTGAAATACATGCCCCTTCCCACCCACTCCCAACCTCCCAGGCATCCACCACCACCAGCAGAAGAATATGATCTTCTTGGACTCAGGGACTATATTTTTTGTTTTTGTAGTATTCTTAATACCTAACAACCTTGCTCACAGTAGGTACTTATTAATGCTTATTGAACTTAAAATGAAATGGAATACTGCTGCACCTATCCTCTCCTATCTCTTCTGCTCCTCACCTTGGTGTGATCAAGGTACCTCTCTCCCTTCAAGGCTCATCTCAGATGCCACCTTCTCTGGGAAGCTTTCCCTGACCCATGCCCATGTGAAAGTGATCTCTCCCATCTTAAATTTCTTACAGCACTTAGTCTGGATCTCTCCACTCACCTCACTCTCTCTTATATATCGCCATGTTTATCACTCTTGTTCTCTTCCCATTAGATGACAATCTCCTTGTAAACAAGGCCTGGGTGAGTCCATCCAACACAGGAGCTTGTCTGTTGTAATCAGCTCTTTTAACATTTTTATTGAATTAAGACTTTTTGAAAAGACCAGTGACAGAAAAGGCTGGAGACCTGAGTTTGAATCCCAGCTCCTCTCACTTGCTAGCTGTGTGACCCTGGTCAAATTATTTAACCTCTCTGGGCCTATTTCCTCATCTGTAAAATAAAGGAGTTGATTAGATAGACTTTAAGTTTCCTTCTGATTCTCAGTAATCCTATGACCTGAGTACAAGTCATGGCTCTGCTATAAACTAGCCACATGACTTTGGGCAAGACACTTTAACCTCCCTTTGCTTCAGTTTCTTCCTCTGTAAAAATGAGAAAGAATGCTTGAACTGTGAAGTCCTTTCCAACTCTTAAAATATCATTCTTTCATCCCATAAAAATGAATGTAGTGAGGTTGAGAAATGTGCTTATGGCAAAGCAAACAGAAGAGACAGGAGAAGCATTCTCATTAAAACACAACTTGATCCCTTGGAAGCTGTTGTTGAGAACACTAATTAGATGGGGAGATATCAGGTATCTAGGGTCTCAGGAGCACAAGCCAAGGAGCCTAGGATTCCATCCACAGCAAGTATATGTCTTGACCACCACAAATAGGTAGGATTTTGGCTAAATGCCTAGTAAAATTGGGTCCCAGCTTTTGTACCTTAGCTCATTAATTTCTAAGTAAAGCAGTCAATCCATCAGTATAGGAATTCTAATTGTGTCTCAGAGTGGGACACCTGGCAAAGCTGTAGACCATAAATCCATTGGCCTGGGGGAAAAGCAAAAGAAATAAAAAAACAAAAACCAAGGGGGTCTGGTAGAGAAAAAATATTAGATTTGGAGTCAGAAGTCAGAATAAAGCACAAAACCTCAGCTCAGGTTTGAAAGCCCATGTGGCTCCAGTTTCCCTTTTCAGGCTTATTTCAAATTACTGCCCTTCAAGCATTCTCCAATCCCTTCCAAATGGCCTTGTGGTTGATCTCCCTATAAGCCATTCCATCTCGTTTCTACCACTTTGGACAGGTGATATTCTTTGTGTGGGATGCATCTCCTTGTTTTCTGGTTCATTTGATGCCTAGCCTTCTTCTTCAAAGCATAGCTAAAGGAGCCAGCTTCTCCAGGTCTTTCCTAATCCGTCCCCTCAGTTGGAAGCACCCTCACCCTCTTGAAAATTTTGTCTAACTCTACCTATGTTTATCTGTGTTCATACTATATACCCCTCCCATAGAATCAGTCAATAAATATATTGAGTTGATCAAGTGTCAGATGCTGTCTTGGGTACTGAAGATATGCAGTTTTTAAACAGTGCTTATCTTCTAGAAACTTGTGTTCTATCAAAATGAATGAAGAAAAACAAGTTTTTTAAGGACAAAGACTGTGGAGGAATTCATCTTTACCCACTACTCAAGGTCTTTCCTGATTTCCCCTTCCCTCCCACCCCAACCCTACCCCACCTTTGTGCTTGTTCTTCCCCTCCTTCAGATTATTTTGTATCACTTTGTATAGGGATAGGGGTTTGACTCAGGATTTCACTAGTACTAGGAACTCCCAGGTGAGGAAATTCCCTCTACCAATGCAGGTTAACACCTTAGCAATTTGGAGAGTTACCTAGAGAACTGATTTATCTTCATATAGCATACTGTAGGCACTCAATAAATGCTTGATGAAATAAAATGATTTAGAATAAAAGCTCTGCTATTTACCTTGGGCAACTAACTGTACCATTCTGGGCTTCAGTTTCCTCAAAATGAAGAGAGCTGCACTACATAATCTCTATGGTCCCTCCTATGAAGGACTGACCTCTTTCTTTGCTGTACCAGTTTTGAATCCACATTTTAGTGCAAGTCATTCACCTGTTGCTGTCAGCCACCCAAATCAGCAGCCAAGGCTCAATTTATTCATGAGCTCCTGTTAATAGAGTAAAGCTGTAGGTGGGGCTGATTAAAATGGTGCAGTTGTACAAACCCAATGGGAGTCCCCAGGGAGGCAGCCCTCCCTCTTCCACTAAGAATACATACCAAAGAAACCCTTGACTCAGCCTCTGGAACCCTATCCCACCTTAGTTCTGACACCACCAAGCTAGAGAACAGAGTCCAATAATGCCCCAACTCACAGTTACACAGACTTGACTTTGAAGTCACCTGGTAGAGACCAGGAAAAACTGTAGTACATTAGATAGAATGCTGGCCTCAGAGCCAGAAAGAATTGAGTTCAAGTCTCATCCTTGACACAGACTGGCTATGTGACTCTAGAAAAGACTATTATATGAATAGTCTAGACTATAATAGATTAATATAATATCTATATTATAGAAAAGATGCTAGAAAAGGCTATATGACCTAGAAAAGAAAATTACCTCGGTAATTACCTCTAAGTGCCAACCTACTTTGACAGAGAGAGTTTCCTCATGTCTGAGTTTCCTATACCAACTATAGGCAACTACATGGCACAGTGCATTAACCCAGAGGTGGGAAGACTTCGAATTCAAATCTTAGTAGCTACGTGATCCTGGATGAGTCATTTAACCTTTGTCAGACTCAATTTCTTTATCTGTAAATTGAGGATAGCAATGTCACTTTGCCTTGGAGGGTTATCATGAGATCAAGTGATACAATATTTGAGAAATGTTTAGCGCAGTGCTCGGCACTTCCTTTTCCTTCCCAAAATGAGGAAAACGATAATACTTAACCTCCTAAGACAGAAGATTTAAGGCACTGTGTAAATCATAAAGTACTATATAAAGCTGGCTCTAATTATTACTTCTATTAAGCTATTTTTACACATCTCCCCTCATGGGCTCTATATTCTACACAAATTGCACATACTACACATTCCATCAACCTGCTCAGCCCAACCTCTTGGAACTTCCAGTTCCCATCAAGGCCCAGTTCAGGTGCTACCTCCCACCCAAAATTTTCCTCCCCCTGGTTGTCAGGGCTACATACACACACACACACACACACACACACACACCCCTTCAAACTGTGTTATATAGGGATAGGAGCTTGACTTATGATTCACTGGCACTAAGAACTCCCAGGTGAGAAATCTTCCTCTACAGATTAGGACCGTAGCAACTTACAGAGTTTTTTTGTCTAGTCATGTTGTATGTATCAGAAGTGGGATTTGAACTCGAGTCTTTCTGCTTCCAAGGGCAATTTTGCATCTACTAAAGCCCAATGTCTCTCTCATAACTTTGAATCTGGGTATCTATGTTGTCTCTTCCATAAGACCGTGAGTTCCATTGAGAACAGAATGGTTGATTTTTATTTTTTACCTTTCTTTGTATCCTTAGTCCTTAGCATAGACCTTAGCCCATAATAAGTAGTTTAAAAAAATGCTTGTTGACTGGATATCCTGGATTTCTTTGACTCTATGTAAACATTTTCTCCGTCCAGTACAATGTAAGATACTTGAAGCCAGGAATGGTTTCCTTTTTGTCTCTGTATCCCCCAGATCTATCACAGCACCAGGCCCATAATATTTGATTAATAAACGTTGATGAACTGAACTAAATAGAATGGTTTCCAATTCCTTCAATATCCCTGCTGGTCCTTGCCAACTGGGCATGCCCCGGTTTGTCAATGTCTTTGCTAAAATGTAATGCTGAGAGCTGTGCAGACTATATAGTATGTGGTCTAATCCTGTATGAATAATAGCAGGATTATCACCTCCCATACTCCATATTCCAAATAGAGGGCTTAGTCATAACTCCCCCAATCAGTTTTTGCACAAATGATTTTTTTTTAATCCAAGCATAGGATTTTACATTGATTCCTATTATAACCACCTTATTAGAATCAGTCTATCATTCTAACTAGTCGATATCTTTTGGAATGCTTATTCTGTTTCCCCAAGTGTGAGCTATCCCTCCCATCTTTGGCCCATTTAATCATCTAAGCTATGCCTTCATTCAAAGTATCAATAAAATGCTAAATAAGCATTATGATTCACAAGACTCATCAGTTCTTTCAACCAAGCAATGACATTTCTAGGACTTTATGCCAAAACTTCATAAAAGAGGGGGAAGGAATTGTCTGTAAAAAATATTCTTTTGTTGTTATTGAGTCATTTCATTCATGACCTACTCTTTGTGATCCTATTTGGGGTTTTCTTGGCAAAGATACTGGAGTGGTTTGGCATTTCTTTCTCCAGATGAGAAACTGAGGCAAATAGGGTTAAGTGACTTGCTCAAGGTCACAAAGTTAGTTAGTGTCTGAGGCTGGATTTGCACTCACAAAGATGAGTCTACCTGACTCCAAGCCCAGCTCCCTATGCATTATGGCACTACCTAGCTGCCCTCAAACAGATTCACTGCCTCTCTTTTTGTAATGACAAAAAATTGGAAATAACTAAGTGTCCAACAATTACACAATAATTGATTTATGTTAAAAGAGGATAAATATGATGTATACAAGGATATATAGATTTATGTCTGTATGTATACATATATGTATGTATATAAATACAAACAAAAGGGAGTAGATTAATTACTAGAACTAGAACAATATGTAAATTGGTCATGATTATATAGGAAGTCATATTCCCCTAATTTGGGGAAAGAGTAGAGTCAAAAGGAGAAGGAGATAACAGAGGATGAGACAGAAAGATAATGTGGAAATGACAGCTATAAGCTTAGACAGACTTTGACAGAGAGTGGAGGATGAAAGAGCCTAGTGTGCTAGGGTCTATGGAGTCACAAAGAATCAGACATGATTGAACAGCCAAACAACAAATCTAACGAACAATAAGTTAGAGAAAAGGGGAGAAAAGGGGCAAGTTATGAAAAAATAAACTCTACATGTGACAATACTTTGTAGTCTTGCGGGGTGGCTAGTAGGGATGAATCTGTGATTTCTTCAATGTGGAAATCTCTCAATATGGAAGCTCCCTCTCTTTTCTGATGAAGAGCAGCTGCTCATCTACAACTCATGAATGTAGCATTCTTGGAGAATTATTGCGAGGCACTGAGAAGTTAAGTGACTTATACAGCCATTTTGTTTCAGAGGCAGGACTTGAACTTAAGACATCCTAATTCCTGAGAATGGACCTATGATTTCATTATTATAGGAAACTCCCAGATAATAAAACTTACTCTACCAGTGCAGGTCAGTATCTTCCTGCAATTTAGAATCTTAGAAAGTTGCCTAAGGGATATAGAGACTAGTGACTTGCCCAGGATCCCACAGCCAGTATATGTCAAAGGCAGGTCTTGAATTCAGGATTCCCTGACTTCAAGGTCAGCTCTCTATCCACTACACCACTGGGCTCCCTCTATTTACTGTAATGTTTCAGTAGATCCCTGCTCTCCCTGGTGATCACTTTCTTCAGGTGAAGATAGTAAGTATCCCTTCCAAATATTTACACCTTCGAGATTTCTACCCATAACGTCATATCGATTGTCCAAGAAGGACCTACACCACATCCTGGCCTATTGCTTCCAAATAGGTACCATGGGTACCAAGTTTAGCTCTGGCTGATGAGTAAGTCAAAGTATAAATGTTGCCTTCATTGATATACAGCAAATATAGACAGGACCCGGAGCTCCATGAGTACATTGGTACATGGCCTCCATCAGGCATTTCATATCCACACCACACCATACCCCACACCCCTTAAATATTCTTCAAGGTCTCATTATACAGATTACCCTTCCCTGAAATTAAACTTTGCCAATTGTTACACCAACATTAAGACTCACACATAGAAACAATAAAGACAAAATGAAACTAATTAGGCCAAATTAAAAGGAGAATTACTTGGAAATAATTAACCCAATCCTTCAGAAAGTCTCATGGGATTTAGTTGATCTCTTGCCAAAGTTCATAAGAGTTGCAAGTCTCAGCTCTTGCCTCAACAATATTTTTTCCACTAAAGCCATCATGAGATAGAAATTACATACCATTGGATGGGGAGTCCATTCAATTCCATAAAAATTCATTAAGCATCTACTATGTACAAACCATCATGTTTGAGCTAGTCTCTTCCACGGGTAGACAATGGTAATGTGTAATGACCTGGACCCAGAATCAGGTATAGGACAAGGCTTATGTTTGGGAGACTGTGCAGCTCCAGAGAATGGCGTTGGTGTTGGAGTCCGGAAGACCTGAGTTCTAATTCTGCCTCTGCTATTGACTAACTGCATGACCCTAGTCACTTAACCTGTTCAGCTTCAATTTTCTTATCTGTAAAATGGAGATTAAAATAACAATAGCATTATCTCACAGGATTGTTATGAGGATCAAGCTAGATATGTGTAAAGTACTTTACAAACTTGTACCATAAATTTTAGTTGTAACATCATGATTATCAATATTCTCTCCACGATACTATATGATTGCAAATCATAGTGTGAATTATGATCTCAGAAGAATCATAATTTGTATGGTGACCCAAAGGATAGTGGAAGGAAGCCAAGTAGGTGCTATTAGCAATAACTTCATCACAGAAAGTAGAAGAACTAGCATCATGAATATAAGTACAATTGGAGCAGAAGACGTACTAAACATGGAGCAAGACTTGAGAGAAAGCTTACCAACTAACTGAACTTGGGAGTCACATGCCCTGAGTTTGAATCTCAGTTCTGCCACTTACTCCCTTCATGATTGGTTCTCACTTGTCTCTGCTGTAAAATAGTGATGGTGAACTAGCCCCTATCAGCTCTACATCTGAGATCTTAAGAATCTTAATCACCCTCTCTGGGCCTAAATTTCCTTGACTGTGAAAAAAGGGAGTTGAGCTAAATCTCTCTCAAGTCTCTTCTAGCTCTATGATCTTCAGAAAGATCTATGATTCTTCAAAAAGATGAGCACCCATCAACTGTGCAATGGTTGGACAAATTAGGAGAATGTAAGGGACCACTATTGCCCCATAAGAAATGACTAAGAGTCAATTTCAGAGAAACTTGGAAGACCTGTATAGACTGATGCAGAGTAAAGTGAGCAGGACCAGGAAAACAATTTAGACAATAAAGATAACACTGTAGACAAAAAAACTTTGCAAGATTTAAGAACTCTATAATCGATACAATGAGCAACACAAACATGCTAAACCATCTCCTGACAGAAAGATGGTTGACTCAGTGCAAATTTATATACATACATACATACATACATATATGTATGTATGTATGTATATATATATATACATGGTCAATGTGGGAACTTATTTTGTTTCATTATACATATTTGTTATTTAAAAGTGTTTTTTTCTTTTTCTTTCAATAAAAGTGGAGAGAGGTGAAAAAGAGAAAAAATAGATCTTTAATGGAAAATTTTAATTTTACCAAAAAATATGGGTGCCCTGAATATCACACTAGTACTTGCAGGATATTTATAGAAATAGGAAGGCTGCCTATACATTGGATGAATACCCTCTGGAGGATTCAGGGACAGATAAAGAACAATCATGTAAAATGAGTTCTGCTGAGATGAAAGTTCTGAATGGAGGAAGAACCTGTCCTAATGAAATGTTAGACTCATTGAGTTACTGAAGCAACTTGGACAGACATAAAAGGGCCAAATCCAAAGCTTTCTGTCTTTTCTCCCTCCCACTTCCCCACTGAGAAGGCAAACATTTTGATGTGTTACACATGTGCAGTCATACAAAACATATTTTCATGTTGGTCATGTGAAAGACAACATAGGAAGGAAAGAATAAAAGGAAGGAAAGAAGGAAGGAAGGAAGGAAGGAAGGAAGGAAGGAAGGAAGGAAGGAAGGAAGGAAGGAAGAAAGGAATGCTTGGATTTGTATTCAGATTCCATCAGTTCTTTCTCTGGAGTTGGACAGCATTTTTTATCATAAGTCCTTCAACATTGTCTTGGAACATTGTATTGCCAAGAATAGCTAAGTCATTGACAGTTGATCATCATACAGTATTGCTGTTACTGTATACAATGTTCTCCCAATTCTGCTCACTTCACTTTGCATTGGTTCATATGTGTCTTCTCAGGTTTTTCTAAGAGCATCCTGCTCATCATTTCTTAGAGCTCAGTAAAACTTCATCACAATTGTATCTATTTTTCAATTGACAGGCTTCCTCTTAAATTCTAATTCTTTGCCACCACAAAAAGAGCTGCTATAAATATTTTTGTACATGTGGGAGAATTTTTTTAAAAAGGGAAAGGACATATATGTAGAAATTTGCTGTAAATTTTTTTTCCTTTTTTTGGTTTTCTGTTTTGATTCTAATCTAGACTGCATTGGTTTTGTTTTGCAATTTTTTAAATTTAATGTGACAAAAATTATTCATTTTATATCCTGTAATGCTCCCTATCCCCTCTTCGGTCATAAATTCTTCCCTTATCCATAAATATGACAGGTAAACTATTTCATGCACCCCTAATTGGTTTATGGTATCACCCTTTATGTCTAAATCATGAAACCCACACTGCTAGCTGCTTCTGTTTTGTGGGTGAGTTTATCCCATTCATGTTCACAGCTTTGAACTAATAACCTACTTCCCTCCATCATACTTTCTCCTCTCTCTGTCTCTCTCTCTCTCTCTGTCTCTGTCTCTCTCTCTCTCTGTCTCTGTCTCTCTCTGTCTGTGTGTGTGTCTCTGTCTCTCTGCCTCTCTCTCTGTCTCTGTGCCTATCTCTCTCTGTCTATCTCTCCGTGTTTCTGTGTCTCTCCTTTCACCCTGTCTCTCCTCAAAAAGTGTTTTCCTTCTGACCACTACCTCCCCCAATCTTCCCTGTCTTCTCTCCACCCCCCCCTTTCTTATCTCCCTCTCCTCCTACTTCCTCATAGTTTAGCATAGATTTCTGTACCCAACTGAGTGTGTGTTAATCTCTCTGAGATACTTCTGATGAGAGTAAGGTTCTCGCATTGCCCACCACCATTCCCATCTTCCTCTCTACTGTAAAGGTTCTTTCATGCCTCTTTATAAGTACTCTTTTGTCCAGAAACTAAGTGACATAAGCAAAGTAACACAAAGAGACATCCTGCAGATCATGATTCAAAACCAGCTCTCCTAAATTCTTCATCACCCTGCCATGGATATTCTATGTGACTCTGTGTTCCTTCTAGTGGACTTCTCCTTGTCACTCCATTGCTGCCCAGGCCATAGTGGGGGCCAAATGGCTCCTGAGAGGGGCTATGCAGATACACAGGCTTCCCTCCCATTGACAGAGAACCCAAGTTATTTTTCTCTAGTTTTACAGTCCCCAAAACCAATGAAATCATGAGTTGAATTAAGAAAAGCATCACATTTAAGTTTTATGAACAAGATGTCCCTCCCAGGATAAGCTCATTAATTCTAAACTCACCACCATGCTGCTAACTCAAACCTTGACTGACTCTACCCTCTATTTGGAGAGCTGGAGGATGAAATACTGAACTCCTCCCAATGCTTTCCTTTATAGAGGGCAGAAACTTGACTCAGCCTCTTCACTTGGTATCTGCTGTCCTGCCTGGTTTCAATTCCATGGAACAAAATGCCTCTGCGCTGACTGTTCCCTGGTGTTCCACCCCTCTGCCTCCCCATTTTCCTGCTTCCTTTTGTCTCCCACTTCAGGTTTTAAACTCATTGAGGGGAGGGATTATCTTTTTATTCATCGTATCCCCAGAGTTTAGCATAGGACCTGGCACAATGTAAGTATTTAATAAACATTGGATTAGATAAGGAGGAGGTAATCCCATTGTACTCCACTATGATCAGATCATACTTAGAATACTGTCGTGAATTCAGGGCTTCACATGTTAGAGAAGGCATTGATAAATCAGAAAGGATCTAGTACACCACACTACATGATATATGAGAATCACTAGAAGGAACTGGGGAATATTGTGCCTGGAAATAAAAGATTTAGTGGGCCATGATAGCAGTCTTCTAGTATTTGAAGGGTTTGCATGCATGCTTGATCAGGTTAGTCTCCAAAGACAGAACTAGGAACAATGGCTGCCAGTAGAAGAAAGGTATATTTAGCCTTGGTGTAAATATAATGGGGAGACTGGCCAACAAAAGCCAAGTCTTAACACTGATCCTAAATTAATGAAGTACTGACATTAGCCCTGGCCCCAAAATCAAAGTCACCCAAATGGCCGAGCAAGGATCCCAACCCAGATCCTCCGTGATGCCTTCACATTCAGAGATTCTGAAATTCCAAACCTGATTCCAGAACTTGGTCTATTACACACGCTGACTTTACTTATTATTCTCCCAAGGTTCCTCAGGTTTGGTTAATAACTAGCTTAGATCAAACAGCCAAGGATTTGCCTAAACCCTTCTTTAACCTATTTGTATTTCCTGCTTGTTTCAATTCTCAGGGTAACAGATTTCTAGGTCTCATCCCACACCATGTAAAATAAGTCTTCCTTTTATTTGTCTGCCTACATCCTGGATTTATTCTCTTCTAGGAATCCAGGATTTTGAGTAAGCATGTCAATCCTTCACGCCGCTTACCCTCTGTGGAGCACTTTTCACAGTCATGAGCTCATCTGATCCTAAAAACCACCCTGTAAAGGAGAGGGAGCCAGGGACAAAGATCCACTCCTTGTCAGATAGGACAACTGAGACCTAGAATGGTGAATTTGCCTAATATCACATGGCAAGTTTGTGGCAGAGAGCAGATAGACCCCAACGCTCCTGCCTCCTTTCCTAATTCCACAAGCTGCCAAGCTAGGGAACAATTCTCATCTCCTTCTTTAACCTCTTCCTGATTCTATAGATAGAAATGATGCTGTTATGAAGTGCTCAAGTCTCAAAATACATATTTTGTTGATTCACTTTATAACTCTCATTTTGAAATAACATGCCCCCAAGCAGGACTCTCTTGTAACAAAAGCCTTCAGTTTTTCAGACTAAAAACTCCTGTGTGACCCAGGGCAAGTTGCTCACCCTCTCTGGGCTGGGCTGCTCTATGTGGTAGGAGGCTTTTCCTTAGACCAAACCTTAATTTTACTTCTCTGCAACTTCCACCTAGTCCTCCCAGTTCAGCTCTCTGGAATGGAGTAAATTAAGCCTCTCTTCCACATGAAATAAGGAAGAAAGCTCTAAAGTCTCTTCCACCTCTAAATCTACCATTCTCTCATCTTGGGTCTTTCTGAGTACAGTCTCAATGAAGTCCTAGATCACTGCTCACTCTTTCTTCCCCTTTTAAGCCTCCCCATCATACACAAGGAACCAGAACTCTGCCTCTAAAGATAAAGAAGGCAGAACCTAAGCATCCAGGCAGTGTCCCCCACCCAAGAAGGAACTGTCCCATACATGCAGGCTTGACTGGCTAAAAGAAATTCAGACCATGCTGAGGAAATTAAGCAAAGAGCTGAATCACACTCCACCTCCTTCTTCTCTCAGTTGCCATGGGAAACCGTATGTCGGGGGTTGTTTGCTAGAGGCAACAGTTTGTGGTCTCTGTGCCAGTACAAAGGGGAGCAATTAGGAGGAGGTGGGGATGGTGGGGATGCAGGAGAGGAGAGAGTGGGCAGAATCTGAGAATAGTGTAAATGAAGAGCTCGCCTGCAGACTGTGTGCTGTGAGGTGACCTTGGACAGCTCCCTTCCCTTTTCTAGGAATCCATTTTCTCATTAGTAAAATAGGGGCAAGAAGTAGCCTGGCATAGGAGAGAGTCAGCCTCAATGCCAGGAAGAACTGGTTCAAATTCACTCTCTGACACATACTGGCTGTATGACTCAGGCCAAGTCCCTTAGCTTAGTTACTTATAGGCTTCTGATCTGCATGAGTGGTGGGACTTTCTACATGGGAGTTCCCTATGTGATGAAATCACAAGCATGAAGTGAAGCAACAGCAACAAACAATCCATATTTAGAAATGGATAGGATGGTTTCTTAGGTTTCTTCAAGTTCTTGGGTCCTATTCACTCCCTTTGCTGATGAACACAGATAGAGGAAATCCCAAAACCAAGTTGATTGAGTCTGCTACAAATTCAAGTTATATGATCTGAAATGGGCCCTCACTGCAGCAAGACAATAATTCAACCCCTCTGTGCAACTCTGCCTCACGTAAATCCAATTTATGCAGAAGTCAAGACATCACCCTGTGATGTCATTGGCTGTCTTTGAAAACCAAGGACCACCAACAACAACCATACAATACACTACTGCACTCCCCAAGTAGCTGTTCCAAATCTTTTCATCTCTCCTCAAGCCCCTGCCACTGATTGTAAGTGTGACTGGGTAATGATGTTGCTAATAACCATCATCATAGCTGCAGTTAACATTAAAACTTTAGCATTTAACTCTAAAGTCAGCAAAGAATTTTGCAAACATTAATTCATTTGATCTTCACGACACCTCTGAGAGGTAGGTGTGATTATTATATCCATTTTAAAGATGAGGAAAATGAGGGCGAGAGCCGTTAAGTGACTTGCCCATGATCTCACTGCTAGGAAGTTTTAGAGGCAGGATTTGAACATAGGTCTTCCTGACTCTGAGTCACAGAAGCACAGAATACGGATTTTAAAATAGCAGAGACCTTAAATATCATCTGGTCCAGCACTTTCCAAATGAGGAAACCAGGTCCCCGAAAGATCCAGGGAAATCAAATAAGGTGACATATCCAATGTGCTTTGAAATCTTCAAAGCACCATATGAATATTCACTATTATTAAAATTAGAGAGCTGGGTTTAGAATCAGAAAGACTTGATTTCAAATCCTGCCTCAGACACTTACCAACTGTGTGACCCTGGGGAAGTCACTTAATCTCTGGCTCAGTTTCCTCAACTGTAAAAACTGGATCATAATGGAACCTACTTTTGGATTGTTGTGAGGACCAAATTAGATAATCTATGTAATGTGCTTGTGTAAATTTTAAAACACTATGTGGCTGTTAGCTAATATTATTAGTAATATTATTGCCACTTGAAAACACTTGTAGGTAACAGAGCCAAGATTAGACCCAGGTCCTCTGCTTTTTTCACTGTGACATGTTGCCTTGATTCTAACTACAAGACCAAGTTATCTCATAGATTAAAGGGGATCTTTAAAATCATATTGTCCAACCCCCTCATTTCACATAGAGGGAAACTGAGGCCAAGAAAAGGGTAACTCATCGAAGGTGACACAGCAAGAGTAGCAAAAGCAGAATTCAAACTCATCTTCTATCTCCAAATCTTGTGTTCTTTCCACCCCACCTTGCCTCCTCTTCTTCTCTTTTCCTCAATTATTTTCTTAGCTTGGAATATTCTGACTTCCTTCAAGACTCAGTTTAAATGTGGCCTTCTGTAGGACAGCCTTTCTCCATGCCCTCCCCTATGAGCTATAGCCTTCTACTATGAGGTTGCATTCCATCTACTCCATATGCATGTGGTATGTACTGATTTATGCCCATATTGTCTCCCCCAATGGAAGGTAAGGCCCTGAGGGCAGGGACTGTTTTAGTCTTGTGTATCCCTATCCTTGGTCTAATTTGCATCTTTTCCTTGAGGCTTATGCAAACTCCCACTTTGAAAATCATGGTGCTTCTCATCTCTGATGATCTTGTCTTCATTCCAATGTCAACAAATCCAAATCTTGCCACTTATCTGGCAAGTCATATGACCTCTTTTGGTTCTCGGTGTCAAGTCATCGTGCCCTTGTCACTAGTCCTTATAGAGAGAGAGAGACAATCCTCCATTTTCCTATCTAATGCCATGGCCCAGATCTGTTGCCCATTCCAGGACATAGTAAGTCCTTATTAAATACTTGTATGTTGACCTATAAAATGAAAGGGGTGGACTATATCACACTAAGGATCCTTCTAGCTCTAAATACATTATCCCACTGAACTTAGTGCCACATGAGGTCTGAGGAAGAAGGTCATTCCTGCCTGGAGGGGATCATTATCACGGACCTTAAAACTGCTTAACCCATAGTGAGTCATGGGACAATTTCACTTAGAGTACTTAGAGGAGATTGGACTCAGTAACTTCAGAGTGGCCTTCCAGCTATAGATCCATGATCCTATGCTTCTAAGTCATCAGACCTCTTTAGGTCTCAATTCCCTCATCTATAAAGTGGGCAGAGGGGGAACTCAGTGACCTCTGAGGCCTCTTCCCTCTATCTCTAGCTCTGTGATCCTACAATCCAGACCCTCCCCCTCCCAGGGTAGGTAGGGGACCTCACTAATCTGCATATTTCCTTCCATAGTTGAAGATTTTGGGGAAAGTAATTTGAGCAGATTCACATAAAATGCTGCTTCAGCTGTTGCCCATTTTGGCTAATGCTTACAGTGGCTGCTTGATGGAGGCATGAGTTAATGCTGATTATGCCACATAATGTATATTATATTCCAATACCCAATTAGCCCAGTCAAGGATGGTGCCCTTTCCATCAAAAGCACATTGGTTTTCTCCAGCCACCGCCTGTGTACTGTTTGTCAATAGAGAGTCCCTACCCAAAAAGGCACCCAGTAGTTACTGCCAGCTACCTTGCCACAGCGAGCTCTTCCCGAGGAACAAAAAAATCTCAGGACCTTCAGATCACCAAGTCCTCTTTCCACAAAAGCTCACAAAGCACTTTTTCTGCATTGGTTCCCTGGGGTATAGCCTTTATAGAACACACACACACACACACACACACACACACACACACACACCCTGTGCCAAGTAAGGTCAGGCATTACTCTCCTCATTTGCAGATGAGAAGCTAAACAAATTACCCAAGAGGGAGGTAGGATTGGAGGCCAGGTCTTCTTGACTCCCTGTCTAGTACCCAACACATTGCACCACACTATCTCTACTGAAACCCTGGGTACTTGATACTCTGCCAAAATCATCAGTCATAGTCACTGACAGACATTTATTAAGCACCAGGTGTATACAGATCACCAAGGGACAGGAAAAGCTTTTTATTTTTTAGTGCAGGGGTGGGTGAGGCCACATGTGGCTTTCCGGGTCCTTGGGTGAGGTCTTTTGAGTCCAAGTTTTACAGAACAAATCCTTTTATTAAGAGGATTTGGTCTATGAAGTTTGGATTCAGTCAAAGGGTCACCCTTGAGGACCTAGAAGGTCACATGTAGCCTTGAAGCCACAGAATCCCCACCCCTGGTAGACAATCAGTCATGCCCAACTCTTTGTGACCTCATTTGGCTTTTTCTTGGTGAAGATACTGGAGTGGTTTGTCACTTCCTTCTCCAGCTCATTTTACAGATGAAGAAACTGAGACAAACAGGATTAAGTGACCTGTCCAGAGTCACACAGCTAGTAAGTGTTTAAGGCTGGATTTGAACTCAGAAGGATGAGTCTTTCTGACTCCAATTCTGGCACTCTATGCACTATGTCACCACCTAGCTGGTCTGCAAATAGATACACATAAATTAACCCACTAACCACTTTTAAAAGCCTACTCCTCATTCCACACCTATGGTCTCCCACCTCTCTGCTAAGCCAAGAGGGAGGAGGCATGCTTCATTTTCACTGCCAGAGTCCTCAGAAGACAGGATTTCCACCATCATTATCAACCACTTTATAAGAGCTTATTGTGTGCCAAACACAGCCCACCTCCCCAGACTTTTTATAGATTTCTCGGCTTCATGCAGTCCCCATTCCATCCAAAATGGCCTACATACTGGGACATGACATCTGTCACTTCTACGCCTTTATGTAGGTAGGCCCCCATACCTAGAAGGTTCTCTCCAACTCACTTCTTCCTATCGTTAGCTCTGCTATATTAAGCTTCCACCCTGAAGTTTTTTATTGCTTCTCCTTCCCCTCTCCAGTGTATAACAGAAATAACAGTAATCATGTTTATATGGCACTTCAAGATTTACAAAACACTTTCCAAATATTATCTCATTTTACCCTCATAACCCTGGAAGGTAGGTGCTATTATTAACTCCACTTTATAGATGAGGATACTGAGGTAAACAGAGGGTAAGTGACTTGCCTAAGGTCACAAAGATAGCCGGAGGCTAGATTTGAACCCAAGTTTTCTAACTCCAGGACACCGTGCCACCTAACTGCTCAAATGTTTATTTATTGATTATTTCTTGACTAACCAACTCACCCCAAACCACACAGAGGCTAAGAGCCTCAGTTCCAGTGCCCTCAGCATCTTCCAGTGATGCTGGGGGATCGCTAATTGGCTCAACCTCAGGATGAAGAAGTAAATGTTTGTACGATGAATGAGGGGCATAAAAAGACTTAAAAGGGAACATGCCAAGGTGCTGAGTGAAAGCCCGTATGAAGATGCTGTAAAGATGGAGGGTGGGGCCCATTCCTTATTCCTGCGGGCTCATTAAGTCTTTAATGGTATCTGACACCCAATGGCATCACACAACTTAATCTAAGCTTTGGAGAAAATTCCATCGTGCCCTCATTCCTCCTGTAGCTGAACATCCTTGAAATGGCCCATTCTAAGGAACTCACAGGTCACCCTCTGGAGTTTATTATTCTATGACCATTACTAATGAAGTAACTGGCAATAAGAAGACTTCATCACCCTCCCCCCAAAATGAACTCTTCCCTCTTCCAAATTGCCCCATTACTATTGAGGACAGCACCAGCCTCCCCCTCACCCAGACTGATGACATCACTGGTATCCTCACTCCTCACTCTCTCTCACCTTACACATCCAAGCTACTGTGAAGTCATTTACTGTCTACCTTCATGCAGGTAGAAGGATTGAGACTTGAAGGAAAAACTTTCTAACAATTACACCTACTCAGAGATGGCCTGGGCTGCCTCAGAAGTCCCAGGGCACCCTACCCCCCACCCTACTGGGAAGGGTCTCCAAGTAGCACTCTGGGGGTCATTTATTAACCATGTTGTAAAGATTCTATCAGGTACAGGTTGAATTAGATGAGCTCAGAGTCCTCTTCTAGGTCAGAGATTCTATAATAGAAATGATACCACAACACCTATTTTACAGATGAGCAGGCGTAAATAACTTGCCCAGCTTCAGACAGCTAGTGAATATCTGAGGCAGGATCTGAATTCAGGGCCTTCCTGACTCTGTCAATCATTCTATGCACTGGGCCACCTGGCTGCCTCATCAAGGAGTAGGCTGATTGTATAGCATAGTAGACTGTGATAAGCACTGGGTTTGTAACCAGATGCCTTAAGTTCAAGCCTGGCCCCAATACTTGCTAGCTGGGTGTCCACAGGAAAGTAAAGCAACCTCTCTGAGAGTCAGTTTCCTGTTCTGTAAAACTAGAATGATATCCTTGAGCCTCTCAGAATCCAAATCCTAACTGAAACCTAGAGTGGCAATGAGACAGCCTTGGCATATTATTGTCAGTACTCTCTGTCCACTAGGTCAGTTTGGATACTATCAATAAATCCCATGGTGAGATCAACTGAGTATGGGATTTTTGTCTCTGTTGTTTGAAATTCCAGACCAGAGAAGCAGACAAACTAAGACCATTTGTACACACACACACACACACAGACACACACACACACACACACACACACACACACCATTATAATACTCCAACACTTTATGACTTTATCACTGTGGGTATTCCTTCCAGAGATGCAGATGGCAGCCTATCCATGCTTGCCCATTCATTATGTCTCTTGCTCATGTCCTCCCATAAATTCACAGAAAACTATTTCCAATCTCCACCATCTATAAGTGCATTTGTAGTCTTAACTGATCCTTCTCATTGAATTTTAAAAGTGAGATGGCAGATTAGCTCTGTCATGGGCACAGGCCCAATCAGAAGACCTGGAGAGGGATATAGTGCATCCTTGCTGCCCTCCCCAAAGAGGGAAGGAAAAGTAAAGTTCCCAACCCTGAATTGAGGATGAAAAGAATGCTGAATTAGACAGGGTTAAATGACCACTTTTGAACTTTTTCACAATATTTTTTTCATGGTAAGCTCCCTCCCCATCTTCCCATTTTGAGGCAGAAAAGTTCATGGACCCAAATTTACCTAATGGACATGAGGTTTTCCCCATAATTTTTTTAAATTGATTCATATGCATTACATACAAGTTTTCAAATGGTTTTGGATGGATGAATGAATGAATGAATGCACTAAGGCTGCTCAACTGCTTGTAGGAATCTAAAGAGAATCATTTCGCAAAACAAGACATTTTATGAATAGATTTTCCCATTCATATGTTCAAATGTAGGTTTTGCATAGTGTAGGTTGTATTAGCTCAGGATTTTAATTGCCAAGTTGGATCAAAAGAAGAAAGTGACAATCAGTGCTCAATCAATGAATATCCTTGAGGAAGAAGCTGGAGTATCAGAGTATGTGTGTGACCCCCAAGATTGTCAAAAGAATGCTTTTCAGAGACTATCTTTCCACTATCAGGAAAGTCTTTTGAAAGAAGTAAAAGGCTAATGAGGTTGAGAGAGAAAGAAAGAGAGAGAGAGAGAGAAGGAATGGGGAAGGAAGGAGAGAGAGAGAAATGAAGGAGAAAAAGAGGAAGAGAAGAAGGGAGGAGGAAAGGAGTGAGGAAAGAAAATAGGAAGGGAGAGAGGGAGAAAGAAGGAAGAAAGGGGACAAGGAAGGATGGAGAGGCAGAGAAAAGGGGGAAGGAAGGAAGGAAGGAAGGAAGGAAGGAAGGAAGGAAGGAAAGAAGGAAAGGAGGGAGGGAGAGTTAAATAGACCAAGTTAGAAAAAATTTGGTCTATCTTATGGAACCAAATGAATCCATTTCAAACCTCTGAAGTTACTCTTTTCTTCTGTAACTTGGGCAAGGAATAGAAAAAACAATGAAAGAATCTGCTTCGTTCATGTTTCACTAATCCATGAAATCATACCTGTCACAGTAATTTAGTTTTATTAACACTATTTTTTTGCTTTGTGTTGAACTGTTGAATTTCACAAAAGCTGTAGGTCTCAAGTTAATTAACACTGTGAACTTTTTCTTTGCGAGATTAGGTTTAATATTTTGGGATTAATTAAAGTATGCAAATGGAAACTCCTGAAAGATTGGTTCCAGATTTTCAAATATTGTAGCACTTAAGGTAAATATTTGCCTTTGATCTTTACTTTAATTTCCTCTAGGGGTAAGAACAGGACTGAACATATATTTCTTTGGAGAAGTTTGTGCTGCAGTTTTACTATTCAGTTATCAAAAGTAGAAGCAAAAAGTTACTCCAAAGACAATTGCCTTTATTGCTATTAAAGATTTCAAAGAGCTTTAGGGAAATTGTATCTTTTGAATCTTATTACTACCACTTTTTAAAGTAGGTACCTTAGATAATATCATTCCCATTTTATACATGAGCAAACTGAGGCTAGAGAAGCAAAGTGACTTTCTCAGGGTCACATGACTAGGAAGCAGTAGTATCAGAATTTTGCTAACTCCAAGCCCAGTATCTATGTCTAATGCCAGGAGACCCTTTCCAAGCTTTGTAATCTAATTCTGACTTCCATTCAGAACCATCCTCAGGTTACTAAGGTTTATGAACACGTCCAAAGTTGACAGAATGGGCTGAGTTCCAGTAACAAAAACACAAATCTATCCCTGCCTGCCTTCAAGTCATTCAGCGTCCCGCTGCTCAAGTCTGTCCTATAGCTTTCCCCAGAGTGTCATCCCTGGGCATGCTTTCTGCATCTGTTTTATTTTTCTAATCTTTCCTCTCCTCCCTTCTGCAGTTTGACCCCTTTATCACATGCTTATTCATCTTCATTATTCACCTTTTCCTCACAAGGAGGGCTCATTAAAACATTTTAAATTAAGACCTTTCCTCTGTCCTCACAGAGTGCACCGGCTCCTTTCTTTACACCACTTTTTAAATTCTTATCGTGGTGTTTCAGGCAGTTTGTACATTATATTCTATTAAAACTCCATTCCATCCAGCCTTGTCACAATTTGGAGATTACAGCTCTCGGCAGCAAGGTTTGTTAGGAATATATTCATAAATTCACCTTGTTAGCAGCCCAGCACATTCCAGGAGCCATTTTTTCAAATTTCATTTGATAACACAGTTCAACAAAAAGTATAAAAAAGACCGATTATTTATTTATATTGTGGAATGTATTTTACAGGGTTATTGGATAGGTATAAATTGTTTGTCCCAGGTAGAGATGCCTGGCATTTTGGACAACTAAAGAGAGGTCAAATTAGAAATGCAAAGAAAAAGAGTAAAGGAGAAGGTATTAGGACATTCTCCATGGAGGTGAATAAAAAGCAGAAAACTGCTGGCTGAAAGAGAAGAACTCTCCCACTGGCAGAAAACTAGCAGCTAATTTACTGGTACATCCACCTTGACACAATGTGCTCTCCTGGAAAGAACACTGGATTTGGAGTCAAAGAATGTAGTTTTGTATCTTGGGTTTGCCACTTTCTGGGTGACCTTGGGGAAATTGCCACCCCTCTCTGGACCTGCTTTTTCATAAGCAAAATGAAGGCGTTGGATCAGAGGAACATTCTGGTCTCTTCTAGTTCTGAATCTATGACATCATATATTACCTCTACTAAAGGGACCACCAGTTTTGTTCATACAGAACAAAGAGTGAGGGTGTTTCCTCTGGGAGGGTCATTTTATTTTAAATGAGCCAGTTTTGTTGTGTATGTTGTTTCATGTCTAGCTCTCCATGACCGCATTTGGGATTTTCTCAGCAAAGATAATGGAGTGGTTTGCCATTTCTTTCTCCAGCATATTTGACAGGTCACAGGGTCACACAGCTAGTATCTGAGGCCAGATTTTAACTCAGATCTTTCTCAATCCATGACCAGCTCTCAATTCACTGAACCACCTATAGATACTATACTTTCATTCATGTTGTTTTAAATTGATGATAGCTTTTTCAATTGTCATGACACATTTCTGTCTCACTGGATTCATGGTCCACTGATACCCTCAGGTCTCTTTCTTGAGAACTGTTGTCCAGCCATATCTTTCATCCTTTAACAGTAAAATTTATTTTTTTTAGTCCAAATGTACACGTTCAGACCTATCCCTATTAAAATTGCATTTACTAGATTAAGTTCAGAATTATCCTTACTGAGTAGTGGCCTACATTTGTTAAGAGAATTAGCTGGGACTAGAATTGTAGTCTGTAGCTTCCCTCAGGTGGGAAGCTAGCATCTCCATGTGTAAACCAAACCTGTGACCTTAACCTAATTGTCACCAACTCTAAGTCATATTAAGAGCTTACTGAAGGTAGAGTACAGTTTACACTCCATTGTCAGCAGTAACTGACTCTTCATCAGCTTCTGCACCTTCACTCAACCGTACAAATCCTTTTCCAAAATCATCAAGCCACAAAAAGAGTGTTATTTCCCAAGCCCACCACTCCTGCTTATCTTGCTAAGCTTGGAGAATTTGCCTGCAGCATCAGTAGCTGAATCAGCACACTGCCTCAAATGTGTCTATGCACACACAGCTGTTTGGAGCTGTTTTTCAGCACCAACACCCTGGTTGCATGTGTAGACACAGCCTCAGAGACCGCCACTTATCCATGTGAAGATGTCCTTGAAAAGGTAATAGATTGAGAGAAATTCATTTATTTTTGGTCCAATCAATTGTGAAATCTTATTGTTTATAACTTTACAACATCTTTCATATATGTCCCCTTCTTTCCACTTACCCAGTTGCAACCTATTTTGGACCCCCATCACCTCTTACCTTCTGATTGGTCTTCATGCCTTAATTCCTCCCCCCTCTATTCCTTCCTCCACTCAACTGTCAAAATTATTTTCCCAACGTGTAGATCTGACCATGTTACCCCTTCCCCTCATTCAATGAACTCCAATGAACTCCCTATTACCTCCAGATCAATTAAAAAATACACAGTTTGGCATTTAAAGCCCTTACAATCTGACTCGTTTCCACCTTTCCAATTTTCTTATGCTTTACATTCCACACACTTCAAAGACACTGAGCTTCTTGTTTCTTACCCATGATTCACCGTCTCCCATCTCCATGCCTTTGCTCTGGCTATTCTCTATGCCTGGAATGCTCTCCACCTCTTGGTTGCTCTGGCTTCTCTAAAGACTCAGTTTCAATCCTAACTTCTATAGGAGGCCTTTTCTTATCCTCCTATCTCCTTTCTCCTTTCCCTCTGAGGTTACCTTCTATCTTCTCTGTATAGATCTTGCATGTTACATGCAACAGTTATTTAGGTAGCAGGTGAAAGAGGAAATGACTGAAGAAACAAAGTTTTGAGCTTCTGATCAGATCTACAGGTTGGGAAAATAATTTTGACAGTTGAGTGGAGGAAGGAATAGAGGGGAGAGGAACTTGAGGCATGAAGACCAATCAGAAGGTTAGAGGTGATGGGGATCCAAAAAGGGGTCGCAACAGGGCAAGTGGAAAGAAGGGGACATATATGGAAGATGTTGTAAAGTTATAATTGATGATCACATCAATTTACTAAGCAATCTAGGCCAACTGCATAACAAATCAGAACCCATTGCCTTCCTCAGCTTTGGTGCCAGGCCCCAGATACAGGCGAGACAGACTTTCATAAATCAAAACAATTAATCAAATAAAACCAGTTAATTAAAGGAAACAATTCACCAGGCTACAAAATTAGGTGATCTGATTTCTAATTGGAAGAAAGATTAGGGACTTTCCAAGCTAGAAGAAGGAGAGTGAAAGGGTACAATTCCCTGAAATCAGAAAAAGAGGTGTCTTACTTTTTAAAAGTTCCTGTATTCAATCAAAAGAACAAGAGAACAGTAAATGACGGATCTTTACAGGGTCAGTTTTCAGATAAGACATAGAAGCTGCTTGAAATGTATAATTGTGAGAAAACCCCATGCAGCAATCTTCAGAACTGACCAGGTTTTTGGTCAACATAACTTAGGACCATTATGTGCCAGGCACTATCATTATCTAATTTGATCCTTATAATAACACTGGGAGTTAGGTGTTGTTTCATTCCCATGTTATAGATGAGGAAACTAGGGTGGACAGAGGGTAAGTGACTTGCTCAGAGTCACACAAGTAGTAAGTACATGAAGCTGGATTTGAACTCCTACTCCAGGTCTAGTATTCTATCCACTGAGCCATGCTTACTCAATGACTGAATGACTATTTTGCTACCTGGTTTTATTACTATTTATTACTATTGGACCTCCTGTCTGATTTTCATTTTTCTCCCCCTGATATTTCATCTCCCACCTCCCTACATTTGCACAAGCCAGTCCCAATGCCTGGAATGGTCTCCCTCCTAATCTCAGCCTGTCAGATTTTTTGTCTTCCATCAAAAATGCTTAAAGGTGACACTGAGACACTTCCTCCATGAAGATGTCTTTGATTCCCTTGCACAGCCCTCCCTCACTTAGAACCAAGTCAAGTGCAAGTCATGTCATCATTTGTCTGATGTCATGGTCTTCTTCGAAAGCAAAGGATGAACACAACAACGTGTAGAACTCATATACGATTGCACGCCAGAGGGAGCAATATTGAAGGGAAGGGAAATGCCAAGAATGAATCAAAATAGAATTGTTTAAACCACCCCAAGGTATGTTTCCTTTCCTTTAAAAAAGTGTCTGGGGTTTTTTCCAGGTAAGTAAAACTTTTTCTTTCCAACTCTAGTAGCCAATGAGAACTAAATAGTAAACATGTCAAATAAAAGCAGCATTGGGGTAACAGAAGGGATTCATCTTAACTTCAAAGGATAGTAGAAGAACTTTAAGGAGACAGATGCAAGAGGACCAAGTGAATGACAGTGGTATGTGACTAGCAGCATGCAGGGAAAAGTGGGGAGGTAATCATTAGAGCCAGAGAACCTTGGTATCTTCATCACCCCCACCAGGGAAAAGTAGATAGACAGACAGAAGGAAGAAAGGAAGGAAGAGAGGGAGGAAGGAAGGAAAAAAGGAAGAAAGGAAGAGGAGGAAGGAAGGAAAAAAGGAAGAAAGGAAGGGAGAGAGGAAGGAAGGAAGGAGGAAGGAAGGGAGGGAGAAAAGAAGGAAAAAGGAAGAAAGGGAGGGAGGGAGGAAAGAAGGAAGGAAAGAAGGAAGAAGGAAGGAAGGAAGGAAGGAAGGAAGGAAGGAAGGAAGGAAGGAAGGTTCTGCTCGCTGAGCCCAACAGAACAAGTATGGTCCTTCCTCCAAATGACAGCCCTTCAAATATCTGAAAAGTTAGTGGATACCCCTCTGAATCTTCTCTTTTCCAGACTAAATATGCCCAGTTCCTCCAACCAATCTCCTTCTATCAAGGACTCAAGGTCCTTCACCATCCTATTGTCCCACCTCTGATTCATAAAAATGGTTTCTCATCAACAGCATTTAAGCAAGGGAGATGGGGAGAGGAGAGCAGGGGCAAAGACAATGACTCTGAGAGTGCCAGGATGATAGGAGAAAGGGATAAACTTCTAGTGTCTACCAAAAAATGGCAGCCAATTGAGGACTGACTTGTTTCCTCAGGAATCTAATGGGTCTTGGCTTTTTTTTCCAATCATTGCAACATGGCAATAAGCCAAAATGATGTCTGTGGGACATATTGCACAAAGTGCTAGCAAAAAAATTACCCAACAGCTATTACAATCTAAAAGCCCATCTCCCTCAGTCCTCCTAAATCATTTCTATTTCCCCCATTTTAATCCATGACCCCTTACCGTCATCTCTATAGCCACAGTGTTATCCAACTACTCACCCCCAGCAACTCTGAGCTGAGTAATTTCTGTCCCATGCCACACCAGTAATTAGGTCATTTATGAATAAAAAGCCCAAGAAGAAAGCTTGGTGCAATAACATATCCATGTAATGTAGCTATTCAGGAGCTATATGGCCGCCACTATGCTGATGAACTACAAAGATAGCAATTCTATTAGCCATAAAGAAGACCCATCAGAAAAATGAATGCATTACTTCTCTATCAGCTACCACAGGCCTCCTGGCACAGGAGTTTCTGGCCCTTTCTTACCTGTTCTCGGTATCTGAAATATGGCCCACACACACAAGGGTTGCCGTTGTCTGCATCTCTCCATTGTCAATTTCCTCCTGGATCTCCCATTCATCTTCATTGCTGACTCTCACTGCCATGATCTTGAGCCTGGGAGCAGCTTTTATGCTGTTAGAGACAACAAAACAAATCACTTCATTAGCACCAACTATATTGTGTACAATGGGGCAAGGACTCATCATTGTGGGAAATGATGCTTCCACAGCGACCCTCTCCCTTAAAGACATATGTGGAAATCTCAGAAAGTGGTTGGGCCTATAATAACCATCTGCATTACACACAACTGAAGCACAGGTCTCCCAACATGACATGGAGGCTAATTCTCTCCTAAAACAATACATTGCAAACCTGAACACTCGCCACTTTTGTGGCACCGGGCTGATACAAATGAAACGTATGCCTTGATAAAAATTTATTTAATTTGCAATGTTTTATCCTCCAGATAGAGATGAGGATACATCCATCACCAAGTACCATAAACAGGTACACACAGGATTACTTCACTTAAGTAATGTTGAGAAGGAGGTAGATGTGTCACCAAGTTTGAAATCTATACATGTCTTCTATATATTTATTATTTACATATTTTATCCCCACCAGAATGGAAACTCTTTGAAGATAGGGATTATTGTTTTTCTTTGTATTTCTGGGGTTTAACACAATGCCCGGCAAATAGTGAGAGCTTAATAAAATGTTTGTTGACTAATTAACCAGTAAGACAAAGTTGAGACCTCTTGTCACTGACTAGTCACCATAGATGCCCCCCCAACAGAAAATATAAGTCTAGCTCAGACATTAGAAGCCCAATTGGACCACTAGAGATTTATGGCATGTGAAGAGCTCATTTCCTGACAAAGAGAAACAGGGAGCAAAGCCCTTCTGCCATCAGAAAGGGAGATAAGGAGAGCTCAGTGTCCTCAATGGCAGGTTGACTCCCCCACCTCTTTTTTATTGTTCCCAGGAAGGCTCTCAGGCAACTGCAAAAATGAGAATCAGTCCCCACTGTCATGGTGGACTCTTCATTTGTAGAGTTCAAGTTGTCCAAATGCAATCTTGGGATTTCCATCTGATGCATAATGAGAATGAAACCTTACCTACTGTGATTTTCCCCACTCTTCCACCATGCCCCCACCACCACCACCACTGCGGCCATGACTTAATTAATTTTAAGTCAAGATGGACTGCTTAGACTTCTGATGACATGAAACCACAATTCTGAAGTTTAGCCAGTCTATTTAGCAGGGAATTGTGATTGGCTTTCTCTCTGCTTCCCTGTGGCCAATGAGAGCTAGTGTTCAAGGAGCTTTTTAACTTAGTGAGTGATGGATGCTTTCCCTGCATCACTTTTTACACAATGCCAAGGGAGATGCTACCTTCAGGAAAATAGTCTCTGTAGAGTTAATGCCAGGTAACTGATTTCTCTCCTTGCTTCCCTCCTATCCCATGCATTAAAAATCCTTCCCTTCTTGAAGCCTGAGTGGCTCCTTCCCTTTGGTATGGATCAGGTAGTACTGTGCATTGCTTTCTGATGCTCCCAGTTAGACTGTAAGCAAGCAGCTGGCACAGTACTCTGCATGCAGTGGGTGTTCATCTGCTGAACTTGAAGGATGCAAAGAAAGGCAATCAGTAAATTCATGTCAGATCTTCCTTGTTTTCTTTGTAGAGGGAAGAGATGATGGTATAGAACAGACAACTGCGGGTGCAGTGGATGGACTGCTGGACCAGGAGTCTGTAAGATTTGAATTTGAATCTCACCCCAGAAGCTGTCCTCTGGGACCCTGAGCTTGAACTCTCTGGCCTCAATATCCCCTTCTGTAAAATGGGAGGAAAAACAGCACCTACTCCATGGTACTGTCATAAGGATCAAATGAAATAATATATGCAAAGTGCTCTGCAGATCTTAAGGCATACTAGAAACACTAGCTATTACTACAGATGGTGTCAAGTTCTAGTCATATGTTCCCTGAACTATTTGGTTTGGTTTTTCTCCTTTTTGTCTTTGATTTTTTGTTACGAGAGATGGTTTTCTGGGTTGGGGGAGGGAAGGGATAGATTCTGAAATTAAAGTGATGTGAAAATAAAAGATTACTAAAGAAAATAAAATGTTACAAATGCAGGCATGGGCTTCATTTGCACCTCATTCCCTCAGTGTTCCCTTACACTTCCATTCTACCCTGAGGGTCCTTCCTTTCTGGCTTGACTTTTTGTTAGAGGGTCCAGCCTTTGTCTCACTTCTATTCATTGAATTGGTGTTGCCTCACTTAGCTTAAAAGGGCCAAGGTCTCCCACTGCATCCTAGCCATCTCCAGTCACCCTTGTCAATATCTGGCCACTGGACCCAGGTGGCTCTGGAGGAGAAAGCGAGGCTATCGACTTTACACCACCCTCCCTAATTCAAATCAAAGTCGATTGGAAGAAGTCATCATCTCTCTGATATAGTGGTTTTATTTGAGCACAAAGGACAAACCACACACAATCTACATAAGGAAGAAAGGTAAATACTGGCCAAGCCAGGGTCATCGCTATGAAACATGAGAGAAACAGGTGATGGAGCTTCTAGGGCCGGGAGTCAGGAAGGCCTGAGTTCAAATCTGCTCTCATACACTTACGAGGTGTTTGACCTGAACAAGTCACCTCACCTCTGCTTGCCTTGGTTTCCTTTGCTATATAAATGTTATTATTCTTATTTTAAGCCCATTTGAATGAATGCAAAAACCAACAATCTCGAAGGTCTCTTCAGGTTCTAAAGTTTTGTGATAAATCTTGACAAAATAAAGCACAAATGGATTTAGTTGTTAATTGTTCTTAGCTGGCATAGGTAAGCACTAGTGGGAGAGAGGAAGAGAGGGAGAAGGAAGAGACAGCGAGAGGGAAGGAGAGAGAAAGAGAGAGAAGAGAGAAGGGGAGGTCAGGGGAAAGGAAAGAAAGATAGAGACAGAAATGGGAAGGAACAGATAAAAAAGATAGAGACAGAAATGGGAAGGAACAGATAAAAAAAGAAGGATATTAGAACAGACAAACAAAAGCACAGATAGATGGACAGATGGATGGATGCTTTGGTGCTATAAGAAATGTTGAGCAGAATAGTTTTAAAAAAACCCTGGAAAGACTTATATGAACTGATACAAAGTGAAGTGAGAAGAACCAGGAAAACACTGTATGCAGTAAGAGCAATATTGTATGACGATCTACTGTAAGACTTAAATAGTCTGACCAAGACAATGAAGCTTGACAATTCCTTTTCTAAAAATTTTTTTAATGTAATTTAATTTATTTTTGTTACATTTTAAATTCTAAACTGTCTCCCTTCTTCCCTCCTCACCCTGCACTAGAGAAGGCAACTATTGAACACAGATTTATAAATATAGGTAAAAGCATACTGTATATACTTCTACTTTTCAGTTCTTTCTCTGGAGGTAAATAGTATCTTCCCTGGTTGGTCCCTTACAGTTGATCTGAGTATTTATAGTACTCAGAACAACGTGGTTGCTCACAGCTAGTCTTTAAACAATATTGTTGTTAATGAATGGAGCATTCTCCTGGCTCTGCTTCCTTCACTTCTTGTTATTTCATGCAAGTCTTTCCATGTTTTTCTAAAATCAACCTGCTCGTCATTTTTAATAGCACAGTGGTATTCCATCATAATCATACACCACACTTGTTTATCCATTCCCCAATTGAGGGCATCTCCTCATTTTCCAGTTCTTTGCCACCATGAAGAGAGCTGCTATAATGTTTCAGAACATAGAGGTTCCTTTTTTCCCATGATCACCTTGGGAAATAGATCTAATAGTGGTATTGCTGAGTCAAAAAGTATACATAATTTCTTAACTCTTTGGACATAATTCCAGATTGTTCTCCAAAATGTTTGGATCAATTCACAGTTCTACCAACAGTGTATTTATTGTCACAATTTTTTCACATTCCCCTCCAACATTTGTCATTTTCCCCTTCTATCATTTTAACCACTCTGATAGATGTGAGATGACAGCTCAAATGTTTTCATTTACATTTCTCTAATTAATGATTTAGAGCATTTTTCATATAACTATGTGTAGTTTTGGTTTTCTTATTTAAAAACTGGCTGTTTATATCCTTTGACCATTTATCAATTGGGAAATGATTTCTATTCTTATAAATTTGACAAAATTCTCTATATATTTGTGATATGAAACTGTCTATAAATTTTTTCCCAATTTTCAGCTTTCCTTCTAATCTTGGCTACATTAGTTTTATTTAAGAAACTTTTTAATTTAACATAATCAAAGTTATTCCATTTTACATCTCACAATGTTGTCTACCTCTTGTTTATTCATATTCTTCTCCTATCTATAAATATGACAGGTAATGTGTTTCATGTTCTTCTAGTTTTCTTTTATCTCCCTTTATGTAGAAGGTCATTTTGACCTTATCTTGGTAAATAGTGTAAGATAATTAATCTACACCCAATTTCTACAAAACTGCTTTCCACCCTTCCCAACCATTTTTGCAAGTGTTTTCTTACCCCAAAAGCTTAATCTTTACTTTGTCAAACACAAGGCTACTATAATCATTTGCTACTGTGGGTTTTATATCTACTCCGTTCCACCTTTCTATTTCTTAGCAAGTGTCCAATGGTTTCGATAAATTACTGCCTTACAATATAGTCTAAGATCTGGTAATGCTTTTACATTTTTTCATTAATCCCTTTGATATTTTTTACCTTTCATTCTTCCAAAAAATGTTATTATTGCTTTTTCTAGCTTAATAAAATAATTTTTGGTAGTTTCATTGGGATGGAATTGAATCCAGAGATTAATTTAGGTAGAATTGTCACTTTATTATATTGGCTCTGCCTACCTGTGAACAATTAATATTTCCCCAATTATTTAACTGATTTTACTAGTATAAAAATTGTTTTGCAATTATGTTCATGTAGTTCGTGGGTCTGTCTTGGCAGATATACTCCCAGGTATTTTATACAGTCTCCAATTATTTTAACTGGTGTATCTCTTATGATCTCTTCTTGCAGAGTTTTGTTGGCAACATATAGAAATGTTGATTTATGTGAGTTTATTTTATATTCTGCTATTTTCCTAAGATTATTGTTTCAACCAGCTTTTTAGTTGAATCTCTAGGATTTTTCAAGCATATCATCATACTGTCTGCAAAGAGAGATAGTTTTATGACCTCATTATCCATTCTGCTTCCTTCAATTTCTTTTTCTTCTCTTATTGGTATTGCTAGCATTTCTAATACAATATTAAATAATGTTGATGATAATGGGCATCC
>CM053773.1:217590180-217614517 GCA_028658325.1 Potorous gilbertii
CCCTCCTCCTTTCTCTAAAAAAAATATCTAGAAAAAGTTGCTTTCTCATAGTATCATAGACCTAGATCTAGAGTCAAAGAACATAGGTTTGCCTTTAACACTTACTACCTGTATGACTTTAAGCATGTCACTTAACTGCCTGAGCCTCAGTTTCCTCATCTGTAAAATGAAGGGATTGGACTAGATGGACCCCAGGGCCCCTGCTAGCTCTAGCTCTCTGATTATATAATCTAGCCCAGGCCTCTTCACATGTTCCTATGCCAATTAGAAAGATGAACATACCAAAGACAACTGGTATGGAAGAAAGGAAGGGAATAAGCATTTATTAAGTTCCTACTGTATGCCAGCCACTGTGTTCTAAACGCTTTACAAATTACTGTTGATAAGTTGTTTTTCAGTCATATCTGACTCTTCATAACCCCATCTGGGGTTTTCTTGGCAGAAATACTAAAGTGGTTCACCTTTTCCTTCTTTGGATCATTTTACAGAAGAGGAAACTGAGGCAAACAAGGCTAAGTGACTTACCCAGGGTCACACAGCTATTAAGTGTCTGAGCTGGGATTTGAACTCAGGAAGATGATTCCTGACTCCAGGCCCTGCTATCTATCCACTGCATCACCTCATTTAAATCCTGACAACAACCACGAGAGGTAGGTGTTAATTTATCCCCCATTCTACAGATGAACAAACTGGGGCAGACAGAGGATAAGTGACTTGCCCAGGGCCACTCAACTACTAAGTGTCTGAAGGTGGATTTGAATTCATCTTTCTGATTCCAGGCCCAGTGCTCTATCCACTATACTACCTTAAATGGCAGAAAAAGCAGTAAATGTGAAGTCAAAGCTAAGCCCGTTTCCTAACTATGTAGCCCTGGACTCACCTTTCTGAGCCTCAGTTTCCCTCATGGTTGAAATGAGGAAGCAGTATGATATAGTGGAATCTGGCTTCAAGACTTTGCTCTGCCAATTCCTGCATGATCACCCTGCCTCTCTGAATCTTTTCCTTTCTGTGAAATGGGGATAATGTTTTCTGTATTGACTCTCACACCTAAAGATGATGAAGAAATAAATGAATGAAGAATGAATGAATGAATGAATGAAAAAATCTTTATGTGCCAAGCCATACGCAAAGAACTGGGGATATAGGAAAAAAGCAAGCAAGATGGCCCCTGTCCTCAAGCACCTTATGTGTATGTGTTCCTCTTTGGTTGCCAAAGAAGACCATGCCATCAGAGAAATGATGACATGACTTGCACTTGACTTTGTTTTGAGTGAGGGAGGGCTGTGCAGGTCACCAGCCTCACTTCTCCTCCAGAGCCATCTGAATCCAGTGACCAGATAGTCATCAGGATGACTGCAGATGACCCAGGGTGAGGCAGTTGGGTTTAAGTGACTTGCCCAAGGTCACACAGCTAATGAGTATCAAGTGTCTGAGGTGAGATTTGAACTCAAGTCCTCCTGACTCCTGCACTGGTGCTCTATCCACTGCACCACCTAGCTGCCCCTCAAGCACCTTATATTCTAATACAGAAAGAAGTAGGGGTTTTATAATCACAATAGTGTAGTTTAGAATTCCCTAAAAGGGTAGACTGGGCTAAGACCGGACTAGATAAGATAAAAGATCACCAGTCAGAGCCTAGGGCCCCAGAGGCCCAGTGCCACTGAGATTTGAAGGCTAGAAGATCAGTGCAGGTGGTATGGTTTAGAAATGGCCCAAAGCAGGGATGGGAAACCTGTGGCCTCGAGGCCACATGTGGCCCTCTAGATCCTCAAATGTAGCCCTTGTCACCTGTGACTACAAAGCTGGATTCATTTGGTCAAAGAGCTGCATTTAAGGACCTAGTGGGCCACTTGTGGCCTCGAGGGTCCCCCCACCCACAGCCCTCAGCTTAAAAGTTTCTGCTTGATCTTTCAAAGGTTATTTAACTTCTCATAGCATAAACAATACGAACCTCCCTCAACAGAGGGAGTTTCCCCATCAGTGTTCATGGGACCACTTAGATAATTTACAGCTAGCAAGATTCCCAGGATCCTGGATCAAGACCTGCAAGGGGTCCCAGAGACCACCCGATACAGTTTTACACAAGGGAAAACTGAGGCCAAGAGTCTATGCCCATATTAGTGAAATCACGGGCCCAGACTCTGATACTTCCAGGACCTAGTTCTCATCCTGGAAGTGCCCTTTGCCCCGTAGTCCCCTTCTCCCATTGGTGAGTTCACTTTGAGGAAGGGCTCAAGCCTGCTATCCTTCCTTCTTCCATCTTTGGTTCTAACACTTGGGACTTGGCTACTATCCCTCGCTTGCCCTCTCCAGCTTTTCTGTGGTCTGTTCTCCTATTAGAATAGAAACTCCCTGAGGCCAGGGATTGTCTTTATTTTTGCTTGTATTTTTATCTATAGAATTTGGCACAATGTCTGGCACACAGTTAAGGTCTTTAATAAATGCAAAGCAAATCACTGTGATATCCCAGAATTGGTAAACCTCAGCACTATGCAAAACTTATTTCTAGGAGCCCATCACCAGACTGACTCCAGTCAGAACCTTCTCAAGTCAAACATCATTGTCTAGGCAGGACATTTGAGGTCATCGAGTCAATCTCCCCACCCACCTGCCCCCAAGTTCAACTAAAGAAAAAAACCGAGGCCTAAATGACGTGGCCAGAAAGTAATCTGAAACCAGGTCCTCTGACTCCACATCAAGAATTTTTCCCTTTAGATCATAAGAGCTGCCTTGATAGGACTTTCTAGAAGCAACAAGGTATACTGGATTTGGGACACAAGGAAACCTGGGTTCAGATCTAAAATCTACAATTTGCCAGCTGTTTAAGGTAAAATATTCAACCTCTCTGAGGATCAGTTTCTGAATCTGTAAAATGGAGATATAATCATGCCCATTTCCCCAGGTTTGTGCAAAGATCAAGTAAGAGAAAGAACAGATGATTGCTTTGAAAAACTTAAAACACTATATAAGTCACCTATTGGGGAGCAGGGGGAAACTTGAATTTCTGGTTTAACTGATATAGAGAGAGCAGACACTCTCTTTCACCACTGTAGATCTGAAAATTGCAGGTTTATACATTTGTCCAGGATAAAGTGACTTGCTAAGCATCACACACACATCAGAGGCAGGACCTGAATCCAGGTCCTCCAGGCTCAGAGGCCAGCTCCCTAGCCATTTTGATATTGTCTCTCATTAGCTTATACTTCCTAAGCCTCAGTTTCAGAATCTGTAAAATGGGAAACAGACTACTTAAGCTACTCCCACCTTAAAGGGGAATTATAAAGAAAATGCTCTAGGAATGTGAGTTCTAATTTTGATTTCTGGGACTCCCACAGCCATCCTTAGAACAGACAGAATGCACTCTAGAAACTGAAGCTTTACTGTGAAATATTTTACACACAGTAAAATATTGCTACTACAAAGCTTAATAAAGGCAGCCAGACCATTACATATGCTCTATAAAGTAACTGTCAGCATGACACTTACACACTGTCTCCATATGCGTCAGAGACCCAGGAAGACAGAAATGTGACACGGCCATTGCTAGCTCCCCTTTCCTCTGGGCACAGCATCCTCTGACAGCTCTCAGTTTCTTCTTCCCACCAATCATATCAACCTCAGCACCTCTCACCTACTGTCCATCAGTTCAGGGGTCTTAGCCTCATAGATTCTGTGGGCTCTGATTCTACCCACTGTCACAAAAACACAGAATCATAGGATAATGAAGCCAGAAGGGACCTTAAAAGAGACCATGTCAGGGCAGGGTGAACCTTAGAGTGTAGACGGTCAGAGCTGGAAAGTCTTTAGAAGAGAGACTGTCAGAGCTCAGAGGGGCCATGAAGGGGCCGTGGAACACAAATTGTCAGAGCTCAGAGTTCCCATGGCACAAGGGTCATGGAACAGAGACCATAAGAGTTCAGAGGGGCCACAAAATAGGGGCTGTCAGAGCTCAGAGGAGCCACAAAGGGGCCACAGAACAGAAACTGTCAGAGCTGAGAGGGGCCACAGAGGGTCCATGAAGCAGAGAATGTCAGAGCTAAGGTGAACCATAGAGCATAGAAGGTCCAAGCTGGGAAGAGTCTTTAGAAGAGAGACTGTTGGAGTTTAGAAAGAAAAGAAAATCAGAGGTGGGAAGAGACCTCAAAATATAGAATGCCAAAACTGGGAGGTGCCATGTAACAGCCTCAGAATACAGAATGTCAGACCCAGAGGACTTAGAACCCAGACATCAGAGCTGGGAGGATCTTACAGCATAGGATGGCAGAAAAGGGAGGGGCTTTAGTAAAGAATATTAGAGCTGTGAGCACCCTTAGAATAGAGAATTCTAGAAGGACCTTTAGATTTTAGAATGTCAGAACTGATTCAGATCAGTGGTTCTTACCCAGGGATTCAGAGGTCCTTGGATATATTTCTAGGGGTGCATGAACTTGGATAGGGAAAGATACAACTTCATTTCAATGTAAATGGTTTCCTTTGTAATCCTACATGTTTTATGTATTTAAAAATGTGATTTTCAACATCAATACGCTTCATCAGTATGCCAAAGGGTCTGTGATTTTTTTTTAAAAAGGTTAAAAACTTCTGATCTAGACCAATTCCTTATCATCCAGATGGAAAAGTCCTTTCCAATCCTATAATCCTAGGATTATGATTCCAATTCCTATATAAATGGGTGTGTGTTCATCCTTTGTTGCTGAAGAAGGCCATGCCATCAGAGAAATAATGACATGACTTGCACTTGACTTTGTTTTGAGTGAGGGAGGGCTGTGCAGGTCACCAGCCTCACCTCCTCCAGAGCCATCTGAATCCAGTGACCAGATATTCATCAGGATGACTGGAGATGAACCAGGATAAGGCAGTTGGGGTTAAGTGACTTGCCCAAGGTCACACAGCTAGAGAATGTCAAATGTCTGAAGTGAGATTTGAGCTCAGGTCCTCCTGACTCCTGCACTGGTGCTCTATCCACTGCACCACCTAGCAGCCTCCTATATAAATATTCCTGTGGGGAAATAAAATGATGGAATCAATGATTGATTGAATGAATGAATGAAAAAGTATTGAAGTGCTTATTTTGTTCCAAGAACTAAACTAGGTACTGAAGATAAAAATACAAAAATAAAGACAATCCCTGCCTTCAAAGAGCTTATATTCTGATGGGGAAAACAATATAAAGAGAAATAATGTACAGGAATAATATGATCTTAGAGGTCCCTCCTAGCTCTGAATCTATAAGTAGATCTATAGGCCATATACAAATTATTAGTTTGTTTATTTGACAAAATGAAAGATGTGTGGAAATTAAAAATAGATTGGGGATTTATGATATAGACTTGAAGAGGAAATGGCCAAGGAAGGGCATTTTGATTTAGAAAGTTACAGGGGTGAAGAGTACATGTAGAGGGGAGGAAATTGACACACCTTTCAGAATCAGTGATAGTATTGATTTGATTTTGACTCTACAAGTGGAAAAGAAGAGGGAGGAGTGGGGAGAGAAATCAGGGAAATGGGTGTGATCAAAAAAAAGATTCATTCAAGGCAGAAAGATCTGAAAGCCACTAAGAGAAGAAAGTGAATTAAACATTTAGCCAAAATGCTGCAAGGCTGGTGGTGGTACAAGCCCAGAATATTCTCTTTGAGCCTATGTCTTGGGATAGTTGTACCCAACACAGAGATCCAAGTGGCGCTGCAGAGAAACAGCCACTATAACAAATAAAGGAGTCAGAAGAGAGTCTGGGTGAGATGGACCACTACCACAACCTCTCCCTGTCCACATCTTGCAGGTGAGCAGCAAAGACCCACATGATGACACAAAACTAAATGATGTCTGAAGGTATCATTAACCTGGGAGCCACAGGACTAGAGATGATCCCAATGGATACAGAGGACACAGAGGGAGAAGCCAATGGAGGGGGAAATTTCTAGTGCATTCTCTGCCTAGAGCACTGATGCTCAGAGTCACATGGACAGAATGGATCGGAGAAAGGACTTGAATCCAGATTTTCTTGGCTTCAAGGATAGTTTTCTATGCATCATTCCACATCTACTATGAACTAATTCTCTCTCTCTCTCTCTCTCTCTCTCTCTCTCTCTCTCTCTCTCTCTCTCTCTCTCTCTCTCTCCTCTTTTCTCTCTCTCTCCTTTCTTTCTTTCTATACATATATATGTGTGTGTGTGTGTGTGTGTGTACACAATTTAGAGATATACATACATGCATATAAATACATATATAGATGAAAGGAAATAAGCACTTATTAAGCACCTACTATATGCCCAGGCCCTGTGCTAAGTACTTAGTCATTTGACCCCCACAACAACTCTGAGACATAGCTGCTGTTATCACACCCATTTCACAAATGAGGAAACCAAGAGAGACAGAAGTGGAATGACTTGCTCAGGGTCACACAATGTCTGAGGTCAGATCTTCCTGACTCCAGACCAGGCACTCTGTACACCATGGTTACAGTGCCCCCACTGCCAGCGGCCACATAGACAGATGGAAATGAGAGAGGGAGAGGGAGACAGGGGAAAGAGGGAAAGAGAAGAGAGAAGATGAAGAAGAAAAAGAAAAAGAAAGAGGGGGAGGGAAAGGAGGAGGAAGAGAAGGAGGAGGACAGAGAGGGGAGAGGAAAGGTGGGGAGAGAGAAGAGAGGAGAGAAGGGGACAGAAAAGGAGAAAGGGAAAGAGAGAGGAAAGTGAATAGAGAGAGAAAAAGGAAAAGAGGGAGAAAAGTTTTCTATGAAAAGACTTGCCCTTAGTGGCACAGACAAGAAGTAGCAGAACCAAGTCAGGACTAAATCCCATGTTCTTTGACTCCAAATCCAATAGTTTTTTCATGGTACCAGACAAATGGAGGTAGCCATTTTAAGGCAAAAATACAAAGCAAGAAAGACACTGTCCTAGAGCATCAACAAGCATTTCTAGTATGCAAATACTTATTAAGTTCCTACTGTGTGCCAGGCACTGGGAATACAGAGAAAAACAAAAGATAGTCCCTGCCCTGTAAGAGCTCACAGTCTCATCCAGGACAGTGAAAGATCCCAAGGACATTCCATATCATAATTGGTTGATGGAAAAGAAAATGTTTGTCCTGGAATAGAGAACATTTAAAGAGAAGGGGTGGGTAATGGCAGGAGATCTGTCTTCAAGTACCTGTAGCTCTGACATGTGGGAAAGGGATTAGCTTGGTTAATTCTGCTTGGCCCCAAAGGGCAGAATATGGGCCAGTACAGGGAGGTTACTAAGATGCAAATAATGAATGATTTCAGGGTAAACTTTCTGATAATTACAGCTGTTCCAATATGGAACCAGCTGCCTCCAGACATGGCAGGCTGGCCTTTAATAGAGGTCCTTCTTCCAACAGAGGAATGATCCCTTCTTTGGGGGTGGAGTAGAAGGGATTCTTGTTCAGATACAGGTCCTACTAGATGCCCTCTGAGATCCTTTCTAGATCTGAGATGCTAAAAGCCTAAGATACCAACATCCAAAGTCAAAGCCTAAAGAAGGTACTCTCTAAACAGTTATGAAACAAGGCAACCGAGGTTCCATGGGCAAAGAAACCCTGAATAAGGACTAAATGGTGAAGAATGAGGCACCAGACTAGCATAGAAAGGAAACCAAATCAGACTGAAGGCACCTGGTGTTCAGCAGACCTTTGGAGAGATATGGACTCGGGACCATTTCAAGTTTTGATTAATGAAAAGGGTAAAGAGGCTTTTAATTTGGGCTCTCCAAGCAAATTACTTTCTATGTGATAAATTAGCTACTGGGAGAGAGAAATACATACCAGTCCCACCCCCTCTCCCTGGGAGGAGGGGGACCTGCCAGAAGCTGAGCCTACTGGGAACCTAGGTCTACAACCATTCTGTTCCAAACTGATATTTAAACTCCAAATGACGGAGTAGTCAGGGAGAAAAGCACAAGAGAAATAGACAAGATACACCTTGCTGGCACTGTGCCTATTTGGCCCCAGTTTTGGGGTTCCAGAATAAGACACAGAGAATTTCCAGCCTTCGGGCTGATGGAAAATCTATGGTAGTGGTAGTAAAGTCACCAGCTTCACCTAGCAGAGTGTCTGGCACATAGTGAGTTCTCAATAAATGCTACTTGAATGAATGGATTGATTAATGATTGAATGGAAAAATACAGAGTCTTATTGCCACCCAGACCTCTCATGATAGGGGTAGAAAGAAGCTGGTATATCTATGTCTAACATTATCTCATTTGATTCTCACAATATCCATTTGAGGGACATGGCGTTATCCCCTTTTGCAGATAAGGAAAGTGAGCCTCAGAAAGGTCAGATGGCTTTTGGGGAGTTACACAGCTGCCTATTAAATGTCTCAGGCAGAATTCAAGCCAGGTCTCCCTGATTCCAAGGCCAGTGTTGTACCTACCAGAAAGGGGATGGAAAGGAATATCTCAAATTATTAACCCCATATTACAAATGTTTCAGGCAATCAGTCAACAAGCAATTAATAAACACCTAGTGAGGGGCAGGATAGGACAGAGGGAAATATAGTTAGTCCTTCATAACATGATTATCATGGAAGTCTCTTGCATAACTACACATGTATAGCCAATATCAAATTGCTTGCCTTCTCAGTGGGGATGGGTGGGGAGGAAGGAAGGGAGAGAAGTTGGAACTTAAGGTTTTAGGAACAAATGTTGAGAATTGTTTTTACATGCAACTGGGATATAATAAATACAGGTAATGGGGTATGGAAGTCTATCTTGCCCTACAAGAAAATAGAGAAGATAGGGATAAGGGAAGGGATGGCTGTGATAGAAGAGAGGGCAAAATGGGGTAAGGGGTAATCAGAATACCCGGTGTCTTGGAGTGGGGGGTGGGGAGAGATGGGGAGAAAATTTGGAACTCAAAATCTTGTGGAAATGAGTGCTGAAAACTAAAAACAAATAAATAACTTTAAAAAAAAAACAATCCCTGACCAAGAGTAGCTTGCAGTCTAATTGGGGGGGTGGGGGAAGGAGTGGGGAGAACAACATACAGGCAAGATCTATGCAGCATAAGTGGGAAGAAGTTAAAATTGAGACGGACCTGCCCAAGATCAAGTGTTACAGCTCAGGGATTTAACCCTGACCCTCTCCTGACTCCAGATCAAGCCTCTCACATTTGCCCAACACCCATCTGCACAATCTTATACTCCCCTTTGACCTAGGGTCCCCTGGGCAGGCCACAGACTGCCTCTGCTCAGGCCTGGAACAGTCTGGGAGGGGGAAGGCATACATCTTCAAGACCTGGGGACCTCCTTCTTTTAGCCGAGAATATATAGCTTCTGTAATTGATTTTATGCAAGTGTGAACTTTTCCAAAGGAACACACTGCAGAGTAGTAAAATTTGGGGAGAGGGAAGCTAGGGGAGGAGGGCAGGCTTTTGTCCTTCTTCTCCCTTCTTTCTTTACCTTGTTTCCCCCTAAGGATGCTAAATTCCAAGCAAACCTGCCCTTTAATAATGCACACCCCTTCCCAACATAGAAGTCTGACATTTTTACCAGGAAAGAAAAAAGATGCATTTCAGTCTCTGAACAGTCTCAAACAGCTGCCGTGCATCTCTGAGTCAGGGAGGGAGTTGTGGGGAAGCGCTGGAGAATCTTCAGGACACCAAGTCCCCCAGGGAGGAGCTACCATTTCTCTAAGAACTGGCATTGGCACCATGTGGGCCAAAGGAAGCTCCTGGGGAGACAATGACCATGTCAGGAAGGAAGACGATTCTCTGGTCCATGTTTCTCTCTCTTTCTTCCTCTCTCCCTCTCTCTCTCCAAGATCTCTCTCTGTCTCTCCAATCTCTTTATCTCTCTATCTGTCTCTCTGTCTCTCTCCAATATCTCTGTGTGTCTGTCTGTCTCCAATCTCTCTCTTTCCTTCCCTCCCTCCCATCGTTCCTCCCTCCACTTCTCTCTCTTGATTTCTGCCTATTTCTCTTTTCTCTACCTCTGTTTTACCCTCCATCTCTTTCTCTCTCTCTCTGTTTATCCCTCTATCTGTTTGTCTATCTCTACCTGTCTCTCTTTTCAGTCTCTTTTCTTTCTCTCTCTTCTGTCTGTCTTCTCTTTCTGTCTCTATGTCCCTCTCTTGTCTGTCCTCTTTCTATATCTATGTCTCTGTCTCTCTCTGTCTCACTGCGTCTCTCTGTTCTTCTCTCTCCCTCTGTGTGTATGTGTGTGTGTGTGTGTGTGTGTGTGTGTGTGTGTATACATATGTCTGTCTGCCCTCTCCTTTATTCACTGGGGAATCAAATCACAGTGCTATCCCAGAACCTTGGAACTATTCTGTGTTGAAGCTATTATGCTTCCCTGACAGTGACTCCTCTCTATCTTGTAAAATTTTAAACCCAGCAGATGGTTTGGTTTTTTTTTCACCACAGTCCCAGGTCTAAAAGACCATGCTGGAGACAGCAACCAGGAATGCCTTGAGGGAGAATTGTAAGGAGGACAGTCCTAGAGCCAGAAGAGACCTCCAAAGTCATCTCATCTAGGTCTTTCATTTTCCAGGCAAGGAAACTGAGGCCTAAAGGGAGTGTAGATGAATTACTCAAGGTTACACAGACAGTAAGGAGGGATAGCATTTGAACCCAGGGCCCTCTGGGTTCCAAAGGCAGAGTTCTTGCCCTGAATCACACTGGA
The DNA here is from genome assembly GCA_028658325.1 of Potorous gilbertii. Lineage (NCBI taxonomy): Eukaryota > Metazoa > Chordata > Mammalia > Diprotodontia > Potoroidae > Potorous > Potorous gilbertii. The sequence goes on from CM053773.1 coordinate 217,600,821, forward strand.
GGAATGAACTTTTGTCAAGCTACGACTGCTCAGGCTCCCACTGAGTAGCTGCCCTCCCCTAATAACAGAATACAAGAGACTTTACTCCATACAAAAATAATCATTGCCATTGCTGTAGAAAGAAGGCTGGTGTCAGGGAAAGAATCCACAAGTGAACACCAGGAGACTATAATGCACAATGTGCTAGATTTATAGTCAGTGGCCCTGGGTTCAAATCTGGAGCTCTGGGAATTACTGTCTATGTCACTGTGAAAATGGGCCCAGTTTCCTCATGTGGAAAATGAAAAGACTGAACTAGATTTGGAGTTCTTAACCAAGGGTCTGTGAGTTTGTAGTGGGGAGTAAGGTGTAAGAAGACTAGAAGATGGGAGAGAGGCAAGTTATAAAGGGCTTTGAAAACCAGAGGGCTTATATTTGATCCCAGAAGTGATAGGAAGCCTCTTGAGGAGGGCAGTAACATGGTCAGACCTGAGCTTAGGAAGATTCATTTGACAGATGAGCAGAGAACAGAGGGTGATCCGCCAGATCTAACTCCCATGATCCTAGGCGTCATGTCCAAAAGATCATAGAGTTGGAGTGCAAGGCAGCTTACTTTGTAGGGGAGGACACTGGAGAAGCCAGAGGAGTTGAATATATTGCTTGAAGGTCACACAGATAGTAAGTAAGATTCAGTCTGAGGTCTTGACTCCCATCTTTCCATAGCACATCAAGCCTATCCTTTCTCCCACGACCTTTCAGATCAGTCATGATTACTCCTTTCCAGTCTAACCATCCTTAGCTCCTTTTATCAGTTTTCATACACTACAGTCTCAAGGCCCTTCACTATCTTAACTTCTCTCCCCTAGAGTCTCCCCAGCTTCTCAGCATTTTTTCCCCAAGACCTCCCTATGGACAGACAGAATTCAGAGGAACACAGAGAAATCAACACAACCCAAAATAACAGCTAGCTAGCATTTATATAGAGCTTTAGGGTTTATAAATGCTATCTCATGTAATCCTCTTGTAAACCCTGGGTAAGGCAGGTCCTATAAAAATTTCCACTTTACAGATGTGTAAACTGAGGCAGATGAAAGTCAAGTGACTTGCCTAGGGTCACATAGTTAAGTGTCTGCAGCTGGATTTGAATTCAAGTCTTCCTAAAGATACCAACCCAGATTGGGTTTGACCCAAACAGAAGGCTACCTTGTCCTGGACCCTAAAGCATCTCTTAACATAGCCGAAGTGCTTGTAATCTACTTGAAAGTTTAAGACAGGAACACAAGTAATTATAAATCAGTTTGGCCTGATAGGCATCCTAAGAAAGTTACAAGTTTTTCTTGAGGTTCAGAAGAGGGGAGTCTTCTTCCTCCTCAAGACTAAGGAAGGCTCCCTAGAATTACAACATTTGAGCTGGGCCTTAAAGAATGAATAAGATTTTGGAAAAGGAGAGGAAATTCTCACCCCATCCTAACTATGCCCTCTTTCTAATGTCCTTACTTACTATGGAGGGCACCACCATTCCCCTACTCCTCCAGGCTCACAACTAGGTGTCATTCTTGAACCCTGCCAGCTACTCTCACCTCCCATTTCCAATCTCTTTCCAAGGCCTGTCCATTTCACATTGGCAGCATCTCTTGAATACACTCCCTTCTCTCCTCCAGCATTGCCATGGCCCTGGTGCATGCCCCCATCACCTCACACCTGCTGATGGCTCAGTCTCTCTCCAATCCAGTCTACCCTCTCTTCCATATCAAAATGATCTTCCTAAAGCACAGGGCTGACCAAGTCATTTTCCTATTCAATAAACTCAAATAGCCCCCTATTGCCTGCAGGATGAAATATAAAATACTCTCTTCTGTTTTAAAGCCCTCCATAATCTAGCCCCCTCTTCCCTTTCCAGTCTTCTTAAACCTACAGCCTACAAAGTACTCTGAAATCGACAGACCTTGATTTCCTGGCCATTCCTCGAACAAGACACTCCTGAATCCAAGAATTTACTTTGACTGTTGCCCATATCTAGAATTCTCTCCCTCATCCTCTCTGACTCCTGACTTCCTCCAAGTCCTTGGGTAAATCCCACCCTCTACAAGAAGCCCTTTCTCACCCCCTCAAAGGTACTGCCTTTCTTTAGAGATGACCTACCATTCATCCTGGAGATTTTTTGTTTCTACGTCGTTGTTACCCCTGCTACCCCTTAGTCTGATGACTAAGCTCCTTGAGACCACAGACTGGGTCTTTTTGGGAGAGAGGAGGTTATTTTGTTTTATTTTGTTCATTTTTTTTTACTTTCTTTGTATCCCAAGAACCTAACACAATGCCTGCACCGTACACACTAGGTGCTTCATAAATGCTTGTTGACTTGTCTATCAAGCACCTACTAAGTATATTTTTATATTGCAGCCATATTTATATTTAATGTGTATTTAATATTTACTCCATAGGTTTTAGGGACTTGACCTGTGATTTTATTGGTATAGGAAACTATCAGTAGAGAGAACCCCAACATACACACCCTACCAAGGGAAGCTGTTCCCTTCTCTCCAACTATTCAGCTGAAAACGTTGCCTAAAGCACCCAGAGGTTAAGCGATTTACCAAGTTCACAGATCTCCACGTGTAAAGGCAGGACTTGGAATCTATGTCTTTCTTGCTCATTCATAATTCCATTTTGCTCCTCTTTATCTCATCCACATAAACATAAAGTCCTAGAAATGGGAAACTATTTCATTTTTTTCTGTTTTTGTATGCCCAGCCCCTGGTATATAGTAGGCACTTCATAAATGATCATTAATTGATTGATAAGCCAAGCTCTAGGGATACAAAGACAAAAAAAGAGGAAATAATTCCTGTCTTCTGGGAGCTTCCAATCTGCTGGATCAGAAGAGCCAATAACCTCAGCCTCAGGTCTTGCCGTCAAGCCCCGTTTCCACAAAGGGATGCCATACATGAGGCAGAACCTGGTTGAGTGTCTGATCTCTCCTTAGCCCTCTGAGTGAGCGCACATGCTCATTTGGGGAGACTGAGGAATGGTTTGAGAAGTAATTCACCTACAGGCTCCATGCTCCACGGGCATTCTAAGTCACTGTCATGAAATCATCACAGCTTGCAATTAAAGGTTAATTATCACTCAGCCATCAGTAAGGCGTGTTCCCAGGCCATGCATCTACTTCATTTCCTGTATAATGCCAGCCCAGGGCCCCCTACAATGAAACCCATCCATCTTCAGATGAAATTTAAATATCTGAGTTGGCTTCCTGAAATATGGAAGGAGCTCCCTTTACAATCAGAAACAATGGCCTGGGATTGCCATGGTACCAATGATGATATCAACAACAATGCCAACTTCCCAGAGTTCTTGCTGCCTGATGGAGCCATTTCATTTTCCAAGTTAATGAATGGCAGTCAGCTTGGTGGGGGGAAGAGGGAAGGGGTGGGGAAGAATGATGGAATAAGAGGGGGCGCAGAAATGCACACTATTTTCTTTGGATTCAATTAGCAACATTTCATCTGAGAATGGGATTACCAGGTCTTAAGTAATTAAAAGCTTAGACTTCTGCTGAGGAATATGAAATTAGGAAGGGTTCAAAACGAGCTGCGTGACTTGAGAAGATCAACTTTACAGTGAGGGTAGCACAAGTGGACAGGCATACACTTGAGAATTAGCAGGAGAGGCAGGGGTAGGAAACCTTTCCTAAGGATAGCAGCATTCATAGGGCCACAGGAATTCAAGCTAAAAAGGATGTTAGAAGAAGACAGAATCATAGATTTGAAGCTTAAAGGCACCTCAAACGTCATTTAGTTCCAATGCTATAAAAAGCAAATAAGAAAACTGAGACCCAATGAGGGTAACTTGACTGTAAGTAGAAGAGCCAAGATGTTAGCTCCGAAGCTCTAGCAGGGTTTCTAAAATAAGAGATCACTTAGGATCAACTAATCTGACTTCAAATTCGCAGATGTTTAACACTTACTAACTGTATGACCTTGGGCAAGTCACTTAACTCAATTGCCTCGACTCCATCCTCCAAAAAACCAAACAAAACAAAATCATAGGTCTCAAAATCACAGATTTTAATTTCAGGTTTGGAAGGGACATCTAATCTGATATGTACCTGAAAAAGAACTTAGAACAGTTCCTGGCATATGGTAGGTATTTAATAAATGTTAAATGAATAAAAAATAATGTATTTAACAAGATATCACTCAGCCTTGACTTAAACCTCTCTGATGAGATGGAAATACCTCTCCCCCATCCCCAACACATCCTCATTTTACAGAGAAAGAAATTGAGATCCAGAAATGAACAATGCTACCTCCACTATGCAACAGAACTGCTAATTTCACCCATTCTTAACCCTGAATGCCAGGGGCTTGTAGCCTCTGGCATGGGCTCACTCAAGAGAAAAGTCAAAGGCTTAGATTATGTAGTCAAGGACACAGCTCTCCTTCAGTGATCTGTGTGCCTCAGATGGCTTACGGGACAGCTCATCATACAAGACCTCACCATGGACACAACACAACACAGAAGAACACAGAGAAATACAGAGAGACCTACCTGGAAACAAAAGATCCTCTGGAGCTACAACCTTCTGCCCCAGGGAAGTCTCTCCTGGCTCTGGACCTCTCCTTCCCTCAAACATTGCAACCTCTACAGCTATGGTGGAGAGTTTCAGCTAACAAACACCAGTCCAGAAAACCTACTTCATGCTTTTATCTGCTAGCTGCTGATAGTGTCAGAAGGGAAAAGTCTTCAAGGCTCCTGCCTGAAGCTGCCTTTCTGTCCCTTCAGCTCAGCAGTCCTGAATTCCTTAGTATGGCAGCACAGACAACCCTATATCCCCAGAGCCAAGATATGTGGAGTGAGAGATGATGGAACAGCTATCCTCTGGAGACAGTGAGATAAGCCTGTCCAGTCTAAAGATCATTGTGGCTTTAGACACCGGAGGAACCTCAGAGATCATTTAAGTCAGGGGTATCAAACATGCCACCTGGAAAGGCCCACTACAATTCTGAGTATGAACAGACTCAAATGTAATAGGGAAATATTTAATAAAATAAATAAAAGTACAGCAAAACATAGATAATGTTAATATGTACTTATCTAAGTCAGTATACAGATCCTTAGGTATGGTATAGAGAACCCCAGTTTCTACTTGAATTTGATACCACTGATCTGAGATCCCTTGTTTTAGATAAAAGGAAATCTGAACCCAGAGATGAGAAATACCTTGCTCAAGCTCATACAGGGAGTTATTAGCGCAGGCAAAATTTGGACAAAGGTCATCCCCCATCTTCTCACCCCACCAAGACCTTTCTACATTCCATGAAAGCTTTTCCACTGAAGTTCCTCATCTGCTCCTGGAATACATTCCAGAATAGAAATCTGTCCTTCCTTTCACTGGACATTTAGGTAGCCCCAGTGACGACAGAGGTAGCAAGCATGTCACATAGAATAAGGAAGACCTGAGTTCAAATACTGCCTCAGACATTTACCAGCTGCCTTCGTCCATCACAAATAAAGTGACATTTGTTAAGTGCTTTGCAAACCTTCAATTCTACATAAATGTGAGCTATTCTTACTCTAGAGTGCAAATATTAAAAGGCAGAGAACCTAGAAATCCCAGGTCGTCTCCATTGTGCACAGAAGCAATTTCTGTAATAAACGTCAATACACAATGCTAAGTATAAAAATTCAGTTCATAAGTCAAGAATAATCTGACCTTTTATGGAATCAAATACACTTTCCCTCATATCAGCTGGTTTTGAAAAATCTGGTGATATGAACTTTCAAATGAGTAACAATCATTTATCTCAGCAATTTAATGTAATTTGTGAATAATTCTAATCAAAATCAACTCTGACTCGTGCTCCCTTCTTGTTCCCTCCCCATGAATACTGCCAGCGTTCCCATGACACAGGCAAGAGATTCCCCTACATCACCTTTTCCTCACTGGGCCATTTTCTGTCCTGATGCCCTGACTCCCATCTCACCCCCTCATTACTTCTTACTGGAGATCATTGCTACCATTGCCTCTGGATCAGTCAATGGGTTGCAATAACCACCCACAAACCCCACGGCGTAAAGCCCTTCCCTCTACTACTCCCCCTCTCTATATGTATTGTCTCCTCCACTAGACTGCTTCTTGAGGGCAGAGACTCTCTTGCTTTTCTATCCTCTGATGTACTTGGCATACAACAAGGGTTTAATAAATGCTGATTGACTAACCAAAAAAAAAAACATAATGCTGAAAGATTTTGTGATTATAACATACAGGAATTAGATAAAGGGAATAAATAAGGCTGCATCGCCCACAGTCTAGCACGATCTCTTCTTATACATGGTACTTTGCAGATGTTTGTTGAACTGAATTTAAATGGCAGATTTGGGACCAGGTTATGGAACAAGAAGGCAAGGAAAGAGCAGGGGACCAAAATGGACCCTGATAACGCTAATAGCTACAATTCACATTTCAGCAACATGCTAGGTTTACAAAACACTTTGCTCATAGCAAATAAGGTAGACAGAGCCACTGGTATTTCCATCCCCATTTTACACATGAGGAAACTGAGGCTCACAGAGGTAAGAAAAGTCCAGGATCACACAGATTCAAGTGTAAGACTCCAATGTCTTGACTCCAATGTCTTGACTCCAAGTCCGGAGCTCTTTCCACTGTGCAAACCATGGCCTCTCAAGACTCTAAGCACCAAAGTTCTGGGCTAATGCTATAGGAAATATATCAATAAACATCATTCATTCAACAACATTAACAATATCTGGTATTTATGTAGCATTTTAAGGTTTGCCAAGCACTTTACAAATATTATCTCATTTGATCCTTATAACAACCCTTAGAGGTATGTGCCCTTTTTACCCTCATTTTTCAGATGAGGAAATTGAGGCAGACAGAGAGCAAGTGACTTGCCCAGGGTCACACAGCTAATTAATGCCTAAGGTGGGATTTCAACTCAAGTTTTCCTGACTCTATCTATTTCTCTATCCACTTCCTCACTTTGCTCCCTATTATGTTCCAGGAACCATGGTAGGTGTTAGTGATACATAGACAGATTTGGAATAGTGCCTGCCCTCAAGAAGCTTATATTCTACTGCAGGGAAATAGCATGTAAACAGATAAGTAAATGCATAATATATACATATAATTTTACATATAAAACATATTTTACATATTCATATATAAGAAATAATGACCAGATCTATGATTTCATTGTATATCCTCGAGGAGGAGGGAATTTTTTCTATCATTATCACCTTTTCTGTAACTTGAGTTATCTGACACACTGAAACATAAAGTGACTTATTCTGCATCACACAGCCAATATGTGTCAGAGGAAAGTCTTGAACCCAGGTCTTAGTAATTTGAAGCAATTAGGTGGTACTGGATCTAGAGTCAGGAAGACCTGAGTTCAAATCTAGCCTCATACACTTATTAGTTGTGTGACCTTGGACAAGACACTTAACCTCTGCCTGCCTCAGTTCCCTCAACTGTAAAATTGGAATAAAAATAGCATTTACCTCCCAAGGTTGTTATGAGGATGAATTAGAAAATATTTTCTCAGGGCCTGGCACATATTAGATACCATCATCATCATCTGAGGCTACCTCTCTACCCATAATAAAGGAGAGAAAGAAGGGAAGAAATAAAGAAATATGACTGATACAATCTCACACTCATAATATTCTTCAAAGCATGTTCATACTTTTTTTCTCAATTTGTCCTCACAACAACCCTGCAGTGTAGGTAAGGTAAATGTTATGCCCATTTTACAGATGGATATGCTGAAACACAGACTTGTCATTTACCAGAAAATCTAACATCTTAGTGACAGAACCAGTATTAGAACAATAGAACCCAGACTCTTAACTCCACTCTAGGACTCTCTAAGGAATCAGCAAGTTTTAGAGTTTGGATGGGACCTCAGTGGCCATCTAGTGCAATCCAGAAGCAGTGACCCAGCAGAAAGAAGCTGGTCAGGGAGTCAGAAGACCTGAGTTTTAGTCCTATCTGTTCCCTTACTCATTGGGTATCCTTGAGTAAGCCATCTTCCCTCACTCAGCCTCAGTTTCCTTCCCTGTAAATGAAAGGGGAAAACTAAATGCTCTCTAAAGAGCCTTCCTACATCTAAGTCTATTATGAATCCCAGTCATCCAGTCCAAGTTCCTAAGCCAAAGAGACAACCTGGTCCAATCATCTACGAATCTCAGAGCCTCAGAGCAGGAGGGGTCTCTGCAGCCATCCAATCTGACCTGCACCCCAAAAGGAATCCCTCCAACATACTCTCCAATGACTATCCCATCATCTGAGCTCAAAGACCTCCAAGGAGGAGAAGTTCACCCCTCCAGAGGCAGCCCATTTCCCTGTGGGATCTCTCGCCTTGTCAGGAAGCTTTCCCTGGTAACAAGCTTCTGTCTGCCTTTCTGTGTCATCCACGCCTTGCCCCCAGGTCTGCCCTCTGGGAACAAGAAGAGCAAGACTCATTTGCCTTCCACGTGACAAGCTGATCACCAGTACTGTGGTGCGCAATGGTGAGCAAATCCTCTTCAAAGGCCCCTTTCCCACTCAACAGAGGACCTCCACTCACAATTCTTTTCTCCTCCAGAGGGCACTCATTCCTACATTATGTATACCTTAGCTAAAAATGATTGCTTAGTGGACTTGCTGGCTTGCTCCATCCTGCCACCTTGTGGAGGCCCAGAAATCTCATTCTGCACATGGGTTAGTATAGCGTCAATTCAGTTGGACATACCTTTGCAAGGCAAGACACTGCAGATGCCCAAAAGAAAAATTCCTCAAGTCCCAACCCTGAAGGTGACTGTAATATAAATATAAGGGTGTCCCAAGAATCTGACTGCAATTTTACAATTGCATTCAAACTTTGGGGACAGCTTAAAGTTTAAGCTTTTCCAACCACTAACCTCCTCGGCTTCCTTTAAATCCCAACTAAAATCTTACCATCTACAGGAAGTTTCCCCAACCCCTCTTACCTCCAGTGCTTTCCTTCTGTTAATTATTTTCTACTTATCCTGTCTAGAGTTTGTTGTTTTATATTTTCCATTTGCATAGTGTCTCCCTATCTCACATTAGATTATAAGTTCCTTGAGGGCAGATACTATCTTTTCCCTCTTTTTATATCCACAGCATGGAGCACAGAGCCTGGCACATAGGGGGGCTTAATAAGTGTTTACTGACTGACTGAATAATTTAAAACTGCATGCATTCAGACTTTGGGACACTCTGTACAAATAAACATCATTCAAGAGAATCTATGACAAGTGAAAAACAATACAGGAGTGGCTAGAGAGCTAGTCTTGGAACCACAAAGACTTGGGTTCAAGTCCCACATCTGACAGAAACTAAGGTGTAACCCTAGAGAAGTTATCTGGGCTCTCAGTGCCCCAGGCAACTCTCTATGACAATAAAGTTGCAGAGAAAGTGTCATCCTGCACTGGTAAAGGGAATTGCAGTTCCCTACACTGATCAATCAATCAACAAACATTAAGCACCTACTATGTTCTAGTCACTGTAGTTTACAATCCAATGGGGGAGAGGAGCAGGGAAAAACATGCAAATAAATATATGTAAAGCAAGTCATAGACAGAATAGGTAGGAAATAATTAGCAGAGGAAAGGCACTGGAATGGAGAGAGGTTGGGGAAAACTTCCTGGAGAAGGTGGGATTTTAGTAAGTTAGCAGGCAAAGTGGAGGAGGGAGAGTATTCCAGGCATGGAGAACAGCCAGAGAAAATGCCCTGAGCACATGGAGTCACACATACACACACGCGCGCACACACACATACGCATGCACGCCAAAAAAGGACATAATAAAACCAGGCCAAGAAGGGATGAATGAGACATTAGAGAAGAGTTCTACCTGTGGGTAGTGGAAGAGAGGGGAAAGACAAGGAAAGTTTCATAAATGAAGTAATAGCTGAACAAGCCTTAAAGATAAAGAGGTAGAGATGTGGCCACTTATTAGCCCTGTGACCTTGGGCAAAGCATTTGGACTCTCTGGGTTTCAGTGATCTCTGTTAAATGACAGGATTGAATTAAACAGTCTCCAAAATCCCTTCCAGCTCTAAATGTTATGACTATGACTTAAATGGAAGTCTATTATAAGTATAGGGAACATATTGCAGGGTGACTGGTCAATCACTGCCCATCATTTCTGAAAGATGATGAAGAACCAAGGAAGATTCTGAAGGATTGTTGTTGTTCGGTCATTTTCAATCACATACAACTCTTTGTGGGTCCTTTTGAGGTTTTTTTGACAAAGGTATTGGAGTAGTTTACCATTTCCTCTCCAGCTCATTTTACAGGTGAGGAAACTGAGACAAACAGGGTTAAATAACTTGCCAAGGATCACAAGGCTGGTAAATGTCTAAGGGCATATTTGAACTCAGTTCTTCCTGATTTCAGGCCCACTGCTCTATCCACTGTACCACCTAGTTGAAGGACTGGAGAAGGGCAAATGTCTCACCAAAAATATGCTATTTGTTCTGTGAGATGTCTCTCTGGGGGTTGGGGGTGGGGCAGGAAGAAGAATCCTGAAGGAAACTATGTTGATTTTTTTAAAGATATCAATAAGAACTCCTGGAGGTGGAGTCAAGATGGTAAAGTAATGGCAGGAACCCACCTGAGTTCTCCCCAAACCCCTCCAAATACTTTTAAATAATGACTCTAAACAAATTCTAGACTAGCAGAACCAACAAAAAGACAGAGTGAAACAATTTTCCAGCCTGAGACAACTTAGGAAGTCAGGAGGAAAATCTGTTGCACCAGGGTAAGAGTGAAGCACAGTCCAGCACAGGCCACAGCAACACAGACCCAGTAAACCAGAAGCAGGCCTCAAGGTGACTGAATCAGTGGCAGGAGTGGTAGTTTCCAGACCTCTCACCCCATAGAGGGTAAGGGGACAGGCAGTGGATTAGCAGGAGAGATACAGGGGTCCCTTTGTTGGCATCAGGAACAGTACTCTGTTGTATTCCCTATACTTGGATCTGGGTCCTAGTCCTGGGTCTTAGTCCCAGTGCAAGGAGGAGCACTAGTACAGTAGAACTTGTAGCCACAAGGGAACAAAGACCCTGGTCACAGTTCCAGGGTGAAAAGAGTGCTTGTGGTCATTCACAAATCAGTGCACAGTACACACACTTTTCTCTAGATCATACAACCTTGGAAGAGTCAAAAACTTACAAGTCCTCAGAATTATCTCTGAAAATAGCTGCATAAAAAACCTCAAGCTTGGGACAGTGCCCTCTACACTTGGGACTCAGTATCTTCTATAGAGCTAAAAGTCAAGAAATAGGCTGGAAAGTGAGCAAACAACATTAAAAAATCCTTACCATAGAAAGTTGCTATGGTGACAAGGAAGGTCAAAACACACACTCAGAAAACAACAAAGTCAAAATTCCTGCATCCAAGACCTCAAAGAAAAATATGAATCGTTCTCAGGCCATGAAGGAGCTCAAAAAGGATTCTTAAAAACCAAGTAAGAGAGATAGAGAAAAAATGGGAAGAGAAATGAGAGTGATGCAAGAAAATCATGAAAAAAGAGTCAACAACATAGTAAAGGAGGCACAAAAAACCACTGAAGAAAATAACACCTTAAAAAACAGAATAGGTCAAATGGTAAAAGAGGTGTACAAATCCAATGAAGAAAGGAATGCCTTGAAAAGCAAAATTGGTCAAATGGAAAAAGATATAAAAAAACTGACTGAAGAAAAAAGTTAGAATTGGGCAAATGACTTTATGTGACATCAAAAAACAATCAAACAAAATCAAAAGAAGAAAAATGTGAAATATCTCATTGGAGAAACAACTATCCTAGAAAACAGATCCAGGAGAGATAGTTTAAGAATTATTGGACTACCTGAAAGTCATGATAAATAAAAAAGAACTTAGATATCATCTTTCAAGAAATTATCAAGGAAAACTGTCCTGATATTCTAGAACCAAAGAGTAAAATATAAATTGAAAAAATTTGCCAATCACCTCCTAGAAGAGATCCCAAAAACAAAAAACCCCAGCAATATTATAGTCAAATTCCAGACCTCCCAGATCAAGGGGAAAGAAATGCAATCAGCTAAAAGAAACAATTCAAATATCATGGAGCCACAGTCAGGATAACACAAGATCTAGCAGTTTCTACATTAAAGGATTGGAGGGCTTAGAATATGATATTATGGAGGGCAAAAGATCTAGGATTACAACCAAGAATCATCTACCCAGCAAAACTGAGTATAATCCTTGAGGAGAAAAAAAAAGGAAATTCAATGAAATAGAGGACTTTCAAGCATCCTTGATGAAAACACCAGAGCCAAATAGAAAATCTGACTTTGAAATGAAAGATGCAAAAGAAGCATAGCGAGATAAACAGGAAAGAGAACTCTAAGGGATCTGATAAGATTAAATTATTTAAATTTCTACATGGGGAAAATTATACTTATAATTCCTAAAAAAAAAAATTTCTCATTATTAGGGCACTTAGAAGAAGTATACATAAACAGAAAACAGAGGTCTAAGTTGAATGTGACAGTATGATTATCTAAAAAAATAAAATTAAGGGATGAAAAAGAAGAATGCACTAGGAGAGGTGGAATGGGAAAGGTAGAATTGGATAAATTATCTGACATAAAAGATCTGAAAGAGATTTTACAGGGAAGAGAAAAATGGCGGAAATGGGGAGGGGAGAATATGAACCTCACTCTCATCAGAACTGACTCAAAGAATGATATATGCACTCATTTGGGTGTAGAAATATATCTTATCATATGGGAAGGTAGGAAGGGAAGGGGATAAGGGGGTGCTGGTAAAAGGGAGGGCAGTTTGAGGGAGGTAAGTCAGAAGCAAAATACTTTTGAGAGTGGACAGGGTAGGATGGAGGGAAATATATAGTTGGTAATCCTTACTGTGGGGAAAAAAATTACTCCAGTGAGTTTCTCTGATAAAGACTTCACCAAAACTGAGTTGAATTTATAGAAATAAGAGCCATTCCTCAATTGATAAATGTTAAAAGGACAGGAATAGGCAGTTTCAGACAAAAATAATCAAAATTATCTATAGTAACATTAAAAAATTCTCTAAATCACTATTGATGAGAGAAATGCAAATTAAACCAACTGAGCTACTACCTCACACTTGTCAGATTGGTTAATATTACAGAAAAGGAAAATGACAAATGTTGGAGGAGATGTGGGAAAAATTAAAACACTAATATCTTATTGGTGAAGCTGTGAACTGATTCAGCCTTTCTGGAGAGCAATTTTGAAATATGCTCAAAGGCCTATAAAACCATGCATACCCTTTTACCTGGAAATAGCACTATTGGATCTGCATCCCAAAGCAATAAAAAAAAGGAAAAGGACTTACATGTGCAAAAATATTTATAGCAGCTCTTTTAGTGGTGGCAAAGAATTGGACATTGAGGGTATGTCCATCAATTGGTGAATGGTTGAACAAGTTTTTGTATATGATTGTGACAGAATGCTATTATTGTACTTTAAAAAATGATGAGCAGGATGGCATCAGAAAAACCTGGACTTACACGAACTGATGCAGTGAAATGAGCAGAACCAGGGGAACATTGTACAGAGTAACAGCAATATCGTATGATAATCTACTATGAATAGCTTAACTATTCTTATCAATATAATGTTCCAAGACAATTCTGTAGGACTTAGGAGGAAAGGTGCTGTCCATCTCTAGAGAAA
>CM053773.1:217615017-217702411 GCA_028658325.1 Potorous gilbertii
CCAGTTGCTTCAGCTAGGCATCATGATATAGTATATAGAAGAATGGCCTTGGAGTTAAGAAAACCCCATGCAGATCCTAGCTCAGGCCCCTGGGGAAGAAGAAGAAGAAGTAATTAGTAGTATATTATATTACATTCAGTTGTAGTTCAGTCGTTTTTTCGGTCACGGCTGACTCACTGTGACTCCATTTGAGTTTTCTGAGGTGTTTTGCCATTTCCTTCTCCAGCTCTTTTGCAGATGAGGAAACTGAGGCAAACAGGGTCACACAGGTAGTGTCTGAGACCAAATTTGAACTGAGGAAGGTAAGTCTCCCTGACTCCAAGCTCACTATTTTATATACTGTGACACCTAGTTGCCCATAACAGCATACACATAATAATTATTTTATTTTATTTCTATTTCATTTTATTTATTTTGAATTTGTTATTATGTAATTATTATACTATTTATTTTTATATAATATTTATATTATATTTGTATAATATTTATAGTGCATATTATATAACTGTATATATATTTATTAATAACTAACATGTATACAGGGTCTTAAGGTTGACAAAAAACTTTACATATATTAACTCACTTGATCCTGGCAACACCCCCAAGAGGCGTTACTATCTCAGTTTCACAAATGAGAAAACAGAGAGATTATGTTACTTCCTCCAGACTACACAGTTGCAGTATCAGAGGAAGAAATTTTAACCAGGTTATACTCACTTCAAGTCTAGTGCTCCATCCACTAAGCCACCTACTGATTTATGTAACTCCTTGAAACCTCAGTTTCCCCATCTGTAAAAATGGGAATAATTTTAGCCACTTCTTAGGATGGTTTTGAAGATCACAGAAGATAAAGCACATAAGGGGCTTTGCAAACCAGAAAGTGGTATAGAAATGCTACCTATTACATTTATGATAATATACAAAGCATGTCTTTGTAGATGGAGAGCCAGTGTTGAAGTCAGGAAGACCTGGGTTCGAGCCTTGCCTCCAAGGTATTGGCCCTGTGACTATCATCAAGACACTTAACTCCTCATTGCTGTACGTACCTCTCTAAGGCAGAAGTTCTTACTTTCATTTATTAATTATAATACAATATAATTATTTATGTTATATTGTATAATAATTATGATATATATATATATTCTACATAATATTAAATTATTATATAATGAGTTCTATATAATATTTTTCTAACATATTTTATATATTATATATTTATAGATTATATATTCCAATATATTTTATTGTTTACATTGATTACACTGTTATAATCAATTTTTTGTGAGTTGCATACCCCTTGAGTAGGCTATTGAAAGCTATTGATCCCTTCTCAAAATATTATTTTCAATACATAAAATACAAATGAAAATAATTATATTAAAATACAGTTGTGAATTTTTAAAAATTAAAAAACAAGCCCATGTTAAGAGCCCCCAGTAAGTTGGAAAACCAGCATCATCCTGCATTAGTAGAGGGGTTTCCTCCTCCAGGAGTTCTCTATGCCAGTGAAACCATAGATCCAATCCCAAAACAGTTATTATTTTAATTTTATTATTAAAAAGTCATCTTCTCCCAGTTCAGAGCTGCTACCCAGGAGCTGGCAGACATGGAACTAGGGTTCATTTTTAAGGTGAATAAATCACATTCTTTATGGGGAAGTCAAAGCTTCAGACTGCCATTTACACTTGAGGATGAGGATAATGAAATCTACCAGGTACTAAGCTCTCTGGGATGTATAGAGTGGAGACCTTAAATCAGTAGGAGGAGCTATGGAAGGATGATGAGATTAAAAGGTCTACAGCTGAGAGGGATCCTGGTCTCATAGCAGAAGTCTTCGAAGTCGAAACCCCTCATTTTACAGAGAAGGAAACTGAGACCTAGAGAAAGGAGGGGACTTGCCCAAAGTCACACAGCTAGTAGGTATCAAAGTCAGAATGTGAATGGAACCTCTACGCTTACAGAAACAGAATGAGAAGAAGGGCATCTCAGAGGCCATCTGGTTCTAGATATCTATCTAGATACCCTGCCCCCTCATTTTACAGATGAGGAAACTGAGGCCCAGTGAAGTGATTTGCCCTGGGTCACATGGGGAGTGCCAGAAGCCGACCTTGCCAAGGTCAAGTGCTCTTTCCACTACATCGCCATTGAGACACAATGATGAGATGTTTCTCTGTCCTTGGGTGGCTCAGGCCCAGCTCTGCCCTAAGAAAACTTAAAATCTCAGATGGACAGAAAGACAATGAGGAAGCACAACAAGACCGGGAAACCTTCATCAGCTCCAAGTGTCACTCTCTTGATGCATAAGATATTGAAAAGACTACTTGAGAACCTTCAAGAACTGTGTAAATGTTTTGTGTTGTTCAGTCATGTCTGACCCTCTATGACCCCATTTGGGGTTTTCTGGAGTGGTTTGTCATTTCCTTCTCCAGCTCATTGTGCAGCTCTGACTCATTTAAATCCAATTCACACAAAAGTCAAGATATCACCCTCATGTTATTGGTTTTTATCAAGAATGAAGGACAAAAAAACACCAGCAACAACAAATACAGAGATTGAGACAAAGGGTTGAGTGACTTGCCCAAGGTCACGCAGCTAGTAAGTGTCTGAGGTCACATTTGAACTCAAGAAGATGAGTCTTCCTGACTCAAGGTCTGGTGCTCTATCTACTGTACCACCTAGCTGCTAAATGTTAACTATTAGTTATGCCCAGCCTCTTTAAAAAAAAAAATAGCAGCTCATGAAAAGACCTGTATTCTAAAACTAACTATTATTTAATTTACTGCGTGACGTTGGGCAGGTTTCTTTTTGTGGAAGATGAGGGAGTCAATGAGAAGAACAATGTTTTGATCCCCTCTACCATGTCCCACCCAAATGGTCATCCAGCCTCTACTTAAAGACCTCCATGGAGGGAGAATTTACTACCTCTCTCCCCCAGGCAGCACACTCCATTTGGGGTCAGCTCTAATTGTCAGAAGGTTGTTTTCATCACAAAGAGGCCACACTTTATTCACTTGTGAGAACTCTAATCTCTTGGAGCCAGCTCATCCTGTACAATTGCTGTCAGCCCCCACCCCTGTATTTTTATATACCACCACCACTACCCCCTCCTCTGGTTCTAGAACTATAAACAAATGAATCCTGCCCCTGCTGCTGAAAAGGTAAGCCACTCTACCCTTCACTGGCTCCACTTACTATCCCTCATACTTTCCCCACCAAAATATCCCTCCCAGATCACCACATGCCAATTTGGGATATTACACTGTAAAACTATTTTACTATTTACTATTTATTTTATTATTACAATATAAACTTCTTGAGGGCAGGGGTTGTCTTCATTTTTGTATTTCTATCCCCAACTCTAATCAACATATCTACCAACAAAGGTTGACACACAGTGAGAACTTGATAAATGCTTTTTTCCATGCCTTTCCCTAAGTCCATGTCTTTCCCTAAGTATTCCAGAGATGATCAGTACAACACAATGGAAAGCCCTTTACATTCCACCCTTTTTCCCTCTCAATTCTAATTCACATCTCTCCTCTCTCTCTCTCTCTGTCTCTGTGTCTCTCTCTGTCTCTCTCTGTCTCTCTGTCTCTCTCTGTCTCTCTGTCTCTCTCTTTCTCTGTCTCTCTCTCCTCTCTCTCTCTGTCTCTCTGTCTCTCTCTGTCATCTCTCTGTCTTTCTGTCTCTCTCTGTCTCTATCTCTGTCTCTCTGTCTCTCTCTCTGTCTCTCTATCTCTCTCTTTCTCCTTTTTTCTCTCCCTCTCCTGTTCATCCCTCTCCTCCTCACCCTCTCTCTCTCCTTCTTCCTCTCATCCTTCTTTCTCTTCATCTCTCTCTTCCTCTCTCACCCTCTTCTTCTCTATCTCACTCTCTTCTTTCTCTCCCTCTTCCCTCTCCACATCCTTCTCCTCTCTCTGTCTCCATTCTTTTAATATTTTATGGCTCCCAGCACAGGACACAAACTGGTCAGCTGTTCTTTCCTCACTCTCTATTTCTGATCATTCCCCTCCCTTTCCTTTCCTATCCTTTGATATATTTGATGACTTTTCACTTATATGTCATCCTTTGTAATGCTGCAGCCTATGTACACTCACCATGCATGTTTCCATCACCCTTTGGATGAGTGCATCCCAGGACCTGAATTTCTAGGTCCTGTGAGGTCCTAATTTAGTCTACAAATAAATTACAGGGCAATCTTTCATATTACTGAAGCACCTGGAATCAGAGCTGACCAAGACCTCAGAGATCATGTCATCCAACAGTTCTACAGAACTAGTTCTGCAGAAGAAACTGAGGTTCTCTAAAGTGAAATTCACATCGCTAATTACTGGAAGGACAGGAAATGAAATCCACATCGTCAGTGTCATGCTCCTTACATCATGCTCCTGCCATCCTATGAATTACAAAAGGATGGGATTCCTGGCAATATCCATTGCCCTAATGGCTGTAAATCTGGGTACAGAGCAATTAATATTGGGAAGGACAGGGATGGGACTGAAAAGTTACTGATAATTTAATGTCTATGTGTCATGAGCGATCTCTCGAAGAAATCATCAATAGTAACCCTGCAGCCAGCTTACTCATTGACTTGAAAACTGTGTGGCTTTCCACTTTCCTTTGGGATTTGTAGTTTTGATGCTTCCAAAAGTACAGTAACTGGATAACCACCCCTCACATGTGGAAAGGTGGTCTAGTACATGTAATGGTGTTTCCCCACATGGTGACACAGGGTTGCTTTTTCTGGGAGAGTTATGATGACATGGAGAGACATAGAGCATGCATGGAACATGCATGTGGTGAAGAGAAGACTTTGATTGACTGTAGAGGTATTCAAAAAGGCCAATCAGTGTCATCCAATGCCTGTGCCTCAATGCCCTTAAGAGAGCATGGTGACTCCTTCCCCCTTGGCAACCAGTGAAGGGAGCAGAGTCTCAACTTTGTTGAGTTTAAAAGGTCCAGAGAGAACCTTGGCATCATGGCATTCCAGAGTTTAGATTTGTAGACAGCACAGCATTGATGCTCTTGATATATGAAGGATGTGGAACCTCCCTTAGCTTCCCAGAATTCCAGAGGCCAAGATGACAGTCAACACAATACCAATGTCCCAGAGAACAAAGAGTAACCTTTGGGACCCCATCCCTGGGGTAGCTAAGAGAAGGACTAATCCAGAAGAGATGCCAGCTTTGTCTGTGAGTGCTAAGAGACTGATGTTAGGTAGGAAAGGAGTCAATCCGAACCTACTCACCTAGAGACCAAGGTGATACAGACCAAAATTATGCTCTTGAGGCACTAGAGAAAAATATTTGTACTCTATTCCTGTAATATTCTCAAAGTAAACATCTATTGGTAAAAGCTACCCAACGTCAAACGGTTAAACAGAATTTGGTACTAGTCATTGGCCCCAGCAATGAGGGCACACAATCAGTGAAGGCACAAGCTGATGACTGAGGAAAGAGATACCCTAACCACATAGGAGAAATCCCAAGGGATGAATGTAGCTGCCTTGGCTCTGGGAGAGAGAGGCAGAATATCCAACTCTCCACCCCTGGAATTCCCCTGATTCCACTTCTCTCCATATGTTAAAACATAAGGACATGGACTGTCTTCAATTTTTTATTGTATTCCCCACCCCCACATCCTTAGCACAATACCTGGCACCTAGTAGGTGCTTCCTCATTCCTTCAGATGAATAATGAAAGTTGATCCTTCTATAGGTGCTTTAAAGTTTGCAAAGCACTTCACATACATTTTCTCATTTAAGCCTCACAGCAATAAGGGATTTATCCCCATTTTTCAGATAAAAAGGAGGCTCAGAGAAGATGCTTCTGTTATAATCACTCAGCTAATACGTAGCAAAGGCAAGATTTGAGCCCAAGTATCTCCTTCCAATCCACTAATGTGCCTCCTGCAATTATTGCCCATATCTACCAACCAATTAATCAACAAGCATTTACTAAATGCCCAGGCCCAGGTCCCCTGCAGTATCCTGGGAAACAGGGGCCTTCCATCAAGGAATTTACATCTTATTGTATGGGACCCAATACATATGTATAAAAATAAAGACAAATTATATACCATATAATTTTATGGAGAGAGTGTTAATAGCTAGAGAAAATCAACCAATAAGCATTTTCTCAGGACTTACACGCACCAGGTCCTGTGCTAGTCATTGTGGATACAAAATTCCTCAACTCCGTAAGTTTACATTTACTTTGGGGAGAAGGCAACGCCAAAATATGTAAATAGAAAGTAACACAGCCCTGATGCAAAGAGACACTGGGGCGCCATAGAGCCCTGGAGCTGAAATCAGGAAGATCTGTGTTCTAATCCAGCCTCAGACCCATACAAGCTATGTGACCTTGCACAAGTCACTTCACTTCTATTTGCCTCAATTTCCTCAGCTGTAAAAGGGATATAATAATAGTAGCACCTCCCTCCCAGGGTTGTTGTAAAGAACAAATGAGATAACATCTGTAAAGTGCTCAGTGTCTGGCACATAGTAGGTGCTTCATAAATGCTCATTTCCCTTCCCTAATACAAAGTAATTTCAAGGAGAGAATGTTAATAGCTAAGGGGCTCAACTCATGAACACGCATTTATGAAGTGCCTGCTGTGTGCCAGACACTGGGCTAAATGCTGGGGAATACAAAAAGAATAAAATTAGCCCCTACCCCTCAGGGAGCTTATACTCTGGGGAGACAATGCTGACCTATATGATGCAAAATGGATACAAAGGATATGAAAAATTAATGCAAGGTAATTTGGGGGCAGGGAGGCATTAGCAATTGACGGGATCCTGAAAGACCTCGTAAAGGAAGCGACATTTAAATTGGGCTTTAAAGGGAAAATATCGATTCCAAGCTACTGTTCTCTGCCAAGTGCAGAGAATAGGGATCAAGGGACAGGAAATCCAGTGAAATGTTGGAAGGCGTCTGTCTCTGATGTTTGCTCACTACCAGAGGGGGTAATTATCCCCGGGCACTGGTCTAAATCTTCCTTCACTGAAAAGAGAAGCCAGGCTTACTACACGACAATGCAACACTAGAGGGAATTAATAAAATCAAAGATTCAGAGGCATTTTAGAGGTCCTGGAGTCCAATTTCCTCATTTTACCAAAGAGGAAACTGAGGTTTGGAAAGATCAATTTGAGATTCATACAGTGAGTAAGTATCCGAGGCAGGATTTGAATTTGGGTCATGTCTTAGATCTCAATAACTCTCTCTGCCATGGGGTGCTGGTGCCTCCAAGTCCTAGACTCCTACCACTATCCAAATGCTATCTTATTTCAGAGATGAGGAAAATATCTCTGAAATACTAACATTAGACAATGGGAGAAGATTCTATTTACGCCTGCGGCAGCATAGCCTTGAAAAAGCATTTGTGGGGGGGGGGGGGAGGGAATAAAATCTTAATTTTAAGGAAGTGATTGTAGAACATTTATAAACAAACAAATAAATAAATAAATTTTTAAAAAAAGGGGGGGGGCCTTAGATGACAATGATATAAAAATGTAAACAAAAAGAATTAAACTCTAATCCCATCCCTGAAAAAAGAAAAAGAAAAAGCATTTGTGGGAAAGCAAGTCTGGCTGATGGTTAGGACAAGGTTTTACGGGAATCATCATATCTCTTCTTATTTCACAGAATCAACTGGTGTTGCTCCTTTAAGGACCTAAGAAACCAGAGAGTCTAGGATTTCTTAAAGCTGGGGTTGGTGGAGAGATTTTAGGAGGTCTGGGAACTTCAATGGAGAAAAAACACTTACACTTTGATTTTAACTTCTGACTGAAATTTAGCATTTTCTTCTATTGTGAATGTAGGCAACAAATATAATTCTAGGAAGGGGCCCATGAGCTTCAGTCAGTCAATAAACATTTTATTCATTAATTTCAGTTGTGTCCATCTCTTCATGACCCTATTTGGGATTTTCTTGTCAAAGATACTAGAGCGGTTTACCATTTACTTCTCCAGCTCATTTTACAGATGAGGAAACTGACGCAAACAGGGTGACATACCTTACCCAAGGTCATTTAATTTACAGTATTAAATACCTGCTATGTATAAGGTACCATCCAAGATCACAGCAAAGGTTAAGAACACTTGATCTGGTTCAGCCTGTTCTTTTTACAAGTAAGACATCTGAGGGCCAGAGAAGTAAAGGTATGTGCCCAAGTCCATGAAGCTAGGAAAGGAGCAGAGGTAGGACTTGAAACTGGGTCTTCAAGGCTTCCAGGGAGGCAGTAGGAGCCCCTTAGTAGATATCTTCAAGCAAAGGCTGGACCTCTAGCTTCCTTCCCCTTTCATCCACTTATATGGCTACCATCTTTAATTTAGACCCTCTTCACCTCTTGCCTACAGCAACTCAATTGAACTGCCAGCTTCCTGTTTCTCCTCCTTTCCAATCCATCTTCCACAGAACTTCCAGAATCTTTCTAAAGCACATATCTCACCTTGTTCAAAGACATACAATGCTAACCTATTGCCTCAAGATCAAAATACAAATTTCATAGTTTTGTACTTAAAGCTCTTCACAGTCTGGCTAACTTTCATGGCTCATTACATATCATTCCCCTTTACACACTGAATTTACTGTCCTTCATACTTGGCATATCATCTCCAGGCTCCATGTCTTTGGGCTGTCCACCCCACTACCTCCCAGGTTTGGGAAGCACTCCCTCCTCACCTCTATCCCTTTTTCCCTCACTTCCTCTAAGGTTCAGCTCCCATGACTCTTCCAATGAAAAGGATCTTTCTGATCCTTTCTGATGCTCCTATGTATCAGTTTTTTCTCCACTGCCAAATTAAGGTCATACTCCAAAGGTATTTAAGAAATGTTTGTTGAATGAATGAGTGAGCAATCAGTGTTCTCTTCATCTCCAAGGTAAAATTATATTCCAAAGGAATTTAATAAATGCTTGTTGAGTGAAGGAATGAATGATCAGCTTTCTTTCCATTTCCAAATTAGGATTATATTCCAAAAGTATTCAATAAATGCTTGTTGATTGAATGAATGAATGCTTAGTGTTCTCTTCATCTCCAAATAAGGGTCATGCCTCAAAAGTATTTAATAAATGGTTGTTGTTTGAATGAAACATTGAGTTTATGAGCTGGAATAATACAAAATAAGTCTGGCTTCTGACAAGTTCGAGCTAGACTGTCGAGGACCATCAGATTCTAGATTATCCTGTTGGCAGCAGAACCACTGAAAATTTATTTTTGAGTAGAGGATTAACATGTTCAGATCTTTGCCATGGAAGGATAATGTCTGTAGCCACAGGGAGGATGAATTTAGAGGGAGGAGTGAATGAGAGCAGCAAGACTAAACAAGAGGCCATTGCAGCAGTCCAGGTGATTTAGGGCTGAACAAAGATGGCAGCTGTTGGAGTGGAGAGAAGGGGACAAATGCAAGCAATTTCGTAGAGGGAAAATCGGCAAGACTTGTCAACTGATTACAATTGAGGAGAGGGAATGGAAAGATGGAAGATGACTCTGAGATGATAAACTTGGGAAAGTGAGATGATGGGAGGGGTGTAACAAGCATTCATGAAGTGCCTACGCATCTGCCACAGACTGTGCTAAGTACTTTGTGATTATCTCATTTGACCCTCACAACAATCTTAGGAAGTAGGTGCTACTGTTATCCTCATTTTACAGTTGAAGAAACTGAGGCAGACAAAGGTTTAAGTGTCTTACCCAAGAGCTTAAGTGTGTGAGGACAGAGCTAATCTCAACCAACCCCAAGCTCTATCCACAGGACTACCTCTAGGCAACGATGACATTGTAGGCCATAACTCAAGTGGAATCAGAAGGTTTAAGGTGGCCACCTCACTCCCATACCATCAGCCAAGGTTACTATGAGCCATGGAACAAACCTGGGACAATTTGAGTTAACTTCCCCACGTACACACACATGGTAGATTGATCTGGGCAAGTCAGTTCTGGGCAGGTAAGGAGCTCCTACCCCAGGGGAACTTCCATCACATGCTTCTTTAATTGCTTTGTACTGGTTTTACTTATGGGTTACTGAATGCTTTTATTAACAAAAACTCCATATCTTAATCCTCTGGTTCTGAGTGGTCCATTGAACCAGCTGTGTATCCATGACCAGGACAGATGGTGACACCCTCCTTCAAAATACAAAAGTTGGGAGTAGAAAGAGAGGGAGATAATCAGTTCTATTTGGGATGTGTTGAGTCTGAAATGCCTAGGAGACATCCAGGAACAGATGTCCAATGGGTGGCTGACAAGAAAAGAAATAAAAAAGGACAACATTTTCAAAAGTTGGACAAAATATTTGCAAAGTTAACACCTCACAAAAGTCTAGTTTGAGGTAAGATTAGGGCTAAATGTGTACAGATTTGGGATTGACCCATGTAGCCTTAAAATCACAGCAGAGAAAAAACCAGAATAGAAATGAATAAAGAGATGAAAACCAATCACAGGAATTCCAAGGGAGTATGATCCAGGGACAAGATCAATCAGAATAAATGCATAAGATCAGTAGAAAGAGGACCAAGAAACAAAAGCATCACAGAAGTTAAGGAAAAGGAAGCAGCTATCCACATTAAACTGTGCAGAGAGGTCCTGTAGAGTAAGACTGAGAAAAAGGCCAGAGGATTTAGCAATGAAGAAATCATGAATGTAAGGGTCAAGCTGGGTCCCAAAGAAGAGATGTGAGATGAAATCATGCCCTATTTCTTTACACAAATGAAGGTCCATGAGTGGGGAATACTATATATGTCCAATTTTTTTGACATAGATCATGGAGTTGGAGGGACCTTAGAAATCATGTAATCCAACCCCCACATTTTACATGTTAGAAAACTGAGGCACGGTAACATTAAATGACTTGCCCAAGGTCACACAGGTAGTGAGTGGCAAACCCAGGTCACCAGAATACAAATCCAGTCTTCTTTCCACTGCACTGCTGCCTCTAGACTGGCAAGTTTTATAAAAAAAAATTTTTAATCTTTTTTCACTCTTTTATTATTCATTATTATACAGGATGTGAGAAGAGGCACTTAATGGGAAATGTAGGTGATATAAAAAGAAAAGACAGCAGCAAAAAAAAAAGAAAGAAAGAAAGAAATGTTCAAGATCATTGGGAACCTTGGAGAGAGCCCTCTCTGTCCAGTGGAAATGGTCAGAACCAAGAATACAAGAAAATGAACCATGAAAGAGAGGTGAGGAAATGAAGTTGAGCATAGACAGATTTTTCTAGAAATTTGAATGTGAAAGGAAGGCTTATAGGTCTAGAGTTAGAAAGGATGTCAAAAGTAATGAAGTCCAACCTCTCCTTTTACAAAAGAAGAAACTGAGGCCTAGAGGGTAAAAAATAGTTGAAGATTAAAGAAATGAAGCAACTTGCCAGGAGCTAAGAGGATCAAGGGCACAATGGAAGACCTGCACCTCTTCTTCAGAGCCTGAAGTGAAGGAAGGGAGAATGGGTGAAAACAGAGAGGAGTTTGGAGGTGTGAAGGTGAGACATAAGGGAGTTTATGACAGATGGTCTGGCTTCTCCTCAGGCAAGTAGGAGGCAGACATCTGCTGAGATTGGGATATATGGCACTGGGGGCTGGAAAAAAAGATGAGCGACCCTTCCAGAGCCATTTTCTAGTTAGAAATTCCATCTCACCAAGTCTACGTGACACCCTAGGGAGCCAAATTTACCTCCCTACGTCATGATCTCTACCTCACCCTACTTATTCCCCATGCTTTTAGTGTTTGTATATAGATATTCAAGACCATGTGTTTTCTTGCTGGCTATCGTCCTGGATATTGTCTCCTATAAATTAGCAGTCCCTTACTATGCTATTCTGTTCTAATCATGTACTTCCTCTTCTCCATGGAGCTTACCTTGGCACATCTGTAAAGGATGATTTCTCCCCTCCCCCTACCCCTCTCAGCTGAAAGCTTTCTTGAGCAGATTAATCAGACTCATTCATAGGTTCATAGGGTTAGCCCTGGAAGGGACCTCAGACGCCATCTAATCTAGTCTCTGCATTTTATCAATGAGGAAAATGAGGGTGAAGAAGGTCACAGGCTCCCAGATCTAGGGCTGAAAGGAACCATTTAATCCAATCCCTTTATTTTACAGATGAGGAAACTAAGAGTCAAGGAGATGAATTCCCAAGACTCCAGGCCACTATGTTTTAAATAATAATTTAAGGGATATTCTGCCCCATAATTTCTATATTTTAAGTCATAGTAGATAATTCCAAGGCAACTAGGTGGTATAGTGGACAGAATGCCAGGTCTAGAGTCAGGAAGACTCCTCTTCATGAGTTCAAATCTGCACTCAGACATTTACTAGCTGTGTGATCCTGGGCAAGTCACTTAACCCTGTTTGCCTCAATGTCCACATCTATAAAAATGAGCTGGAGAAGGAAATAAAAAACCATCTTTGTCAAGAAAACCCCAAATGGGATCATGAAAGTTGGACCCAATTGAAAATGATTGAACAATGGGCAGAAATCCAAATCCTACTGACATCATCTGCTTAGATGGCTCTTTGTTTCCCAAAATGACCTCTCCATTCTGAATCACTTACTTTTCAAGAACAACAGTTATTAAACACCAACTGTGTCTCAAAGATCTTCAGTTTGGGCTCAAAGATTTCATACTTTGCTGTACCCATTATCACAATGATATAGGGAATTGCCTCCTCAGCTTATACAGATCCATGCCTTTTTTGCTGTTTTTGAACTGGTCCTATGATTTTATCAGTATAAAGAGATCCTGGTGGGGAACTCCTTTCTACCAAAGCATGTCAGCCCCTTCTCTGCCACAGACAGGCTTAGAAGGTAGCCTTAGACTATAACAGGTGAAGAGATACATTACTCAGTCACACAGACAGTATATGACAAAGATGAGATTTTAACCCAGATCTTCCTGATTCTAAGGCTGGTTCTCTATTCACCTATCATGGGGGTCTTTATGATGATGACAACAATGATGACGATGATGATGGTGGTGGTGATGGTGATGATGATGACGATCTCTTGGACTTGTTTCTCAACCTCTAGAGCCTCCATGTTACACCCATTCACGCCCAAGATTGACCCAAGACAAACCTTTATACAAAGAGAATGGCCATCTTCCCCCAGACCAACTTTATAAGGAAGGTGGCAGCAAGTGACTGCAAAGCACCAGAAAAAGAGAAAAGAGGACAAAAATAATCCTGCTTCTGTAAATACTGGTCAATTACAATTTGACCTCAGATACTTATGGTGCAAGTCAGTCAACCTTTGTTTGCCTCAGTCTCCTCAATTGTAAAATGGGAATTATAACAACACCTTCCACCCAGGGTTTCTGTGAGTATATGAGATCATAACTGTGATTTACACTTAGACAATGCCTGCCTAGCACATAGTAAGTGACATATAAATGGAAACTATTATATTGTTGTTATTTTTGTTCAAAATCTTCTAAATAGAAATCATAAGATCATCAATTTAGAGCTAAAAGAATCTTAAAGGTAACTGAATTAAACACACACACACACACACACACACACACACACACACACATTTTACAGATGAGGAAACTAAGCCCAGAGGGTTTAAATAACTTGCCCAGGGCCATACAATGAGTAAGTGTTTGAGGCAGGAGCTGAAATCAGAACTTCTTGACTCCATGTTCAGCAGTCTAACAAACTAGCTGCCTCCACACACCTGATGCATTCAAGCCCTTACTTTAGGTCTTTTAATATGCCATGGATACAATACTCCAAAAATATTTAGAGCAGCACCTTTTTCTGGTTGCAAAGTACAAGAAATAAAGTTACGTACCCAACATTGGAGGAATGTCTAAACAAGTTGTGTTTCATGAATTTACTGAAATGTTCCTGCATCAAGAAATAATAAAGACAAGAATTCAAAGAAGCATGGGGAAGAATTATGCAAACTGATGCAGAGTGAAGTCAGCAGAACCAGGAAAACATTATACTCAAAGACTACCATGATTTAAACTGAATCTGAAAAATGTGTAATTATACTAACCAAACAGCCCTGGAGAAGAGAGGAGAAAATATATTTCTCTCCATTCTATAAAGAAGTGGGGGACTTTTGGGTGCAAAACACTGTATATAAAGTCCTATGTAGCTTAGTTTTGCTGAATTGGGTGTTTTTCTTTCTTTTCTTTGTTATAAGGAATGACTTTCTGGGTAGGGAAAATGTAAGGCAGCAGGGAATTTAGCCAGAAATTAAAGTGATATAAAAACAAAGATATGAGTGAACAAATGAATAAAAGATGATTTATGTGTCTGACACATACTAGTCACTGTTTTAATAAATGCTGGCTGACTGATTGATTACAGTGCCTGTGACTTAATAAATAAGTTAGAGCTGCTTAAAATGCATAAAGGTTAAGTCACTCACCCAAGTCATATAACTAGTAAGGGAGAGAGTTTCCAAGAATAAGATGGTGATAATCCCTCTGGGGCAGCTAGATTGTACAGTGGATAGAGTGCTTGGCCTGGAGTCAAGAAGACTTGAGTTCAAATCCAGACTCAGCCACTTACTAACTGTGTGGCCCTTAACTTTGTTTGCCTCAGTTTCCTCATCTGTAAAGTGAGCTAGAGAAGGAAATAGCAAAGTAATCCAGTATCTTTGCCAAGAAAACTCCCAAAAGGAGTCACAAAGAGTCTGAAATGACTGAACAACAATCCCTCTGGTTTTTTATCTTGGTCAGGTTGCACCAGGAATACTTTGTTAGATTCTGACTGCATTATTTTAATAGTTTACACTTATTTTGTGGAAAGCACTAGAAATACTAATAGGAGTTCACATTCTAATGGGAGAGATGACACTTGAGGGAAGGTTTTCGCTGTAAGTCAGATGGGAAGGTCCAACGGTCCTTAGGGTTCAGTGACAAAGCATATGGTAATTCCCCTTTTTTAATGCAATTTCCACTGATAAAACAACTTCCCTTTCTGATATCAAAATCACTTGGCAGCACCAAGAACTTTGGTGACAAGAGCCTTCCTTTCTGAGTCTTCAGCAGCCGTGGTTAAACATCTGAAGGAGTCGCTGCCAGATTGTCTCTCCAAAGGGGGTGCTTCCCAGGAGGATGGCAAAGAGATTTGTAGGTGAATACATATATGTGCAATATTATACACACATATATATGCATTTATATGTACATATATGTGTGTATATGTATGTATATGTCTCTGTGTGCATGTGTGCATATACATATATAATATATAATTTTAAAGGAGGTTTAAGAATTACTATAGCTATATAGTAACTATATAGCTATAGTACTATATAGTAAAAAGTATACTATATAGTACTATAGTTACTATAGCTATGTTAGAGTTGTGCCTATCACCAGAGTTAGAGATCAACCTATGACCAGAGTCATGGCTCAATCTGAGTCCAGGTTAGGGGCCAGTCTAAGTGGGATTATGGCCAGGTCAGCACTCCATCTGACATCAAGAGCCAATCTCTATTTAGAGCAAGGAATACAGGCTGTGGCCAAATCAGGAATAAGAAATGTCAATAAAAATTATATTTTTAAAAAATCTCTTATGGATACAAGTGACCATTTGGCCTTTCCATCTGTCATCCTTCTCTCTGGACAGATGACCAGCCCACTTCCTTTTTTTAACTATATTCATCCACAGTGTTGTCTCTAGTGCCCCTTCTCATTGCTCGTAACTTGCTGTAGCCTAGTGACACCCACCACACTTCTTTACATTGGCTTCCACTATCATTTTGGGAATCTTCTGAGATTATGGGACTCCATGATTCCAAACTACACAGTATCAATGGGAAACACAGGTGTTACAAAATGAGCTCCAGTGACCAGGACAAGTTTTGTGTCACATTAGTACTCTGTAAATGAAAACAGAGTGCACACTCACCCAGATGCCCATGTTGGGCCATGCTGCCAACTGGTGCCAACACATTTTTAATGTCTCTGTTTACTCTAGCGCATTGGTTGAGTTGGTAAAAAAAAAAAAAGATTCTAAACACAAATAATACATAAGTACTAGAAAGATCAATGATTTTGTCAAGGTGGAGATATCTTCATGTTGGAAACGCCACCACCACCACCCCTGCCCAAATACAGATCACAGACAATTGGCCTTCATGCTTCTTCTCACCCAAAACATTCCATCTCCCACTTCTATGCCTTTGCCTAGGCTGTGCTCTGTGCCCAGAATCTAATATCATCTATCTTGGGCCTCTTGGAAACATCAAGCTTCAGCTCAAATACCACCACCTACATGAGGCATTTCACAGCCGCTACTCATTGATTTCCAAAAAAAATGACTTTTATTTGTTTCATATAACTATGTGTATACATTGTTTCCCTCCATAGAACTGAAGCTTCTTGAGGGCAAGGACTATTTCATTTTTGTGAAGTACTTAACATATAGTAGCACTTAACAAATGTTTGTTGATTGACTTTTTGATCATAATCTGTTTGTGACAATGAATAAATCCTAAAAAGCTACTTGAAATACATAAAAGTTAAGTGATTTGGCCAAGGTCAAACAAATAGCAAGGGACAAGGCAGAACTTCCATGAATAAGGTGGTAAGAATCCCTCTGTATTCTGCCCTCATCAGATCACACATGAAATACTCTTCTGGGTTCATGTTGGTGAAAGGAGAACATCCAGGAGTGGGGGAGCGGGAAGAGGGGACCTTGAGGAAGAAGTGAGAACTGCCTCAAATATCTGGATTATCATGTACAAGAGAACTTACACTTGTCTAGAATGCACTTCCCTCAGACAATACTATCCCTTGTTTGTTCATGGTTATTTGTGAGAATGTGAACTCCTTGAAAACAGGGAATTTTGTTTGCCTTTCTTTATATCTCCAGTACTTGGCACAGTAGGTGCTTAATAAATGCTTATTGACTTGACTTCTGTTTCCACTCAAGGGAAGAACCAGTAGGAATGGGCAGAAGTTTGGGGCTACCTTCCAGTTAGAACTGTCAATAAGAGAGGTGGGAAGTCTTTTCTTGGGAAGTCATGAGCTCCTTCTCCCTGGAGGTGTCCAATCACAGCCTGGACAACCACTTGTTGGATGTAGGATGGTGGGAATTCCTTTCAAGCATAAGCTGTCCTATATGGCCGTGAAGGTCCCTTCCAGCTCTGAAATTTTGTGGACTCAGTACTTCCTCACTTCCAGACCAACACTCTACCCACTAGACCATAATAACTCTAAACAGAAATACAATGAGTCTATGATTTAGTGATGGAAAGATTCCTCCAATGATGCTTTTGACAACCCATCCATGCTCAGCATCCTATCCCTATCCTCCCACTAGAGATCCAACCAATGAGCTGAGGAATCATCCTTGCTTTCTCCCAATGTCAATAGGATCCCAGGGGAGCACAAAGTCTATCCACCACTTATCTCTTACGTTCACCACTTAGCCATCTTTTTCTTTGGTCCTACATTTTCCCTGAACACAATTAATAATAGATCATAATTTACTTCTTGGCCCATGCCTCCAGTACATACAGTCCCAAGTGCCAAGAGGCCCTGAAAGGGTTAATCCAGGTTAACTCACCAGAACAACAGGGTTTTGAATGACTGCCCACCTCCAGGGGCCCATATCATCCTCTGTAATAAAATACACCAAATCAAATTGGAGTCTATTGATTTTTTATGTAACTGTTTTGGAGTCGAGGCCTAAAGAGACAGTATTGATCAGCTAAGGAGTCAGATGTCAGGGAATGGAGCTCTGGAAAGCAAGTTTTTGCCAGGCAATTTGGTGAAGAGCGGACTCCAAAATTAAAACTCCAAGAAGAATGGGGACCATTTTCCCCCACTGCTCTTTCAACACTCAACATTCACATCGTGTGAAGTGACAAGAGAGCAAGATCAGAGCTAATAAATAAAGAAAAACTCCCATCTCCTATAAATCTGAGCCGCTTGACTCTCTGGAGCACATTTTCCACAAAACACCTCCCTAGACTAGGGACGTTACAGTCAAAAGTCAGAATAATGTACCATAAAAACTGTTTGTTCATTCATTCATTGTTTTCCTTCACACTTGAAGAGGACTGAAATGACATCAGGATGTCGGGATCAAGGTACCGTGTGTCCATCTGTGTCTGATCAGACCAATATATGCCTGGAAGGCTCCACCACAAGTCGGGCACCAATAGTCCATAGGAACATTTGGGTTGGAGATGTCATAGAAACAATATGATCACAAGAAAGCACATGAGTCAAGACATCTGGGTCTGAGTTCCAGCTCTAGCTGTCTCAACTCTACTGTGAAGTTCTCCCACTGGTTCTGCAACTGTGAGCAAGTTTCTTAAAATACTCTGTATCTCAGTTTCCCCATCTACAAAGTGAGGACAACAATGCACATACCTCAAAACAACCTTATGAGTATTAAATGAGTGTGATATAGTAGAAATTAGACCATTCTCCATTTTCTCATCTCTACCTCTCAGAATATTCTTAGGGTCCTTCAAGGCCCAGGTTAGGTACAATCTCTTTAGGAAGCATTTCCTGAAGCATACCCTTTCCCCTAATAGCGCTTGACAACCTTTTCCACCTGAAACTATCTTATATTTACTTAGAAGTTTGCATGTCGTATTATTCCAGTACAGTATCAGCTCTTTGTGAGCAGGAACTATTTTTTCATTTTGTTTCTAAAAATCCAGTAACTAACACAGTGCTCTAAACACAGCAGCAGGGGTGTGCTGGAACCAGTTCCAGTCAATTGTTTCATTTTCATTTGTCCCTCAGAAATGGGAAAATGCTACAAATTGGGGCCTACTTTATTGTTTCTAGACTTAGGAAAGTGATGGAGACAATGTTAAAAATGCTGATAAAATGGTGTGTCCTGATTTTGGGAGAGCTGATCGTTAAACATTTACCAGCACATCAGCCTTCAATAAATGTTGACTGAGTTTAACGCAATTAGTACTTGAAGGTCTTAGCACCATCATCTTATCAACTTCCACAGTTTCATGTATGGAAAGAAACACAAGAGGAGGAGGAAAAGGCCCAGGTAACCTGACTGTGCTGACCACAGAGGACAGAGAAGTGTCCCTCTTAATGGAATGCCAGATCCAGGGTGACTCCTGGCAGAAACCTGCAGGAGACCAAATCCTACAGAAGGCTGTCTCAGCTCTCCCAGCTGATCCAGAGTTCTGATAAAGGATCTAATACAAACCTTTCATCACCATTTGACTCCACTCTGACAAAGTTCATTCCATCTTTTAATACAAGGTCTGGTTGACTTGGTTATAGGCCACAGATCCCCTTGTCATTCTAGACCCACTGTTTTCTTTGCAGCTTAGCACTTTTTAACTCAACTTTTGTGGTCCCAAAAAAAGATCGCAGTCCAAGAACACTGGATTTGAAGATGGAATCCTTGGATTCAAATCCTGGCTCTGCCACTTCCTCCCGTGTGACCTTTGACCCCAATGACCTTGAGTTTCCTCCTCTATGAGATGAGGATGGCCCTTCGATGGCCCTTTTGAACCCTAGACTGAGGATGCTAAGGGCAGTGATCCGGTCCTACCTGAACTCCCTTCCAGTTCTTGGATCCTAGGATTCTATGGCCTCAATAAGTCAATATTTCCGAAGTGCCTACTATGTGCCAGGCACTGTACTAATCATTGGGAACACAAAAAGAGGCAAAAGAAAACCCTTGTCTTCAAGCAGCTCACAATCTAAACAGGGAAATGCAAAGAAATATATACAAACAAGTTATGTGCAGGACAAACAGAAAATATTTAACAGAGAGAAAGCCCTAGAATTGAGAGGAGCTGGGGAAGGTTTCCTGTAGGAAAGGAGAATTTAGTTGGGACTTAAAGGAAGACAGGGAGATCAGTAGTCAGAGCAGAGGATGGAGAGCCTTCCAGGGTTGGGGACAGCAAGAGAAAATGCCCAGAGCTGATAGAGTATTTTATTTGTGAACATCCAGGAGGCCAGGGTACCCGCATCAAAGAGTAACAGGTAAGAAGATGGGAAAGGGAGAAGAGGCAGGTTATGATGGGCTTTAAATGCCAAGCAAAGGATTTTGTGTTCCATCTTGGAAAACATAGGGAGCCAATGGAGTTGACTGAGTAAGGGAGTTTCATGATTGGACCTGAACTTTGGGAACATTCTTTTGAGAGTTGAGTAAAAGATGGTTTGGACTGAGAAGACCTGAAATCCATCAGTAGCCACTGCATGGGTCTAGGCGTGAGGTGATGCAATCTGTGTCGGGGGGGGGTGGTAATGTAAGAGGACAGGAGGTGACATATTTAGGAGACATTGTAAAGGTGGAATTGGCAGATCTTGGCATCAACTTGGATCTGGGACGTGAGAGATAGTAAGTGAGGGGTCCAGGAGGACTCCTAGGTTATGAGCCTGAAGGACTAGGAAGATGGGGATACTCCCAGTAATAGGAAAGGCAGGAAGCAGGCAGGTTTAGGGGGAAGGATGCTCCCAAGCAAGTACAATTTACTCCAGAAAGCCCCTCCCACCCTCCTGTTAGGTGGCCCTTCCACAAAGCCTGAAAAAAAATGTATGGGGCTGGTAGACCATAGTCAGGTTAAGGCTAACGTGGTCAGGATGGTGGGATGGATTACTCAAAGTCTTCTTCTCCCCTACCCCAACCTCCCACCCAAAAATAGCTCAAGTAGAGCAGATCACTTGCTTAGGAAATGAAACGAGGCAGAGCAAGAAAACTCCAGTCTTCCCTTCTGCTCATCCACGACCCAGCCTATGAGACAGCAGCAGCAGCCGCCAAAGACGGCCAAAAAGCCGACCAAGGTGGCAGATGAGAGAACAGCAATGCTCCCTGAGCCAGAAAGCAACATTCCAGAACTTGGCAGCTGGGGCCCAGGGCTGCCAAACACCCCCCCAAGGCTCCAAGACACGGCCACCCCAGGGGCCCAGAGGAAGGTTTGAGTGACAGACAGATGATGTCTCAGTCTGTACCTCACTGGCGGCCAGGCTGGCTCTCCAGGGGCCAAGTGCAACATACTGCTTACAAATAATAAAAAGAAAAGAAAAGACAGGATAAAACGAAAGAAAAAGAGGGAAGGCGACAATCCAAACTTTCCTCCTCTAGCCAATCCAGAGGGTAAAACCCTCTTCACTTTCCATCATGATGATGATGATATGAATAATAGCTTAATAATAAACAAATATTTAATATCAAATATATTTAATATTAAGTTTCTATTTATATTAAATATAATAATTATTCGATATTAAATAAATTAATAAAATTTAAAGTAATATTTATATATCTCTTACTAAGTGCCAGGCACTGTGCTAAATGCTTTACCAATATTATCTCAGATCCCGAAACAACCCTGCGAGGTAGGGGCTATTTTTATGCCCATTTTACAGTTGGGGAAACTGAGGAAGAAGGAAGTTAAGTGACTTGTTCAAGATCACACAGCTAGGAAATGTCAAAGGCCAAATTTGAACTCAGGTCTTCCTGCCTATAAGCCCAATGTTCTAATGAATGAATGAATATAAAAGTATTGATTGTATTTTGAAGATGGGGGCAGAGAGGTAATAAATGATTGGGTGCAAAAAAGACAAATTTTTTAAAAAATACATTTCAAAGAGAAATATAGAAGGGGACACAAACATATGCACCAATTTTATAATGTTTTTATTTATATATACACATATGTATAATGTATTTTTGGTTGTTGTTCAGTCATATCTGACTCTCCATCACCCCATTTGGGGTTTCCTTGACAAAGGTACTGGAATGGTTTGCCATTTCCTTCTCCAGCTAATTTTAGAGATGAGGAAACTGAGGCAAATAGGGTAAAATGACTTGCCCAGGGTTAAAAAGCTAGTAAGTGTCTAAGGCCAAATTTGAATTCACAAAGAGGAGTCTTCCTATCTCCTGGACAGGCATTCTATCTACTATACTATCTAGTTGTGCTTTTTTAGTGTATACATGTGAGATAGATAGACAGATAGATGATAGATAGATAGATGATATACACATAGACAGACAGACAGATAGATGATAGATAGATAGATGATAGACAGACAGATAGATAAATGATAGATACAAATAGAAAAATGATAGACAATTAGATGGACAGACAGATGAAAGAGATATTTGATAGACAGACAGATAAATGACAGATAGGAAAATGAGAGATAATTAGATAGATGGACAGATAGATGATAGATAATATACAGACAGATAGATAGATAAATAGATAGATAGACACACACACATTAAGATACATATATATATGAAACAATCCCTAATCAACATTGACTGTCCTTTATCCAATTTCTCTCTAGTTCTTGCTGCTCCATTGAAATATTCATGGATTTAATGAGTAAGTTCACCATTTTAAAAAATCTTACTGCAAATTAAGAAAAAGCATGTAATAATTGCTGGAGATATGGCCCCTGCCCTCAAGGCACTCACATTGTAATAGAGGAGACAACACATCCTAGAGGAGTCCAGGGAAGACAGCTTTTGTCTAGGGATGGAAGGGGAATGGAGCCACAAGGCAGTCCACAGTCCTGCCTTTTCCACTAGACATGGCAGTGTGGATTTCATGACTGTGTCCAAAACAAGGGGTGGGAAGAGGAGGGTAGACAGAGGGCAAGATTTCTGGATCCCTGATGGCTAACTAGATAGAATGGGAAGTGTCCTCTTGGTAGGCTAGATAAGATGGCCGAAGGGAGTTGGCACTCACTCATTCACCAATCAGAGCAGCCCAGCCTCAGGGCTGAATTCCATAGCTGAATAGATTACCTGGACTCTACTGAAGAGGGCTCTCAAAACACTAAGACTTGGCATCGCTGAGTTTGGAGTCGGAGGACCCAAGTTCAAATGCTGATTCTACTGATCACTACCGAAAGAACCTTGGGCTTACCTTGAACCTCATCTCCCTCCCCTCTAACATGTAACAGGTGAAGCATCTCCCCTCCTTCAAGCTCTGTCACTATCCTAGCAAAGATCCTCCCCTCTCTTTTGTGCTCCCCACATCCCACTTTGCATCAAAATTCTATAGAACATACACCTACCATGATAATATAGACACATAAGTAAATCTCCGTGGTGCTTTTAAGTGCTTTCCTGAAATACAACTCGAGGAGGCAGGTTTTACAGGTATTATCTCCATCAATATTAGCAAGAACTACTGCTACCATAATTTGTTATTACTATTAGGAGTACTCTTGGTGAAGTTAACTGACTTATCCAGGGTCACCCAGCTGGCTAGTCTCAAAGAAAAAAAGTAACCAAAATACACACACACACATACGCACACACACAATCTAACGTTCTTTTTGGTACTATAATCACCTCTCTAGAGAACAGGCATGTAGTTAGCACAATATAGTCAGAAGACCTGAGTTCAAATCCAGTCTCCCACATTTACTGGCTGTGTGACCTTGGGCAAGTGACTTAACCTCTGTTTGCCTCAGTGTCCTCATCTGTAAAATGGGGCAATAACAGTCTCCACCTTGCAGGGCTGTTGTAAGGATCGAGTGAGATCAAATTTGCAAAGTGCTTAGCACAGTACAGTGTCTGGCATATAGCAGGGGTTTTGTATGGGTGTATGTGTGTAGGCATATATGTAGACATGTGTGTATGTGTATATATGTATATCTGTATAAATATATGTGTGTATCAATATGTGCATGTATATGTGTGTATATGTATATGTGTGCATATGTAGATATATGTATTGTGTATCTATGTGTGTGTGTATATGTATATGTGTGTATGTGTATTGGGTATATATGCATACATGTGCTGTATATGTGTATGTGTGTATATGTGCATGTGTGTATGCACGTATGTGTAGGTATGTGTGTATATGCATATATTGTATATAGGGTGTGTATATGTATATATGTGTATGTGTTTATGTGTGTATATTGTGTATGTGTGCATATGTATATGTGTATATGTGTATGTATATATGTATGTGTGTATGTATATGTGTATATCTGTATGCATGTATGTGCCTGTGTGTATATGTATGTGCATGTATGTTTGTGTGTACGTGTGTATATATGTGTTTATTCCTTCCCTAAAAGGGCTGAAAGGAATCATACACATTCATCCCAGTAAAACGGGAGCTCCTTAAGGACAGGCTCCTAGGCGCATTGATAGAAGAGACCTTAGAATTCATGTAGTCGAACCCCTTTATTTTACAGTTGAGGAAAATAAGGCAGAGAGAGGCTAAACCAATTGTAAAAGGTCAGACAGGCCATAAACACCAGAGTTCAGATTTGAACCCAGGTCCTCTGACTCCAACGTCCACACTCTTCTCAGTGTACCTCACTGCCCCCTTTCTGTCTCTGTATGTCCCGTGTCTGACACAGCGTCTTGTTCATCATCACATCATCATGGCTAACATTCATGCACCAGGCCCTGTGCTAAGCACTTAGCAATTGCTATCTCAATTGATCTTCACAAAAACCCTCTACTATTATCCACATTTCACAGATGACAAAACTGAGGCAAACAGCAGGTAAGGGACTTGCCCGGGGTCACCCAACTCTTAAGTGTCTGAGGCTGGCTTTGAACTCAGGTCTTCCTGACTCTAGGCCCCGCCCTCTCTCTGCTTCGTAACACCTGATGTTTTCCCAGTGCTTTAAAGTAATTTATTGTTAATAATATTAATGATGACAACAGCAGTAAGCATTTACATTGCCCTGTAAGGTTTGCAAATGCTTCAGAACGATTCATTCAGTTGTTCCATACAACAATCCTGGGAGTCAAGTGCCACTGCTATCCCTGTTTTACAGATTTGGAAACTGAGACCAAGAGAGTTGCTTAGAACCATATAGCTAGTAAATATCTGATGCTGGATTTGAACTCAGGATCTCCTAGATTCCTACCATTTTCTTCCATGTCCAACACTCTATCCCCTGCACCATGCATCTTCCTTGATAAGGATGACTAACATTTATATAGTACTTTAAGGTTCACAAGCCCAGTGCACACTCTGCCTCATTTTATCCCTGCAACAACCCTGGAAGGTCGATGTTCGCATTATCTCTGTTAAGCTGTTTGTCCAGAGTTACAGTTACAAGTGTCTGAGGCAGGAGCTGAACCCAGATCTTCCTGATTCCACATTTACCACTATCCATCAGGCCTTGCTTTTCTGCAACCTCTAAATCCCTTTGTCTCCTCTTAGGGGAGTCTGGGATTCTTGACTGAGAACACCTGAATTAATCCACAGAAATGAACGGAGCTCTAACTTCCCTTGCCTACCCCCATCACAAAATAGTTCTGGACCCTGCTGGACCCTTTCTATAAACAGCATGTGGCAGAAGTGATGAGTTTGACAGGAGAGGACCCCAGTTTGAATCTTATCTCAGATGCTTACTCCCTATGTCACCTGAGACATGTCTTCTTTTTTGCTGGGTTTAGGTTTCTCATCAATAAAATGAGGGAATTGGTCCAAATGGCTTCTATGACCCCTTCCAGCTCAAAAGTTATGATCCTGTGGTTTGCAGAAGTAAATTTAACACTTGAAAAAAATGAGTCAGTGGTTCCTACTGGCCCAGTGAGAAGATCTAGAAACAGAGACCATCATTCAGCAGACTACTCTGCTGCCCATCTGGGGAAGGCCTTCTCCTCCTCCAGGGCCAGTCAGGATCTTAGGCTCTGGGCCAGCTGCCATGCTTCGTACACCCTGATAAGGAGGTCAAGGTCAGAGCCTCCATCCCTGAGAGAGGCAGCCAGTTCACTTCTGACTCCAAAATGACCCTCTCCACCATCAGAGAAGAACTCCACAGCAGCCCACAGAGCGGAAGTCAAGGTCTCATCTTCTGCCAAAACCTGCCAAGACCCTCGGGTCTCAATGCCCTCATTTCTGCTGATGGCATCTAATCACCCAGGCTTAAAACGTCCCCATCCTCTTGAGTCCCTTCACTCTGACAGTCAGCCTCAACCCCTTCCCCCACATCCAATCTGTTTCCAAGCCCTGCTATTTCTACTGTACCCCTGAAAACCTCTTTCCCATCTGTCCCCTCCTCAACACACACACACACACACATACACACACACACACACATACACACACACACACACACACACACACACACACACACACACACACACACACACACTGCCTGCTATCCACCATCGTGGCAACAAGGAAGCAGCATTGATCTTAGAGTCTCAGGATCCAAGTTCAAGTCTCAGCTCTACCACATTCTAAGCTGACCTTGGGCAAGTGACTTAACCTCAGTTTCCTCAACTAGAAAATGAGAGAATTGAACTAGATCAGGCCTTCTTAACTTTTGTTATATCTCAGATCCCTTGAACAGTTGGGGTGATAAAGCCTACAGATCCCTTCTCAGAATCCTATTTTTAAATACAAACTACATGTGAATACTATATACAAATATTTTAAAATGCATACAAATATAAAATTACATATAAATATGACATACAAATGAAATGACATACAAAAAAAGGAGTTGCAAAGAAAAAACCAATTGAAATATAATTTAGCTTTAAAAGAAAAACCATTCCCAGATGTCAAGTTAAGAATCTCTGGTCTAGATGGTCCAGGATTCACATAAGAATCTCATTGCAGCTCCAAGTCTATGATCTGAAGGGAGGAGTCTTAGTTTCCCAAGCCTCAGAATCAGGATTTGAACCCAGTGCTTACTAAGTCTCTTCCCTATGAACATCCATGATGCTTTGGTCCCTAGTAAAGACCCTTCTTCCCTGTCACTTAGACTACTTCC
The DNA here is from genome assembly GCA_028658325.1 of Potorous gilbertii. Lineage (NCBI taxonomy): Eukaryota > Metazoa > Chordata > Mammalia > Diprotodontia > Potoroidae > Potorous > Potorous gilbertii. The sequence goes on from CM053773.1 coordinate 217,641,699, forward strand.
CTAACAGGTCTCCCTGTCTCCAGCAATAGACTCTTCACTACTTATTAAGCACCTACAAGGTACAAGGAGAACTCCAAAGAAACATCAGTTCTTACCCTAAAGGAGTTTACATTTTCATGGGAAAATAATGTGTGTGTGGGTATGTGTGTGTGTACATATAAGTAAATACAAAATAATGTGTGTGTGCATGTGTGTGCGTACATGTAAGTAAATACAAAATAATGAGGGGAGTGAGTTTTGTTGTGGGATTTCGTTCTATTTGTTTATTCCTTTGTTTCCATTGATTAGTCCCATCAGAACCTTTGTGACTCCATTTGGGGTTTTCTTGGAATAGACACTGGAACAGTTTGCCATTTCCTTCTCCAGCTCATTTTGCAGATGAGGAAACTGAGGAAAACATGGTTAAATGACTTGCCCAGGGTCACATAGCTAGGTAGCATCTGAGGCAGGATTTGAACTCATGAAAATTGGTCTTCCTGACTCAAGGTCCACTATGCAACCTAGCTGCCCTTCATGAAATATAGTAAGTGCTTAGTAAATTTTTTTAATTCCTTCACTATAAGCTGATGCAATGTTTTTCACCCCTTTATTTCCAGTGCCTTGCTGTATCTTATACATTAGGGATGGGAAGGGAGAGGGAAAGGATGTCCAGGCCTGTGAATTCATCAGTGTAGGGAACTTGCAGCATGAAAATTTACTTAATGGTTGCAAACTGATGGTTTCTCTATCCATTATACTCTTAGAGTGTCCTGTGCACACACAGCCAGTATGTGTCAGAGCCAGAACTTCAAACACAGAAATAAAGAGACAGATGTAAGGAGGCAGAGCATCTCAGAATGGGAGACCGCCAGCGCAAAGGAGATAGCGTCATATTCAAGAAATAGCAAGCCAGCCAGAATGGTTGGATGGGAGAGGGTGTAGAGAGGGGAAGGCAGGAGCCAGTTTGGGAATAGCTTTACCAGCAAACAGAGGAGTTTATATGTGATCCTGGAGGTGATAGGAAGCCACTGGAGTCTACTGAGGAGGAGGGGGACATGGCTAGACCAGTGCATTGGGGAATCACTTGAAGTAGGGAGAATTTAAGGCAGGCAGACCAACCAGCAGGCTATTGTAAAAATCCAAGAGTCAGATGATGAGGGTCTGGACCAGAGAGGTGGCAGTGTCAGAAGGGACAAGGGGGGCACATATGAGAAATACTGCGAAAGTGAGAATGCCATGATTGGCAAGGGATTGATGACGTGGGATGAGAGAAGTGATGAATACGAGTGACTGGGAAGATGGAGATGCCCTCAACAGTTATAAAGAACTCTGAAAGGGGGAGAGTTTAGGGGAAAGATAATAAGTTCTGTTTTGTACATGTTGGGTTTAACGTGCCTGTAGGGCATCCAGTTGTGAGATGTCCAAGAAGTAGTTGGTGATACAAGGCTGGAGCTCAGGAAGGAGGTTAGGGCTGGATATACATAATGTAATCATCTACATAGAGAAGATATTTAAAGTTATAGGAGCTGAGGAAATCACCAAATGAGAAAGCACAGAAAAACAGAGAGAGAGAAAAACACAGGGAGAGAGAAGAGAACCCAGGTAAGACTTAGGGGAGACACCCATGGTCAGTGGCCAGTGGCCATGACCTGGATAAAGAGCCAGTTGCGGTCAGATACTTAGAAGAAATATCAAGAAAGAGTGATGTCAAGAAAACCTCCAAAAGAAAGTGTATGAAAGAGGAAAGGGGGTTGAACAATGTCAAATGGTTCAGAGAGGTCAAGGAGGATGATGCTTAAGAAAATGTCATTAGATTTGGTAAGAGATCATTGGTAATTTTGGAGAGAACAGTTTCATTTGAAAGATAAATTTGGAAGTTACACAGCAGGTGGTTGTGGTGGTGGTGGTGATGCCCCTGAGAGTAACAGGGAATTTGGGACGAGCTAAGGGTTTGGGGGAAAAGAAAATGAGTTCTGTTCTGAATGAGTTGACTTTGAAGTGTCAATGGGACATCCAGTCCAATACAGAGGCGGCTAAATGGTACAGTGAGCAGAACACTGGACTAGGTAGCCAAGAAAACCTGACTTCAAATAAAGACTCAGACATTTACTAGCTGAGAACTCTGACTGGGTGAGTTGCTTCATAAATAGAAGAAAATAATAGCATCTTCCTCCCCAGGTTGTTATGAGGATAAAATATGATAATATTTGTAAAGGGCCCACAACTTTTAAAATGCTCTATAAATGCTAGCTATTATTATGTCCAAAAAGCAGTTGATGATTGAGCCTAGGATTTGAATCCAGACCCTTTGACTCCAAGTGTAATCATCTTTCCATGGTACCATACTGCTTCTTGCTATACCAATTGGGGCAGGTAGGTGGTGCAGTGGATAGAGCACCAGTGCAGGAGTCACAAGGATCTGAGTTCAAATCTCACTTCAGACACTTGATACTCACCAGCTGTGTGACCTTGGGCAAGTCACTTAACCCCAATTGCCTCATCCTGGGTTATCTCCAGTCATCCTGATGAATATTTGGTCACTGGAGAAGTGAGGCTGGTGACCTGCACAGCCCTCCCTCACTCAAAACAAAGTCAAGTGCAAGTCATGTCATTATTTCTCTCATGGCATGGTCTTCTTTGGCAACGAAGGACAAACACACACACACACACACACACACACACACACACACACTAATTAAATCACAGACCCTTAAGAATAGGGGCATTTCAAATGACCTTAAACACTTCCTTCCCTTCCACCAGAGGCAAACCCTCTTCTGCATCAACCCTCCAAGCATCCAAGGAAGAAATCATGTTCTCAACTGCATGGAAGCCCCCACGGAAAGGAATAATTGAGGCCCCTACAACTAAGCACCCAGAGGTGCTACTAGGGAGAACTAGGAATGGAGGACATTTCAGACCACATCTGGAGTAGTGGGTTCATTTCTTCTCTTCCCCCCGCCTCCTGACTCCTTCAAGTATGCTACACACCAGACAAACAGGGTTGCTAGCTATTTCCTCCTCTGACCATGGTTTTTAGAGGTCATTGATGAGTTGAACAGTAGCCCTAGGATGGGCAGCTAGGTGGCACAGTGGATAGAGCACTGGACCTGGAGTGAGAAGGACCTGAGTTCAAATCTAACCTCAGACGTCGCCTAGCTCTGTGACCCTAGGTAAGTCAATTAACCTGTTTGACTCAGTTTCCTCATCTGTAAAAGAGGGATAGTAATAGCAACTATTTCCCAAGGCTGTTGTAAGAATCAAATGAAGTAATGTTTGTAAAGTGCTTTGTAAACCTTCAGGTGTTTTATGAATTCAGGTACTGGCTATCATAACTATTGCTGTCATGCCATGTAAGGATCAATTGAAAGAACTAGGTTTATTTAATGTGGGGGAAAAAAGACTGAGGGAGAATATGATGGCTGTCCTCCAGTTGATGAAAAGTTGGCATATAAAGACGGATTCAACTTGTTCTGTTGGGCCACAGAGAAGGAAACGAGAGGAAATGGGTGTAGGTCACAGAGAGACAGATTTGGGCTTGATGTCAGAATCCTAGGCTCATACATCTATCTACTCCTGGAAGGGACCTCAGAGGCCATCTGGTCTACCCCTTCACCTTACAGGTAAGGAAATTGAGGCTTAGGGAAATGAAGTGGCTAAGGTCACACAGTAAATGCCAGAGATGGAATTTGAACCCAGCTCCTCTGATGCTGGAACCAGGGCTTTTCCAAAAGAAAAACTTCCTAACGTTCAGAGGTATCCAAAAGTAGGTTGGTCTGCCCTAAGGACAGTAGGATCTCCCTCAATCTCTCCCTTCTCAAAATCTTCAAACCATCCCTAGGTTCCTTCACCGAGTATCTCAAGTGCCAACACCTCCACCAGACTCTACCCTATCCCACCAAGTGTTATAGCCTCTTGAAATGACTTAACATATCATTTCTATTGACTAATCTGTATATATATTGTCTTACAAATATAAGACTTTCCTGGTCTTTCAGCCACTAGTAGTAGGATGAGTAGTATAGATGAGGAAGCTGAAGCAAACAGGTGACTTGACCAAGATCATATATCTACTAAGTGTCTGCAGCCAGATTTGAACTCAGAAAGATCCAAGCCTGGCACTCTACTCACTGCTACACCTCATACCTCTCCCCAAAAAATGATGCTGTATTTATTTTGTATGTAATTATATGTGTATATGTTGACTTTCTTGATAACATGCAAGTGCTTTGGGACCAGACAAGGTTTCATCTTTGTCTTTGTATCTCTAGCCAGTGTCTGCATGGTGATTAATAAATGTTTGTTGGATGACTGACAGGCTCCTTTAGGGCAGGGACTGTTTTGTCGTTGTTATTTTTGAGCCCCCAGAGTTTTGCTTACAACAAACATTTAACATTTGTTTAACTGAATTGAAACCAAATTGTTGGATGTCACAGAATGAGGGCTCATCATTGTACATGCTTAGGGCACAGGTACTACTGACTAAAGAGCCTGGGTTCAAATCCTACCTTGAGACTTAGGAGCTTTGTGGCCTTGGGTTAGGTTTCAGTTTTTTCTGTAAAATTAGGATCTTTTACTAAGTGATCTCTAAAAACCCAACCAGCTCTAAAACTCTTTCCCTCACCCCCATTCAATAACAACAGGTATGTATTAAGTGCTTGCTGTATGCACAGCATTGAACTTGTCTCTGGGGATATTTAAATAAGACACAAGCCCTGTCTTCATAGAACAGACAATCTGGTGAACAATATACTTTCTATCAAAGTATGGGACAGCTTTGGCTCTGGGGTCAGAGGTTGTTGCTGTTTAATCGTGTGGGACTCTTTGTAACCCCATTTGAGGTTTTCTTGGCAAAGATACTGGAGTGGTTTTGCCACTTCCTTCTCCAGTTCATTTTACAGATGAGGAAACTGAGGCAAACAGAATGAAGTGATGCCCTGGGATTCAATTTCCTCACCTATAAAAAATAATAATAATTTTTAAAAGTTAGAACTAACCAAACTAATAGGTCCCTACAAGCTCTAGAGCTCTGAGTCTATGATTCTTATTAAGGTTCTAGTTGATCTAGATGTCCACTGGGGTCCTTTCCAGTCCTGAGATTCTGTGACTCAACACAGGAGGCCCTCACTGGAACAAGGACCACCTTCCTGGCCACCCTGCCAAGGGGGAGTGGTTTTCTTTCCCCTTGAATCATGGCATCCTGCACCTCCACTGTTACCCTCAAAGCATCTCAGCACATAAAGAGCTTGGCTCGCTAGGCTCCCCGAACTTAGCAATGGGAAGGGAAGTGATTTACCCTGGGAACTTCCCTGTCCCAACACTAAATCACTGTGAGTGTATGGGGCTCCATCATTTGCATGCCCCCCAATTCTAGTCCCTCCCATTTCCAATCAACGCCATCCCTCCAGACCGCCCGCTCTTGGCTCTCAAATGAAAATAAGCCCAAGGACTCCATTCTTCTCCACCCTCACCCACCTCTCAAAAATGAAAAGGTGGGGAGGAGAGCAACTACATCAGCTGTACAAAAGGCAGCCTCAAGAGGAAAGTCTTCATCTTTCCCTAAGTGCCTGAGCTCCAGGCAGGAGCGTAGGACACACAGTCCCTCTGTCAATCGGGCGCCACCCACTCTGGATCTAATAGAGACTCGGCATAATAGGCCAAAGAAAGGGGCCCAGGCTCGGTCCATTTGCAGCAGAAGGACCTTGGCAGGGGGGCTGCTCATTTGCCAGAGTCTACGCACCCCCGGCGGTGGGTACAAAAGTGGCCGGCAGAGCTTAAGTTCTAGACCCCAACCGGCTTTGCACTAGCTGTCGGGGCGGGGGGGGGGGGCGGAAAGTGAGGCTCCATCTGCCTGAGACACTCCCAGGGCTGAAGGCAGCACACTCACCCTGCTCTTGCCATGGCAGCTACCCACGCAGGAGAGATTACAAAGCGGGAGACAACGGGTGCAATGTGCCGAGAGCGGGAGGCATTCCCCTGCCACCGAAGGTGAATGCCACCCTCAGACGCTTCGAGGCAGTTTCCAGGATGCCCAGAAAGCCACTGGGCTAAACAGGAGAACTTGGAACCAAAAACCTAAAGCTTTTCACAGAAGCCCCTCGTGTGTGCACAGAGCTTGCGGGTAATCAAACCCCAGCCCTGCTTAGCAATGGAATGACTGTAAGAGCTTCTCTGAGCTGAGCTAAATATAGGAGGTACCAAACTGTGTGCTGATCAGGTCCCTGGTAGGGATTGGTGCAAGGCTAGCAGGCATTGCCAAAGCAGAGAAGAACACCAAGGTTGGCTGTCTGGGGCTCCACCACAGAAGGCAGTCATGATGCTGAGAGGCTCAGCTAGGGGGAGGGAGAGGGAGGGAGGGGGAGGGAGCCTTCTCAGGAAAGTGGCCAGATCCACAAGCACCAGATTTCGGCTAAGCTTCTTCCACTTCTAAGCACCCTCCCCACCCCCATCCACCCACCTCCCAAAAAAAACCCATCACTAAAACTTTAGCAAAGGATCACTAAGAACAGTCTTTTCCTCCCTTGGGGAAGGAGGGGAGGGAGAACCATCCTATTCTCTCAGGAAGCTCTTGGCACTAAGACTTCCTGCCTTCCACTCATAAGCCTCAAGAACATCTGAACCCGATGGAAAAGACTAAACACAGATGAAATCGGGATGCTGGAGTCAGAGCAACCGTAGTGTAAACTGTACTGTTTCAGGGACAGGTCCTTCACTCCAGGTAAAAAGGAAGCCGAAAGCCTTAACAGCAGCATCTACCTCTGCACACTATGGGGAGGTAGGCAGGGAGGGGGTGGGGGTGGGGGTGGGGGAGAAAGTGGTAAAATAAAAAAAATTCGTCCAAAGCCAAATAGATATCTCTACTGCTTATTAGCAAAGCAGATGGGAGAATCATCCCTGTTAAACTGTGGTACCTCAGTGAGCTAGTCTGAGCCATAGATGAATGCTGATAAACATCTGAGAGAGAAGATTCTCTCCTAGTTGGAGGAGGGAAAAAATATCTCCATCACTTAAGAGCAGCACCAGAGGAAAAAAGATTTACTTTTTCCATGCAGATATATCATGTCACATCAAAATGAAGATTTTGATTCCAGCCTTTGAAGCAATCACACCAAATTCGGCAGAAAAGTTGGATATATATATATTCTACTTGTTTTCTACATGTTTGGGGTTTTTTTCCTCATCTATAAATGGGGTGAGAATTTCTAAGAGATCAACTCCCTATTCTCTTCTCCCAGGTGATAACAAAGGTGTCCCTGGAGAAAGGGAAAGAATCAGGCTTTGAAAATTCACATGGATCTCCGAAAAGAAACCTCCCCAAACCATCTGTGCCTTGAGGTTTTCTTTCTTATGAAACTGGGAGGGTGGGGGGAGGGTGTAGGAGGAATGGGGAGGGGGGAGAGAGAAGATGGCATTTTGGGATAAACTATCTCCAAATTCATCCTGCTAAATAACTCCCCAAAGGTGGGTACACTCTAAAGAGAAGGGAAAAAAATTCTGTCCCCAACGCAGAGACAGAAAAAAAAAAGTCTAATATGTCTTCACCTAGAGCTGGCAACTGCTCATATCGGTTCCTGGCCCCCAGCAAAGCCAGCTCTCCAAGTGACTAAGGGAATTTTCCCATTAGGACTATTATCGTCATTAAAAGCAGAGACAGAATCATCTCTGCTTTCTCTCTTCCCTTCGGGCTGCGATCTCTTTCTGGGGATGGGGGCTTGGATTTACAGACTAAAATCACCTCTATTCCCGTCAAGAAAAATGTAGGTCAGAAGCTACCTTGCGAATGTAAATGGGGAGGGGGAACAGAAGGGGATCACGTTTGAGAATGATAATAAACCAGGTGAAAGGATAGCATGGAGAGACCGTTTTGCACACAGGTCATTTGGAAGCCCCTCTGAGCTGTGGGGTGGGGGTGGGGGAGTGGAGATCCAAACAGACACACAGGTGGGGGGAAGATGAGGTCAGGGCAGGAGTGAACCAGGAGCCTGCATGCCCTTTGCCTCGGGTCCTAATCCCTTGTTTCTTCCTTATCACCCCCAGCCCAAATCTCTAGGGAAAGTCCTCAAGGGGAGTGAGCCCAGTGGCAGAGCCAACACAGAGAGATACGAAGAGACGCTGCTGCCACCCACTGCTCGAAACATCCATCCATCTAGTCATCCATCCATCTCTGCCCCGGGCTCCTCCTGTTGCCTCCTGGGCGGATGGCTTTCTCTGAGGGAGCCTATGACCTGCTTGGCCTGAAACCCTTGTGGGGAGGGGGGGTCCAAAGCGAGAGGGAGGTAGGAGAAACCAGAAAGAGAGAGAGAAAAGGGTCTCCCAGACCTCCCCTTTCCTCATACCCTGCCCCCCACCCCCTTTTCGCACTAATGGCATTGGAGGAGACAGGGGCAGACCTCGGGAGTGGAGGCCGGTTGAGCTGTGGGGATGCTGACCGAAGTTCATCCCTATACTTCTCACTCCAGGCACCCGGCGACTCTGAAGCTGCCTCACCATACTCCCCCTCCACCGCACCAAGTAGAGGAGGTTCGCAGTTGCTGGGGGAAAAGGACCGAATTTGCTTTCTCCCCAAAATGTGGGGGGGGGGGCGGGTTAGCTTCCTTTGGATAAGAACGAACATTCTCCCGGGGGAGGGAAAGGGGGAACTCAGCGGGACCTAAATGGGTTGGTCTCCCAGGGCCGGAGCTGCAATAGGGTGTGAATAGGGGGAGACACGGGGAGTGGGGGGTGGGCTCCAGGTTCTCCACGGGATGGAACTTTGTGCGCCACGCGGGGCGCGGGGCAGACACTCCCCGCACACACATCGACACACGCGCGCGCCTATACACACATACCCACACTCACACACAGCCAACTCCACCACCCCCTCTCCTGCCCACAAGCTCCCAGCCGTGGGCCACCTTTACCTGGGCACCAGAGCGCGGCGAGCGCCAGCAGGAGCCGAAGCAGGTTCGGGAGCGCTGGCAGGGCCGGGGGTGGCATGGTCCTCGGAGCGCGGGGCTGCCCGGGGGCGGCCGGGGTGGCAGGTCAGTGGCCGGCTGGCCCCCCGGCCGAAGTGGTGACGACTGGGGCAGCCTCGGAGCGGAGGCTGTTCATCTCATCTAGCATCACTGGGGGTGCGAGGTGGGGGAAGCAGCACGGGCTGGGCCGGGGGAAGAGGCGGGGGGGGGCCGGGCGCGCCTGCCGCGCGCCCCGCACGGTGACCGTCCCCAGGCGGTTAGCGAGCCCCAGCGGGCATGGCTGCGCGCTCCCTTGGCGGCGGCGGCTCCTCCCCAGACGCAGCAGCAGCGAGGGGGGCCAGGGGGGCAAGGGTGGCGAGGGTGGCGGCGGCGGCGGTGACAGCCCCGACTGGGGCTCCGGCTCCGGCTCGGAGCTCTGCGCTCAGCGCCCCGCGCCCCCAGCTTCTCCCCGGCACTTCGGAGTTGGTGCGCGGCGGCCAGAACCCAAGCGGAGCCCGCCCGCCGGCGTCCCTGCGCCGGTCCCACGCCGTCCCATCCCGGCCCGATTGCGCCGAGCTCCGCACAGCCACAACCACAGCCGCCGCCGCCGCCGCTGCCGATCTGGCGGCCAGAGCAGCCAGCCAGCCACCCCGAGCGGCCGGGGGAGGGGGGAAGGGAGGGAAGAGGAGAGAGTGGAGGAGGGAGGGGGGAGGGGAGGGGCCGCGGCGAAGAGAGGAGGGGCCGGACCGAGCTCAGCCCAGCCTAGCCCGGCTCCGCGGGGGGCGGAGCTCCGGGAGCCATCCCGAGGGCTGCCCCGGCGTCCCTGTCCCTCCCGACGGGCCCGAGAGGGAGCCGAGGCTGAAAGTCCCCGAGGGGTAGCTGGGACGTGTGTGCAGCCAGCCCCCCGCGCCCCAGTGTAGTGTCAAGAGCAGCTCTCCCCGCCATGCCCACTGTCCCTGCTCTAAATATGGGAATCCGGGGTATAGTGACCCAGAAGGCCTCAGTTATGCTTGGAGACCCCCTCCACTTGGGCTTGGGGCAGGACTTGGTAAAGCCATCCTCTGCCGTCCCCCGCCCCCCCCACCCACCCAATAGCGCTCCCAGAAAAGAGAATGAGGAGCACAGGACTCTTCGTTCTGCCCATGGGCAGAGGAATCCTGATGCCTCTTCCACTTGGGCTCAGGGAGACTGCCCTTGACCAGGCTGCAGAATAGAGGAGGTGGCTCAGACCAGTCAAATTACCTACCATACAAACCTCTCCTCTGCTTTGGAAACCCATTATTGCCTGGAGAAGGAACTCTTAAACAAGATGGGTTTTTCTCGGTAGAGGCCATGAGTCCCAAACTACAAGAACATGCCCTGAGCTGCCTTCCCCCCACCCTTTAAAGAGTAAACTTCAGGATAGCTTAGTCAATTTTTACCGGTATTCCTGATTTCACCCTTCCCTTTGCCCACCTTGAAAGCATTGTTAGGTACAAGAAGCCAATCCAGGTCTGGTGCCAAGGGGACAGCAACTAGGCTGGAGTACATAGATCCAGGTAGCAAGTAGCCAAGGACCACACAGAGAGCTCTGTCTTGACTCCCCACTGACTTTAGGTAAGGCAGGCTGGGATAAGGGGGGAAAGTTTTGAACTACCAAAACGAAAACCTATGTAAACATCCAAGTCCCATGGCTGAAACCACCTAGCAGCTTGACCTTGGATAGGTCATTTCCCTTCTCTGGGATTCCACTCTGCCCTCTGTACAATGAGAAATTTGAGCTAGATAAGTTGTTTCCTCCTAGTTAGGATTTTTCTTTTATTCTAACATCCCTTTCAGCCCAGAGTCCTTTCTCTTACTCTCCCTGAATCTCAGTTTCCCTATTTATACAATCAGCTAGGCAGTATGGTACAAGGTGCTAGACTTGGAAGACTTGAGTTTCAATACTGCTTCAAACACAACAGCCATGTCTCTCAGCCTCAATTTCTGACCTATGAAATGATGTCATTGAGCTTTTGTTGTGGTTCGGTCCTTTCAGTCGTCCTTTCAGTCGTGTCCAACTCTTCATGACCCCATATGGGGTTTTCTTGGCAAAGATTCTAGAGTGGTTTACCATTTCCTTCTCCAGCTCACTTTCCAGATGAGGAAACTGAGACATGCCAGGTTAAGTGACTTGCCCAGGGTCACACAGCCAGTATCTAAGGCCAGATTTGGTGTTTTCTTGGCAAAGATACTGGAGCGGTTGGCCATTTCCTTCTCCAGCTCATTTTCCAGATAAGGAAACTGTGGCAAGTAGGGTTAAGTGACTTACACAAGGTCATACAGCTGAGTGTCTGAGGCCAGATTTTAACCCATGAAGATAAGTCTTCCTAGGCTAGCTGATCTCTAAGGTCCCTTCCAGCTCTGACTGGGCCTAGGATATCAGACTAAGGAAATCTCATCCTTTTCAGCTCTGACATCCTAAATCACTTAACTGTGCCTCAGTTTCCTCATCTGAAAAATAGGTGTGATAATCTTGGACAACCCCCCCACCCCACCCTGTTTCCCAAGGTTGCTGTGACAGGCCAGAAAGTCCTCCTTGGAAACCATGAAGCTCACACACAAAAAGTATCCATTGTTACCAGATCTCCCTCCCTTTACCAGCTAAGTTCTATCCTGAAGAACATTCTCTCACCTCCTCCCAGCTGGGGGCTGAGGCTGAGAGGAAACCAGAAGGGGGACCCACGCACCTGGTTCATTAGTTCAGACAGAAGCTCATTAGCTGGAACAGACACATAAAAAGAGGCAGTTCCCAGGTCCTTTTTTTCCCATATACATAACAATAATAAAAACCAAGGAGAGCAGAGCCTGAGCCACAGGTAGCTTTGTAAGGAGGCCCTTAATTAGGAGAAATGTGGGATCGTCCAGCCGCAGCTCGCTGCTAATGAGGTTCTCCTCTTAGACCAGCCCAGCCTGATGCAAAACACCTTTTTTTTTTGTCTTGATGAAAATTGTCCCCATTCTTATCTACACTCTGACAACTGCATCAGCTAACATGTCACAAATGGGCTTGGAAAGCTGGGAGGGATGGGAATGAAGGGAAGGCAGGTGCGGAGCTAGAGGGAATAGGAGCTAGGGCTTTGGAGAGCCTCCATTGGTAGAGATGGGCCAACTCTGAGTTAATAACTTGTGCTTTCCACCCTGGCCTGGACCCTAGAGGGGACGGAAATTGATCATCCAGAGGGCAAAATCAGGTTTAAGGATGAAAAATTAGTATGAAGAGGGGGTGGGGCAGGGATTTCCAAGGCACCACATCATGCTGCACTTGGCTTCAGCCAGATCTGAGTTCTAATTCCGCTGCAGAAATTGCTATATGGTATGATATGACCCTAAGCACACTTTGCACTTCAGTATCTTCATTAAGATACTGTTAAGGGGCATCTATAGGCTTTTCCAGTTCTAAATCTGTAAACCTGTTTCCATCACCAGAATTAAGGGATTGGTCCAATAGTGGGGAACCTTCAGCCTGGAGGCCACATGTGGCCCTCTAGGGCCTCAAGTGTGGCCCATTGACTAAATCTGAACTTCACAGAAAAAAATCCCCTTAATAAAAGAATTTGTTCTGTGAAACTTGGACTTAGTCAAAAGGCTGCACCCAAGGACCTAGAAGGCCACATGTGACCTCAAGGCCAAAGGTTCCCTGTCCCTGCTTTAGGTCCTCAAGTGCAACCCTTTGACTGAATCCAAACTTCACGGAACAAATCTCCTTAATAAAAGGATTTGTTCTGTGAAACTTGGACCAACCATTGGTCTATAATCAGGGCTTACTATAGGGGAGGAATTGAAAGAATCACAGGTTTAGAGCTGGGACTTTAGAGACCATTAAATCCAACCCACTCATTCTTACAAGTAATTAAGTGATTTGGCCAGGCTCACACAACTAAGCAGTGTCTGAAGCAGAATTTGAACTCAGGTCTTCCGAATTCCAAATCCATCACCGGTTCTCAGGTTAAGAGGGGGCAGTCTGCAGGCAGAGTTAGGTTTCCTTCTGCTACCAGAGCACGAATCAGTATGAAGTTATGGGTCCAGCAAGGGCATAGGGCTCAGAAGAGTCGACTCAGCATTTGGCTGTAGCTGTGCCCACTGAAATGCTAGCAAGGACAGGTATGAGAAGTAGTGAGGAGGGGACCCTAAAGACTTGAATTCCCAGTTCTAATAGGTAACCCCAAGATGCCAAAGGGCAAAACCTGGATCACTCTTACCTTTGTATTCCCAGCACTTAACCCAGTGCCTGGCACAGGGTATCTAACAAATGCTTGTTGAATAAATGAATGAATGAAAATAATAAGGAAAACTGGTGTTTATGTAGCTTTTTAAAGTTCACAAAGCCCTTCACATATGGTATCTCATTTGTTCATCATAACTACCATGTTAAGTAGGTGCTGTTATCCCTATTTTAAAGCTTGAGGAAAATGAAGTTGAGAAAGATGGAAGGATTTACCTAGAATTGAAAAACTACTAAGTGTCTGAAACAGGATTTGAATTCAGATGTTCCTAAGTCCCAAGTCTAGCATCTTATCTTCTGAAGAAATGGAAGGAAGGAAGGAAGGAAGGGAGGGAGGGAGGAAAGAGAGAAAGGATGGAAAGAAGGGAGGGAAGGAGGAAGGAAAGAGAGAAAGAAGGGAGGAGGGAAGGAAGGAAGGACCTCTTTAGAAAATGCAGAAGGCTCTCAATAAAAATAAAAGTCCATTTTCTCACTATATTACTTAGGAAGATTCCCAACTCCATCAGCAATTTGCATCTGTCCATACCTCAATAAACACTTTTCATTATTTACTACCGAAAAAATCATCCTCTGGTCATGAGCCTCCCCGGAATGGAGCTAGGCTTCCCCACAGATGATCACCATAGCACCTTTCTCCATCCACCTAGAGAGAACCCTGGGTCTGAGGCCAGAAGACCTGGATTCAACCCTCACGGCTGCTATTTACTACCTATGTGACCTTGGTAAGTCAGCTGGCCTCTGAGTTTCAACTTCCTCATCTATAAAATGAAGTTGGACTCAGCAGACTCTAAGGTCCCTTTTAGCTCAAATTTATCCAATTCCATTTAGCAGGCATTTATTAAGGACCTACTGTAAAGGTAAGTCACTTAAGCTCTATGCCTCAGTTTCCTTATCTATAAAATGAGCTGAAGAAGGAAATGACAAACCACTCCAGTATCTCTACCAAGAAAGCCCCAAGTGCAGCCACAGAGTCAGATACAATCAAAATGACTGAATAGCAAAAATAAAGATGCTTGTGATTGGACTAGGTCCTGGGTATTCAAAAAATGAACTAGCCTCTGCGCTCACACAGCTTATATTCTCTTGGAGGGCAGGGGCAACATGTGTACAGAGATCAAGAAATTCAAAATATACACGAAATAGTTGTGACTTAAAGCAATCTCAGCTCGGTAGGACTTGCCTTCAAGGGTCACGTTCACGTCACAAACAAGCCTCCGATGAGGTTATCGGAGATACCAGAGCTGATACAACGTGTGACTAGGACATCTTGGTCTTCCCAGCCTCTAGCTCCAGAACATACAAAGGCCCCCTACTGCCTAAAATTCTATTCAGTTCAATGCCCTAAAAACAAATCCTTCAAAGTCCTCCTCGATCTGACCCCAACTCTTTTCATTCCCTTCCCTTTTCCCACTCTCTAACCAAACAGGATAACTCAGCATCTCCCCTAAATGCCCAGCATCTCCACACCTTGGGGCCTTTGTTCATGTTATTACTTCCTCCCTATCTCCTCCATCCAAATCTTCCCTACCCTTCAGGGCTTGGTTCAAATATCCCCTCTCCAGAACAGTTTCTCTGATCCAGCCAGCCACAATCTTCCCTCATCTGATAAAGAGATATTTTCTCCCTCCCTTCCTCTTTCCCTCCCTTGCTTCCTTCTTCCCTTCCTTCCTCCCTTCTTCTCTCCCTCTTTTCTTTCCTTCCTTTCACTCATTTACCATATTCAAATATTATAATAACTATATCCTCCAGACAATAAACTGCCTGAGGGTAGAGCACAGTCTTATATAATGTTTGTATCTTCCTGCCCATCTAGACTCATACCTAGTACTGTGTTCTGTCCCTGTAGATTCTCAGTAAATGTTTATTCAATGGATGAATCAATCGATCAACAAACATTTATTAAGTGCCTATTATGTGCCAGGCACTGTGATAAGTGTCGAAAATACAAAAAGAGGTAAAAGACAGTCCCTGCCCTCAAGGAGCTCAAAATCTAATGGTGAAGAGAACATGCAAACAAATTAATACCCAGCAAACTACATACAGGATAAATAGGAAATAATAGAGGAAAAACACTGAAATTAAGAGGGATTGGAAAAGATTTCCTGTAGGCTGGGATTTTAGTTGAGACTTAAAGGAAGCCAGGGAGGTCAATAGTTAGAGGGGAGGAGGGAGAGCATTTGAGGCATGAGGGCAGCTAGGGAGAATTGGAGCATCTGATTGCTGAAACAGTCAAGAGGCCATTGTCACTGGATAGAAAAGTACACGCTGGGGAATAAGGTGTAAGAAAACTGGAAAGGTAGAGGGGGTTGTGAGTTGTCAAATAGAGTGTTTTGTGCTTGCTCCTGGAGACACTAGGGAGCCACTGGAGTTTACTGAGTAGGGGACGGATGGATAGATGGATGCTTGCATGCATGTATGAATGAATGAAACAGTGCTTAATATTGCAAGGCCCTGTGCTGGATACTTTGCAGGATATTGAGACTTCTCTTCTTTTCTGTAGCACTTTCAAATTCCCTATCCCTCCCGTTAAATGCCCCAAGTACCACCTTTCCCCACAAGGTGATGGCCCAACATCACTCCTCATCACTCAATTTAATTTGTGTTTAAAAGTTTATTTCACAGTGAATTTGATGCTTTTTACCCCTATAACCACAAGTGCGAGTTTTGACTGGAATAGACAGGTTTTGATGAGTTTGACCCCAGAAAGTTGCCCTCTTTTCAAACTTTAAAGCACTGTGGAGATGTTAGCTTAGGGGAAGTTGTAGGAAGGGAGGTAGAACAGAGAGAACTCCCAATAAGGTAACTCCCTCTACCAACCCAAGCTGGCAACCACTCTGCCACTCTGTCTTTGAGAGTTAGAAGCCTGGGACTTCCCTGATAGGGTCTCGAAAACAGAACATGCCAGAAGGAGGTTTTCCATTCAAGTCTTCTTGATTCCAAAGTAAGCCCTCTATCCTCTCCACCATGACATCCATTCATTTCTTTTCTTCTAAGATCTGTCAGCCTTGCTCTGTCTCTGTGCCCTCCTGGACTCACCCACTTGCCCCCAAGAATCAGTGGCAAGGATGCCAGCACATAAAGCTCTTGACTCAGTTTCCTCCCTTTGTACAAATAGGTTGTCCATCTTCATAAGGAAGGTAGTAGCAAGTGATTGTAAAGCAATGAGAGAGCATTTGAATAATGAGCTAAAATTGACAAAGACATTTTACAAACATTATCTGACTTGATCCTCACAGCAACCCTAGACAGAATCTTGGACTTAGCATCAGGAAGACTTGTATTCAAATTCTTTCCCCTCACACTAAGTAAATATATGACCTTGGTCAAGTCGCAGTTTTAAATCTAGATCTCTCTGTATCTTATTCAGCACATAACACAGTTTGTGGCATATAGTAGGTGTCTGATAAACGCTTATTGACTCATTCATCAATTTGCTCAACAAATATTTCTTCAGCATACATGACACTATTTATCTCCCTTCAAGACTGATTTATGCCCCTTTCTGACTATTTACCCACCTTCTGGACTGTCTATCCCCTTTCTAGACCACTTATCCCTTTCTAGACTGTATGCCCACCTTCTAGACCATTTATCCGCTTTCTAGACTGATTATTCACCTTCTGATTGGTTTATGCCCCTTTCAGATTATTTACCCACCTCCTGGACTATCCATCTTCCAGACCACTTATCCATTTCTAGACTGTATGCCCACCTTCTAGACCATTTATCCCCTTTCTAGACTGATTATCCATCTTCTGGTTGATTTATGCCCCTTTCAGGTCATTAATTCCCTTCTCCCTTCTAGATCATGTATTTCTTTCTAGACCATTCATCCTGCTTCTAGACTACTTATGCACCTTCTAGATAATTTATGCCTTTTAAGCTATTTTCCATCCCTTCTAGACTATCCCCTTTCTAAACTACTTACTCTTCGAGACTATCCATCCTGCTTTCTAAAACTACTCATTCCCATTCTAGACTTCTGACCTCCTTCCAGACTACTTATCCCTATCTAGATAGCTTATGCACCTTCTAGATGATTCATGATTCTTTTAGACTGCCCATCCCTCTCTGTTTCCATTCTAGACTAGTTATCCCCTTTCTAGACTACTCAACCTCCTCCAAGACTGTTTACCTACTTTCTAGATGATTTATACCTTCTTTTAAACTGTTCATCCTCCTCCTAGACTATTCCTCCTTTTCTAGATTCTCTCTCAAACTCCTACTTCCCCCAGGGCTCTATACACAGTAAGTGCCTAATAAATGTGGACTCTATTGTATAGCAATACTTTCTGCCCCAGATGCCCTAAAGAACAGTGGCTACACAGGAGGGTACCCAGTTCTCTGCCCCCTTCCTCTTCTTTCCCCTAGAGCCTTCAGTCCCCAAAAGGGGACCTTGGATAGATGGGTCCAGTCAGGACAGCAGCAGTTATTTCACATTGGAACTAGCGGAAGAAATTAATAGCAAAAATATTAGTTTCCAGCCTATCAGACTTGGTGAGGTTAGAACACTGTTTCTAACTCTTAATGTCTCTTGTTCAGAGGTCTTCAAAAATATTTCTCTGTCATTCAAATCAGTCCAATGAGTATTTAAGTGGCTATTATAGGTCAGGCACTGGGCTGGGCTCTGGGGATATATTCCAGTTGAGGGATATTATATAGATTTTGGTTATTCAGTCATAGCTAACCAATCATGACTCTATTTGGGGTTTTCTTGGCAGAGATACTGGAACGGTTTGCCATTTCCTCTTCCAGCTCATTTTACAGATAGGTAAACTGAGGCAAACAGGGTGAAGTGACTTACCCAGGCTCACATGGCTAGTAACTGTCTAAAAGGCCATATTGGAACTCGGATCCTCCTGACTCAAGGCCTAGCTCTCCGTGTCACCTCGCTGCCTTACGCAACGTAGACACAGATAAGTAAATAAAATCTATAAACAAAGACATAAAGTAATCTGAAGGCAAAGCACTAAGTGGGGAAGGAGGGGATCAGAAAGAGAGTGGTACTCACACTGAACTGAGAAGGAAGCCAGGGATCCCAGGAAGCAGGCATAAGGAGCCTACCCCAGACACAGGAACCATCTGGATATAGGCACACAGGCAGGAGATGAAATCTCAGCTACTAGGCCAGGTTAAGGGAACCAAACAAAGAGTGAACCAAGAAGAATAAGTCTTTGGTCACCAGTATGAGTGCCCCATGAGGAGCCAGGTGACCTGTGCTCTTGTCGGGCTCCTGCCCCTGACCCAAGGAAGATACCAGCCTTCTCAGAAAATGTGTCTGCTCATCTGTAAAATGGGTAGATTGGATTTGATGGTCTCAGTGAGAGCTCTTCTAATTCTGAAACCTTATAAATCTTGATGCCAACTTGTTGGTGTTTCCTGGTCCCTTTCTCAAACAAGAGTCATGCAGCCTCAGGGGGCAAACCCAGGGAGCAGCTCTATGAAATGCTGAACCTGGAAGCAAGACACCTGGCTTTGAATCCAACCTCCAGTGCCTACCAGCTGAGTAACCATGTGTAAATCACTTCATCTGCCTGGTCCTCAGTCTTTTTATCTATTAAATGGGGGTAAGGACTTTGACACCCAATCTCATGGGTTGGTTGTTGGAACTATGTAAAGCTTAAAGCACTATGTAAATGACTGTGACTATTATTATTAATAGTCCAAGAGTCCAAATTCAGCACTGGGGAGGGTCAAGGAGCATTTCCTTCTCCAAAAATTCTCTACTGAACCACTACCACCTCCCCCAAAGCCAAAGCATCAAAAATGCCCTCTCCACCCCGCCACCTTGGCTGGCTATAGCATTACCAACTCTCCAGGAGACAAAAACAGCATGAACAAACCTCTCCCCATCTCTGAGCCTCAGTTTCCCCCTCTGTCAAATGAAGCAGTTAGCCTAGAGGATCTCCAAAGGCCCTCCCCATGGTGATGTTCTATGATTCTTGAATGTTGGGAAGGTGGCTCAAGGTCAGTTGGCCAAGATGACTCTGGAGGTGCCTTTCAGCTCTACGTGAAGCTGAGAAGGTGAGACCCAGGATCCCCATTACCCTTAGCTGGCACCAGCACCAAGCCTCTGTCTTTGGTCTGAGCTAGACCTCCCCTATCCACTCTCAGGACCTTAACAGCCTGGCAGACAGCTGCTTTCCAAGCAAAGAGCAAGCCTCCCCTCTAGCGGCCTTTGCTGTTACTGCAGGCAAGGAAGATACCAGAGGGTTTCTACCACAGCCCTGGGCCAATCACTGCTGACCAGAGAGAGTCCCCTTGTTTTCCATCCCTAGGTCCCCAAAATGTTCAGCGCTGGAGGAGACTTTGGAGATCTTTTCATCCAACAGATAAGGAAATCATAGGAGTAGAGTGACTGCCCCAAGGCCACCTAGCCAGGCAGTGGGAGAGACAGGACAAGAAGTCATACCATACACATCCCCTGACCCCATCCCCCTCAAAAACCCCATTGAAGGCCACCATGGAGAGAGAGCTCAGGAGGCACCTCCTAAAGCTTCCCATTCCACTTTGGACAGCCCTAATTCCTCCCCAGGTAAGACTCTAGCCCATTCACCAGTTATCACCATTTATTTAGCTAATAAACATTTATTAACCACCTACTGTTTGTGCACTTAGAGTCACGTTTATTGCTAAGAGATACAAAGTTTGTATAACTGTGGAATTCTCTGTCTAGTTGGAGAAGACAAGCACAACTTTAATGCCTATTTGTACATTAGCCTAGTACAGCATGTGACTCATATTGGATGCTTGGCACATAATAGGTGCTTAGTAAATGCTTATTGACGGACTGAAGGGAGACAGAACAAAGTGTTCTGTGAGGTCAAAGAAAAGTTGTTTTTTATTCATAATTCTCTTCCTATCCATTGAGAAGACAAGAAAAACAAAACATTTAAAAACATATGTAATCACACAAAACAAATTCCCACATTAGCCGTGTCCAAAAAATTAAAAATATCTATGTTTCAGTCTGCACTCTGAGTCTGTCGTTTCTCTCTCTGGAGGTGGACGGCATGCTTCATCATGAGCCCTTTGACTTTTTGGTGGGTCGTTGTATTGATCAGTTACGAGGTCTTTCATAGGTGTTGCCTTTACCAAAGGTGATTGCCTTTACAATATTGCTGATACTGTATAAGTTATTCTCCTGGGTCTGCCCACTTCACTTTGCATCAGTTCATACAAGTCTCCCAGGTTTTTATGAAACCAGCCCCTTATCATTTCTTGCACAATAGTATCCTCATAACCTATCGGCACTTGATACACAATAGTATCCTCATAACCTATCGGCACCTGATATTTCTCCTTTTTCAGAGGGGGGTCTGAGGGAGGGGTTTTAACTTTGCCAGTATGGACCTTCCATTCAAAGAAGTAGATCAGCAACTGGTTGGTTAACATACAGTGTGTTTATTTGTATCCCAGACCCCTCTGGCAGTCTGGGAAGGCTTATGGACCTCTTCCCAGAATCATGTTTTTAAATTCGTAAAAGAAAAAACATAGAATTACAAAGGAAACCAGTTATATTGAAATACAGCCCTTAAAAACAAGCTGACCATCTCCAATTTAAGAAGTTTGGAGGGTCTCCCTGAGAAATTGACTTGCCCGGTCATACAGTGAGAAGCATCAGAGGCCAGACTGGCACCTAGGTCTTCCTGACTCCACCACCATCTTTTCAACCATAGTGGCTCTAGGAAACCCTTTTACCAGGGCCAAAGTTTCTCATTCTATAAGGAAAGGAAAGGTTTCAAATGCCAATTTCCCAGAGAGAGGGAACATCTAGAATGAAGTTTCACAGGTTTTCACTGATGGGCAGTAACGAAGTGGGAGTGATAACCTGAAAGAGGGACTGAAGCAGCAGAAGCCTGACAACTTGACTTACAAAACAGCTTCCCCAAGTGTGTGCCCTGCCTCAGACTCTCACCTCCTACTCTACCCTGGTGGGAAAGAAGTAGAGAATTTGGTTTGAAGACCTAGGTTCTCCTCAGAATAAAAGCACCAGCAACAGCAGTAGTAAAAAAGATATCTATATTTACATAGCCCTTTGTTGGCAAAAACACTCATCATACATTATTTTTCATTTGATACTCACAGCCCTGTAGCTGCAGAGCATAGAGCTCTAGGCCAGGAGTCGGGAAGATCTGAGTTCTAATGTAGCCTCAGATACTCATTGGCTGTATGACCCTGGTTGCCTCGGTTTCCTCATCTAGAAAATGAGTTAGAAATGGAAAACTATTCCAGTATTTTTTTCCAAGAAAACCCCAAATGGGGTCACAAAAATCCAGACACAGCTGAAAACACTTGAACAGAAACTAAAATGGAGAAAATTAACAGCACCTTCTTCCCAGGATTGTTACAAGGATGAAATGAGATAAAGATTGTAAAGCACTTAGCATGGGGTCGGTTCTAAATAGTTGTTATTACCATGCATCCCATTTGACAGATGAGAAGGATGGGGCACAGAGAGGCTATGAGGATAAATAATGCAGATTTGAGCCCAGATTACTCTAACTCTCAGTCAGAACTCTTCACTGCACCCACTACCTTCATGCCAATGATTTGTTTTGGTGGTTTTTTCCTATTTGAAAGAGCTGCATTGGTTGGGTTTTTTGTCCTTTGTCTTTTTTCTTTTCCTTTCCTTTTTTTCCTTCATTTTATTTTTTGGTCTTCAATCCTGGGCTTTCCCTCTCATGTCACAAAAGCCTCTGCACCCTGGAAGTTCACTTCACCCCTGGATTTCTCACATTGGAAACAGCCCCCCCATTCCCACTCCCATCCTGTGAAACCTTTCTTGATTACCACGCGTGCACACACACACACACACACACACACACACACTCCCTCACTCCCTTGCTGGCACTCTCTCTTTCCTGATTCCCTGGTATTATATTGTACTTATTTGATGTCCTCTGTCTCTCCCCTCCCTCTTCCCCCTTCACAGAACATAAGCTCCTTGAGTACAGGAAGGGGCATTGTTTTTGTATCCGCAACACCTAATATAAAACTAAGCCTGTGTGATTACCTTGCAATTATAGAGAAATCTTAGATGAAGAAACTCCGTGGAGTAATGCTGGACAGCTCCTTTTCTTCAGCTTCTGGTCTGGGAGAGACAGAGAAGAGTATCTAAATTGCCTGGGGCACTGAAAGGGTAGATCACATAACCGAAGTCACACAGCCACTCTGTGGCAGAAGAAGGATTTGAACCCAGATCTTCCTGGTTTCTAGGCTGTGTCTCTGTCCACTGCACCAGAAACTCTGCCTGGCACATCAGGATTGGGACTGGGAACTCTCTGAGGAGGAAATCCCCTCTTCCAATGCAGGTCAGGGTCTTTTCTGCAACTTACAGTCCTAAAGAATCTCCTGGGACGCAAGAATTAAAACAGCTTACTCTGGATTAGGATCTTCAAGTTGATGTGTGTGCCTCGCAGAGTAGGCTCCAGTAAATGCATATTGAATTGAATGCATCCCAGCTAAGGGTGTACGCTAGCACTTCTTCCTTTTTTTTCCATTTTTTCCCCTTTCCAATCTCCCCACACACATTTTCAGCCCTTGTGAATTTATCTCATAAAGTATATTTATTTTCTGGTTTTAGGCCAAAGGAGCTTCCTGCGGGCAAATGAGATAGCATTGGGTACCTCACCAGGATTGATGCTAATTAGTTATTCAATGTTTGCAAAGCCCTATAGCTCCTTGGAGCTACATAAATAATTATGTCCCCACCACATATAGCATAATAGCAGTGAATTATGCAAATGGGAGTAGATAAATAAGGCCCAATGATTCATTCATCCCCCTTACTAGGCAGCAGCTATTCCCTTTGAAGGAGGCTAATGCTTAGAATTTGTTGGCTTGTCAAATAACTAATTTGAGCCAATGATGAATCAAGATCATCTTCTCATCTGGAACCACAGTAGGGAGCGAAGAAACAGACCATCTTTGACTTTAGTGGTTCAATTCAATATCTTCCTAAAGTGTCCAAAGGAAAGAAAAATCACTGGAGCAATGAACCATATCTCTATTTGTATGTTTATACTCAACATGAATTGTATGTTTAAGTAAAAATCTGTACTCTGGCCTAAGTCTTTGTTAGAGATATGTCAATGATAGAGGTACTCCTTTCTCCAGTGAAGACAGCAGCCCCATCATGAGTCACCTTATATCATTCTTGTCCATATCCTTCAGCCTAAGCTCATGGAATAACTAAAAGGGACCTTCGAGATCCTTTGGTCTTTTAATAGATGAGGAAATCATGACTCTATAAGGTGACTCCAAGATTACACAAGTAATTAGTCACAGAGATGACCTTTCCATTTGAATTCCAAGCTCAATAGTCTTCCCATTGGGAGCCTATTAGGTGGCTTAGTGGCTAGAGTGTTGGATTTAGAATCAGAGAGAACTGAGTGGAGTTCAAATCCTTTCTAAGACATTTACTAATTGTGTTATCCAAAGTTAAGGCTCTTATCTTCTCTCAACCTCAGTTTCCTCATCTGTAAAATGGGAATGATAACAATAGCATCTCCCTCATCCTCCCTGTTGTAAGGAACAAATAAGATTACTATTGATAAGGAGATAGAGATTTAAACAAAAAAATTGGTACGAACTTAATAGAGACAGAAGAAATTAAAAGTGATAAGAATATGCAAAAGAACTACATAAGAAAGATCTTAATATTACTGACAACCACGATGGTGTAGTTACTGATCTAGAGTTAGAAATCTAGGAGAATGAAGTCAAGTGGGCCTAAGGAAGCTTTGCTAACAATAAGGCTAGTAGAGGTGATGGAATTCCAGCTGATTTATGTAAAATCCTAAAAGATGATGCTGTTAAGGTGCTGTCCTCAGCATACCACAAATTTGGAAAACTCCACGGGGGTCATTGACTGGAAAAACTCTGTTTACATCTCAGTCCTAAAGAAGGGGAATGCCGAGGAATGCTTGAATTACCCAACAATCGCCCTCATCTCGCATTCCACTAAGGTTGTACTTGAGATTCTGTAAAGTAGGCTTCAGTAACATGTGAACCAAGAATTACCAGAAGAACAGGCTGGTTTTTGAAGAGGCAGAGGAACTAGAGACCAAATTGCCAATATTCCCCAGATTATGAAGAAAACAAGAGAGCTCCATAAAAACATTTACTTCTGCCTCATTGACTACACTACAGGCTTGGACTGTGTGGGTCACAACAAAATGTGGCAAGTTCTCAAAGAGATTGGAGTGCCAGATCACCTTATTTGTCTCCTGAGGAACCTGTAATCAGATCAAGAAGCAACAGTTAGAACTGAGCATGGAACAACTGATTGGTTTAAGATGAGAAAGGAGTACAACAAGGCTGTTTCTGTCACCTTATTTATTTAACTTATTATATGCAGAGCACATCAGCGCTGGATGAATCAAATGCTGGAATTAAGGTTGCTAGGAGAAATATCAACAATCTCAGATATGCAGACAGTATTACTCTGATGGCAGAAAATGAAGAGGAATTAAGAAGCCTCTTGATGAAGGTGAAAGAGGAAAGAGTAAAAACTGACTTGAAGATGAACATAAAAAAACTGAGATCTTGGTAACTGATCCCATCACTTCCTAGCAAATGGAGGAAGAAGAAATGGAAGCAGTGTCAGATTTTGTATTCTTGTCTCAAAGATTAGTGTAGATACTGACTGCAGTTAAAAGATGCTTGCTCCTTAGATGGAAAGTTATGATAAATTTGAACAGCATACTAAAAAGCAGAAATACACCTTGCCAACAAAGTTCCATATAGTCAAAGCTATGGTTTTTCCAGTAACAATATATGGTTGTGAGAGACAGACTACTTTTTAAAAAGCTAAGCACCACAGAAGTGATGGTTTTTAACTGTGCTTGAGAAGACTTGTGAGAGTCTCATGATAGCAAGGAGGTCAAATCCATCAATACTCAGAAATTAATTCAGGTGAAATATAAAGCTTAACTACTTTGGCTACATAACGAGAAGGCAGGATTCGTTGGAAAATACCCTGATACTGGGAAAAATTGAAGGCAAAATGAAAAGGGGATGGCAGAAGATGAGATGGATTGATATTACCATGGAAACGATGAGCATGAACCTGGTCAGACTTGAGAGATAATGGAGGATAAAAGAACTTGGCATGCTGTGGTCCGTAGGGTCACGAAGAGTCAGACAGAACTGAACAACTAAAGAACGACAAACCAAAGGACTTTGTTGACTTTATGAGTCCCAGCTACATTTATTGTACCATGTGGATACCAAGAAGTTCCACCCAATTCCTCTGCTTCTTCAAATATTTCCTGGGTATCTGAGCAGTGCTGAGACTATCCATCTGTTACCTTTCATTCTCCCACTCCATGACTATCACTTCCCTTCTTTGTCATATAAATTCTCAGTGGAATAAATGCTTTTCAGGAACAAATTATTGTTTGTAATTCCCTGAAGCCTGCTTCAATTCAATTCAGTAAACATTTATTCAGTGCCTACTGTATATATATATATATATATATATATATATATATATATATATATATATATATATATACATAGCACTATGCTAGATACTAGGGAATATACAAAGTGTTTTACAGATGCTATCTCATTCGATCTTTACAACAACCCTGAGAGGAAGGAGTTATCATTATTCTCATTTTACAGATGAAGAAACTGAGGCAGATGGAAATGAAGTGACTTGTTCAGGATCGAACATTTAATAACTTTGAGGCAGGATTTGAATTACTGATTCTAAGGATCTATGTATTGTTTTAAAAGTACACATTACCTCTCTCATAGAATATCAGCCCTTGAGGACACTGGAGAAGCAGTGAAAATCTTATGATGGAGGTGGAAACAAAATGTTTTAATCAAAGAATTTTTCATAGGAAATTCAGAACAAGCCATGTAAATGGCAAATATAATGACTGTAATTTAAAATAAATTAATTAAAGGTCAGAGAAGGAATGAACTAGCTTCAGGTTCATTAAATGGCTTCTGTTTACACTCCAATAAGAAGAGCAGCCAGCATTTATATAGTATTTTAATGTTTGCAAAGCACCATATATGTTAAGTCATTTGAGCCTAACAAAAGGGAAGTAGAGCCAAGATCGTAGAGTGAAGCCAGCATTTTTGCTGAGCTCTCTCAATATAATCCTTCCAGAACAACACCCCAAAATGCACCAAACTGAATTCTGGGCACGAAAGCCAAGAAAAAGTGAATCATTTTTTCCAGTCCACAGCAGCTTAGGAATGCATAAAGAGAATTCTGCAGACACTGAAATGGGAACTGGCCAGGAGTACAGCAAGGCAGAAGCAGCAACAGCAGTGGCAGCATTACTAGCCTCTGGCAATAGCATCCCAACACTGGGATGACTACCTACTCAGAAAGAGATTCTAGAAAAACCCTTTGTGCAGCTTTAGGTGTCATCTCATAGCTCTGTCACATATCACCCAGTTCCAGGAAAGAGAGCAGTGGTGATGGTCAAGAGGGAACAGTGTCCCTTTTTGTGTAAGGAGCAAAGCATAGACCAGGAGGGTAGTGACCAGACCTATCCCTGGATCACATCACTTTGAAAACTTACAAGCCCCCACTAAGCTATGAAAGCAGCAGGAGGATACAAAAAAACCAAAGCTTGAATCAGTCATCCCTCTCAGAAAGGAACAGAGTCCAACCCTAATATAAAATTCAAATTCAAGAAATGGACCACAAAGAGCAAACAACAGCAAAAAAAAAGAATATGATCATAAAAATCTTCTATGGTGACAGGAAAACACAAGACACAAACTCAGAAGAAGACAATGACTTGAAAATATATATAAGTAAATCCTCAAAAAAATGCTGATTAGATACAAGGTAGACTAGCTAGAAGAGTTTGGGAAAAAAAAGATTTTTAAGCAAAAAAAAATTATTAAAAAATCAAATAAGACTAGTAGAGGAAAATGGGAAAATATATGAGAGTGATACAACAAAACTATGAAAAGATCATTAAGAGATTAACAAAAGAGTCCCAAAATATACAAAAGAAAATATTTTTTAAAATCATAATTAGCCAAATTGCAAAAGAGGGACAAAAATGTATACTGGATAAAATAACTCCTTAAAAATCAGAATTGGTCAAATGATAAAAGAAGTACAAACTCTCACTGAAGAAAAATAACTTTTTAACAATTCAGCTTGGTCAAATGGAAGCTAATTATTCCCTGAGACTTCAAGAAACAAACAAAAAAAAGTCAAAAGAACTAAAAAATAGAAGAAAATGTGGAATATCTTATAAGAAAATAAATTAAGAAGAGGTAATTTAAGATTTATTGTACTACCTGGAAGCCACAATCAGAAAAAGAGCCTGGACATGATATTTCAAGAAATTATAAAACTGCCCTGATCTTGAAACCAAAAGGCATGAGTACAAATGGAAACAATCCACCAGCCACCCCCTGAAAAAAATCTCAAAAATAAAAACTCCCCAGAAAAGTATAGCCAAAATCCAGGTAAAGAAGAAAATACCGTAAACAGTCAGAAAGGTACCATTCAAATACTGTGGAGCTACAGTCAGAATCACACAAGATTTAGCAACTACCACAATAAAGTAGTAGAGAGTTTGGGATATTGTAATCTGGAAGGCAAAGGAGCTAGAATTGCTGTTCAGTCATTTTTTAGTCATGCCCAACTTTGTGACTTTCTTTGGGGTTTTCTTGACAAATACTGGAGTGATTTGTCATTTCCTTCTCCAGCTCATCTGACAGATGAGGAAACTGGCAAACAGAGTTGAGTGATTTGCCCAAGGTCACAGAGTCAAGTGAGTATCTGGCTTCAAATTTGAACTCAGGACTCCTGACTCCAGGTCTGGCCCTCTATGGTATCACCTAGCTGCCCAACCAAGAATAACCTACCCAGCAAAACAATATAATTCTAGAGGGTAGAAATGGATATTTAATGAAATAAGAGACATTCAAGCATTCCTGGTAAAAAATAAACACAGAGCAGAAATTTGAGACTCAGACATGAGGGTAAGGGTTACACAACTAGTATCTAAGATCAATTTGACCTCAGATCATCCTGACTCTAAGTTTAGAGTTCTTACCCACTATGCTACTATGTCCAGGACTGCTTATTTAATTAATACTTTGCTGCAAATTCTCAATGTTTAAGACATAAAAAGGAGGCAGCTGTAGTATAATGAAATGAGTCAGAGGATCTGTATTCAAATTCTAACTATGATCTACATGCTGTGTGACTTTGGATAAATCACTTAACTTCTCTGAGGCACAGTTCCCTCCTCTATCGAATGAAGATGTTGGATTAGAAGGGCTCTGGGAAGTACCTCCCCAGTTCCAAATCCAAATATTCTATGAAGTTTAAAAATGAATCCTGGCTCATAATATGAAAAGCATGACTTGTGAAATTCAAGCTCACTTCTGAGAAGGCAAACATATTCCCATTTACTAAAGCACCTTATCATTCAAGACATCTTTGGTGTGTGATTATTGAATAAATCCCTTTGCTTCTCTAGGCTCTGATTTCCTCATGTAAAGTAAAGTGAGAATTAAGAGTATTTGAAATACCTACCTTACATGTCACCCATAATGGGAGACAAACTTACATCCTGTGCCAGTGATTAGGCAAAGGTGGGGAAAGAATGGCATGGAGGAGGGAGTGAGGAAGAGTCACACACAACCCAAGCTGAGAAGGCAGGTTGTAATATGGAAGAAAAGAGAGTGGGGAGAAAAGCCAGCATGGAATGGTAACTGTGTGGTCTGCTGTTTTCCAAAATCCAAAGGGCTGACGATGAATGTAAAGCCCTGTTGCCAAAGAAGCAATTTGGGACTAGGAAGTCACTCTTCATTGAAGAAGTCAGGATACTGAAATGACTCATAATAACAGCAAACATTTATCTAGTGCTTACTATGTACCCAGCAATAGGCTAGGTTTTACAAATACCATAATTATTATAAATAATACATATATACAAATAGTATCTCCCTTGATCCT
Source organism: Potorous gilbertii (assembly GCA_028658325.1). Lineage (NCBI taxonomy): Eukaryota > Metazoa > Chordata > Mammalia > Diprotodontia > Potoroidae > Potorous > Potorous gilbertii. The sequence continues at coordinate 217,670,815 of CM053773.1, forward strand.
CCCAACAACTTTGAGAAGGTGCTATTATTGTCTCAATTTTACAGATGAGGATACTGAGGCAAACAGAGGTTTAAGTGACATAGCTAGTAAACATTTGAACTCAGGTCTTCCTGACTCCAAGCCCTGTATTGTACCCACTGTGCTGTCTAGCTGACTAAGGGACAATTTCAGAGAAACATGGGAAGACTTATATGAACTGACGTAGAGTGGAGTGAACAGAATCTGGAGAACAATGTATACAATAACAATATTAATATTATAAAGACTTGTAACATTGTATCAACTTGGAAAGACTTGAGAACACATTGATCAGTTACAGCTCTAGAGGACAGAAGGTTAAACATACTGCTCACTTCCAGCATAGACAGAAGCACACATTGCCAGTGTGGAAATTTGTTTCGCTTGCCTATGCATATTGGTTGAAAGGATTTTGCTTATCTTTTTTCAATAGAGGAGGAAATAGGAAGGAAAAAAATGGATTTTTGTTCTTTGAAAAAAAATTAATTTACATTTTAAAAAATATTTTTTAAAAAAGTCAGAATATACAGAGGGAGTGCGAAAAGAATTTGACAATTCTCCAAGTCAATTGATTTTCCATCACTTCAATTTTTTATGTTCATAGCTTGCTTTCCTTGTCTCAGCCCAGCAGGACTGGTTCACAATTTCCTATAGACAGGGGCAGATACTGACAAGCCTCCTCTTGATGTAAAGATTTTAATTAACTTGAAAGCTGTCATATTGCAAGGCTGCTATGAGGAAAATGTTTTGTAGACCTTGAAGTCCTATAGAAATGTTCACAGTTGTGTATACTGGCTGTCCCAAAAATCTTAGTGCAGTTTTTTGCTTTAAGAAAGTTTAAAACTTTATTTTATTTAGTATTTATTTCTCTGTTACTAGATGCAATGTGGTACCGTGGGTAAAAGAGCTGTCCTTGGAACCAAGAAGATTTAGGGTCTAGTCCTGCCTCTGAAACATACAGGCTGTGTGATCCTGAGCAAGAGATTTAATATCTCTGTATACCAAGCAGCTAAGATTAAATATTTAATATGTAAATATTAAAGTTAATATTTTATTTTTGTTCAATCATTCCAGTTGCTTCCAACTCTTTGTGACCCTATTTGAGGCTTTCTTGGAGAAGATATTGAAGTGGTTTACCATTTTCTTCTGTAGCTCATTTGACAGATGAGGAAACTGAGGCAAACAGCATTGTGGTTTTTCCAGGTACCCACAGATAGTAAGTGTCCAAGGAAAGATTTGAACTCAGGTCGTCCTGCCTCCAGGCCTGGCATTCTATCTGCTGTGCCATGAAATTTAATATAGAAATATGCTAAATAATGAATATATAGATAACTTAGATAGACATACTATATTTAGTATATCTCAATTAGTGATTTCATCAGTATGTATTTGCCCTTTAGAATTTTAACACAGTCCTCAAGAATTCCTGTAGATGAAAAATTCATCCCCCTATAACTAATCAGGCAATGTGCATCTCAGGACTTAGCCATGCTGGTCCTCAGATTACTACACATGGTACTACACATGGTCCACTGCCAAGGTCATGCTCACAATCTTTCTAACTTGGTAGGATTTTTCTGCTTACATGAGAAGTTAAGGTCATTGCCATGCTGCGACAAGGCACCAGAGAAGGATTTGTGGCAATGCCTGTAGTTAATAGACAAAATGAACATTCACCAAACTCTGTTATACCTTCTATTGTCAAACCTGCCAGGTTTTTGCCCAAGTTGTCTCTCTTGCCTAGAGTTCATTCTTTCTTCACCCTTATGTCTTAGAAGTTCCAGTTTCCTTCAGAGTTCACCATTTCCTATACATATACCTCCCAATTGGTAATGAAAATATTTAGTATTTATAGACCTGGAGGCAGAAAGACTGGAGTTCAAATCCTGCCTCAGACACTTACTAACTGTGTGACCCTGGGCAAGTCACTTAACCCTAATTGCCTAAAAGTATGTATGTATATGTTTAATCTCTCAATATTCCAGATGACCCTTTAAGATTAAAAATTATAAAGAAAATCCCACCTTAGTAGAGGGAGACCCTTCATTTGCAAAATCTCTACACTAATGAAATCACACATCCAATTTTTATCCCAATCTTTCTGTGTCTCATTACCCCCAGGAGAATATAAGCTCATTGAGGGCAAGGATGGCTTCTATGTCTACCTCTGTATCCTCAGGTGCCCAATAAGGAGTTATCATGATATAAATAATCAGTCCCCAACCCCACCTCCCTTCATCCTCATTCAGCAGGAAGTCAAGGTCCTCTGTTACTTTGGTTTTCCTCTGCTGGACACTCCCGATGCTGTCGCCAGAACTGAACACAACCTTCAAGTCATTTCACTTCTCTGGTCTTCCATTTGCCCATCTTCAAAATAGGGATGACAATAGCCCCCACCTCCCAGGGTTGTCACAAGGATCTTAAAGTGACATGTAAATCTCATTAATTATCAGGTGGGATGTATTGGTTAGTCACATGGGGAAACAGGTGACTCCAACAGGCCTCTGTCCCTGGGGCATGGTCAGATCAATTGGATAAGGCTGGAATCCTGTAAAAATATTGCTAAGATTTAAAATGTAGGGTTAACTCTGTGTATACTTGGCTTTCCTCAGAGGAATGGAAGGAGGAAGGTGTTGAGAAAAAGAGGATGGATATGGGACTCCAGCTGGGCCTCCATCACAGCCCTATAGGGACAGGCTCTCCCCATTCCAACACCAAAGCTGACTGCCAGGGTGGGGGTAGAATCAGCAACTTAAAAGAGAAACCATAATATATGAATGACTAAATATAGCTGCTTTGAGTTGTACCCACAGATCCTTACCAAGTGAAAAATCTTACTTACATAATACAGCACCATGCAAGAGAGAATTCAGCATGAAAACCCAGCTTACTTGCCCCCCTCTCCCCATCCCACTTCATGGGGCACATTGAGAATTTCACAAAGGAGACAAGAAGTCTGTGTGTGTTTTCCACAATGTGGGGCAAGAAGGGGACTGAGGGGGCGGCCCTTGGCTAGAGAACAGCCTTTTTTCTGGCAGGCAGCGAACAGCAGTTTGGCAATAGGTAAATGGTTCTGCCTGGCCTCAGGTCCTTCCCAGGAAGAGAAAGGGCAGGGGGCTCTTGAGAAGAGCTTCAGGTCAAGGGGGAGAACTCCCTGCTAAAGCCATGGGTGAGAGAGGGTGGCGGGCCCTGGAGGGTAGCAGGCACTTGGACTTGCAGAATCTCCTTTATCTAGGACCTCCTGGCCCCAGATGGAATTCTCCCAGAAATGGTCCAGAGTGAGGGCAGAGATCACCAGCCTACCACTCAGGGCCACACTTCTCTAGATTCCTATGGGAACAGAAATAGCTATAGAGAACCCTGTTCCAATCCCACTCAAAGCACAGACAAGGACTTGTGTCTAAATAGCATCAGAGATATAGAGCTGGGAGGGACTGTCAAACCTAACCCTTTCCTTTTACAGATAAGGAAACTGAGGCCTAGCCAGGTCTCACCTAGGGTCACACAGATGGTTTCATTCTTTATGCTTCTATCCACAGTAGATGGCACATATTAGGTGCTTAATAAATGCTTGTTGGTTGATAAGGAAGGAAAGAAGCATTTATTAAATACTTATTATATGCTAACTGCTATTGTTTCAAGAAACTGTATCAGGACTGATTCAGGACTTGTAGTTTGTGCATTAGGTCACTCTTCTTCAATGGGACAGAGTTCAATTCCATGCCCAACTGACTCCCACCTTCCATTTTACAACAGAGGGCAAAGGGAATGAACGGCCTATCCTGGCCAGACTGTATCTAGACTATCATCCTCAGTTCTGATCACCATGTTTAGGAAAGACATTTACAAACTTCGTTGTTGAGCAGAAGGTGACCAGTGAAAGTTTGACTTCTGATGATCAGCTGAAGGGGCTAGAGGTGCTTAGCTAGAGAAAAAATGATTGAAGGATACCCTAATACCTGTCTTCAAATATCTGAAGGACTGTCTGTCATCTGGAAAGGAGAGTAAATTTTTAAAATTTTCTCCCTGGTCTCAGAAGGCAGACTGGATCAGATGGGTGGAAGTTGCAGAAAGGTCAATTTTAGCCTGAAAGCAACAAGAACTCAGTGAACATCAGGGTTGTCCCAGAGGAGACCAAGCACCAAGGGGTCCTGGGTTGCTACAGGAGGTAGTCAGCACCAAAGGTCTTCCAACAGAGGCCCAGTGGTCACTTGTTGGGGATACTGGGGATTGTTCTACAGGTATGGGTTGGATCAATTCCAGGCACATAGTTGGCTCTCCAAAAATACTTGTTGAGTTCAAACCAAAATCTACATCACCCGTCTAAGACCTAGAAAATTTTGTTATTCAGTTGTTTTTCAGTCATGTTTGACTCTGTGTGACCCCATGTGGAATTTTCTTGAAAAAGATAGCCAAGAAGTCATTTGCTTCTCCAGCTCATTTTACAGGTGAGGAAACTGAGGCAAGCAGGGTTAAGTGACTTGTCCAGGGTCACATAGCTAGCAAGTGTCTGAGGTTGGATTTGAACTTAGATCTTCCTGATTCCAGGCCTGGTGCTCTATCCAGTTGCCACTCAGTTGCCCAAACCTAGAAAATAAGTGATCAATAATGTTCAAGATGACCTCAATACCCTACAGCTGGACATCCCACAGGCATCTGAAATATGCACAAAACAGAATTCACTCTCTTTCCCCCTCCCCTAAACTCTCTTCTGGGGTTTCCCTATTTCTGTTGAGGGCACCACCCTCCTTCCAGTCATGACTGTGATGCCATCCTTGACTCCTCACTCTTCTTCACAGACCCAAGCAATTGCCAGATTTTGTCCTGACCTCCAGGACATCTAAGAAGGAAAGAAGGCAGGAAGGCAGGAAGGCAGGCAGGCAGGCAGGCAGGAAGGAAGGAAGGAAGGAAGGAAGGAAGGAAGGAAGGAAGGGAGGGAGGAAGAAAGGAAGGAAGGAGAGAAAAAGGAGGAAAGGAAGGAGGGAAGGAAGGAGAAAGCACAGTCAGGCACTGTGCTAACCACTGTAGTTGGGTCTATAAACTGGAGTGCACCATCCTCCACCTGTGTCAGACAAGGGAGAGTGTACTGTAGGATGTAGGGTTTGAACTTTACCCAGTATTATCTGTTGCTTAGTATAACACTTTTGCTATGAAGCACTTTACAGATTTCTCATTTATCAAAAGAAAACTCTGGGAAGTAGGTATATTGTTATCCCTATTTTCCAGGTGAGGACACTTAGGCTGACAGAGACTAAGTGACTTGCCCAGGATCACACAACTAGGAAATGTCTGAGGCATAACCCATACATAATATAGTAAACTTTAAAGATAGGTTTTGAACCCTAGACAAGACCAGAGTCTAAACCCTACTCTAGTTCTAATTCCAATGCCTTCCCCCTCTTAATTATTTCCTATTTATCTTGTATACAGCTTACTCTGTATAGATGTGTTTGCCTGTTGTCTCCCCCATTAGATTGTAGGTTCCTTGAGGGCAGGGACTGTCTTTTGCCTCTTTGTATACCTGGTGCTTAGCACAGTGCCTGGCACATAGGAGGTGTTTAATAAATGAGATTGATCAAATCACTTGAGCCCAGGCCTCTGTTCACATGACTTCCAGAGACAGTGGTTTCTGCCCACCTCTCCTAAGTATCCCCAAACCTATGTGGCATGAGCAGCTTGAAATATAAGCCTAGACCAAAAGATCTGGGTACTACTAGGGTACTTTCTCCCCGCTAAATTTCCTTGTTGTTGCTTTGTATTTACTTCAGGAGTGGACTGAAGAGTTTTGGGGGAGGGGGAGCTCACAGACCCCTAAGGAAGACAGAGTTCTTATCGCTTTCTCTGGACCACAGCTGCAACCCTGGACTTTTATTCTCAGCTGAGAGTTCTATGACATCTGAAAGGCCAACTCTGCACTGCCGTCCTTCTTCTCTCCCTGCCTTCTTGGGATCAAGCCCAACTCTACCCCCAGTCCTCGGAAAATTGGCTAGAGTCAGGACACACAGGATCTCAGTCTTTCTCCCCCTCACCACCTAATGAGATCATGCCTTCCTTCTCCTCCCGATCAACTAAGCTAATAACTGACCTTCTTTTTCCTTCCAGAGTCAGCCCTGAAAAAATGTATCCTTGGCCTCCCCGCCAGCCCAAGCAAGATGTGATGACTCCCAGTGCCAACTCTATCCAATGAGAACAAAGGGTGCCTATGTCATGTGATCCAGAGACCCCAGAAAGGACTCCCCAGTCTCAATATATTTCCCCTGCACAGAAAATGGAAAATCCACCGTTAGAGTTTCATTCCTTTGGGATAGGCATTGCCTTCTAGAGCATCTTTGCTTAATGTGCAAATCTGTCAATGGAAGGGTATTCAGATCCCAAGGTAAGGTGATTTCTCAGCTGCTTCCAGGACAGACAGAATAGCAGGAAAAAGCCCGGGCACCCACATTCATTACTCCTACTACCAACATTTATTAAGAGCTTCTGTGTACAAGGCATTATCCCCTGAAGAAAAAAAGACTAGGGAGGGGAAGGGCCTATTCTGATTCCCTCTCTCTCCCCAGGGCCATAATCATGATACTCATCAATCTCAAGGGTGGCTCCACACTGTCCTTCCTTCCCATCTGAGCAGTAAAGTTCAGCCAGGATCTTCTTTTCCAGTTACTAAAGCTCACTCATCCGTCCTCCTTCCACAGCATCATTCCCATCACTCCCTGTTCACTCCACTTCTAGCCCTTTATTCTTACCTGGAAAGGCCTCCAATATGGTCTCCCAATCTCTAGTCTCTCTAAGCCAATACATCCTTCAGACAACCACCAAGCTGATATTCCTAAAAAAAAAAAAAAAAAAACAGAGCTGACTATATCATCCCCTACTCAAGAATCTCCAATGGCTCCCTAGTACCATTTGATAAACTATAAACCCTTCAACCTGGGATATAAAGCCTACAATTTTGTTCTCACTACCTCTCCCATCATATTTCCTATTACTCTTCTTTCTACAAGGTACATTCTTCCTTCTAATCAAACTGGTCTGACAATGGTTCCTTCCCAGTATACATTTAACCTTCTGTCTTTGTATAATTGATCCCAACTTATCTGGAGTGGACTGAAGAGTTTTGGGGGAGGGGGAGCTTGGCCACCTTGAGTCCCTAGCATCCTTTAAAGCACAGCTCAGGCACCACTTCCTCCATGAGACCTTTGCCAATGACCATAGTTTTAGCACGTTCTCCCTCTTCTGCTAGGGGGTGTGGCAAATAAAGCACTGGACCTGGAGTCAGGAAGACCTGAGTCCAAATCCAGCCTCAGTTATTTCATAGCTGTGTAGTCCTGAACAATTCACTAAACCTTTCTCCACCTCAGTTTCCTCATCTGCAAAATGGGAATAAAAAAAGCCCCCACCTTTCAGAATTGTCACTGAGAGAATAATATTTATAAAGCTCTTTTGTTAACCTGAAAACACTATATAAATACCAACTAGCATTATCATTGCTATTTTATATTATAATATATTATGTTACTGTTATTATATATTATACGATGTTATGTTATATTGTATTGTGATATATTATGTTATGTTATGCTGTTATATTGTATTATGTTATATTATATATTATATTATTTATACTATATTATATCATATTGTATCACATTATAGCATATCACACTATAATTACCATTAATATTATTCATAGGCCAGCCTCAAGTGTGGTCTGAGGATGTTGGCATAGACTTACATTGGCCTCTGCAAGTCTATGATTTACTAACATGGGTTCCTTTTGCATTACTCCAGGAGAGCGTCAGCATCTCGAGCAGCAGAGCTGCTCCATTTTTGCATTTTGTCTTTCTTGCACTTGGCACAGGACCTGGCACAGAGAAGGTGCTTAATAGATGTTCTGTCAAGTTGCCAAGGGGTCATAGCCACTTGGACCCTTCCCCAGCATAACCCATGGTTTCTACTCGCTGCTCTGGTCAAGCCCAGGTCATTTCAATGCAACAGATGCTTATTAATTGAGACACTAAGCTAGTAATGAATACAGATAAAAATCAAAGCAGGAGAGTCTGTGCTGCTGGGGGATCCAAACATGTAAACAGAAAAAACCATCCTCAACCTGCATTTATTAAGCACTCTTGGGTGCTGGGCGAGATCTTAGGTTATGGGCACAGACATGAACAGACTCAGAAAGCTTACATTCCGCTAAGGAAAGGAATGGGGCACTAATACGTCAATGAAAAAAAAGAAATACAAAAACAATTAGGCCGTGGGATGCAGTGCACTCAAAGGCAAAAGGATGGACTGCCATGGATTTATGTTGTTCAGTCATTTTTCAACTGTCTCACTCTTGGTGACCCCATTTGGGGTTTTCTACAGTATTTGCCACAATGGCAAAGAGTGGTTTGCCATTTCCTTCTCCAGCTCATTTTACGGAAGAGGAAACTAAAAAAAACTAGGTGAAGTGGACTCTTCGTGACCCCATTTAAATTTTTCTTGACAGAGATACTGGAGTACTTTTCCATTTCCTTCTCCAGATCCTTTTACAGATGAAGAAACTGAAGTAAACTTGGTTAAGTGACTTGCTCAGGGTCACCTAGCTAGTAAGTATCTGAAGCTGTTGAACTCAGGAAGAGGAGTTTTTCTGACTCAAGGCCCTGGACTCTATCCACTATGCTCCCCCACTGCCATACAAAGAGAATAGCCAATTTTGACTGGAATAAAGAATACATAAAACAGAGGCTCAAAAAGAAAAGTTCAAGAAGGTGGCTCTATCCACTTTCCCACCTAACTCTCACCTAGCCAGTGATTTGTCCAAGGTCCCATAGTCAGTATATAAGAGAACTGGATTTATATCAAGGCTAGGAGATGCACCAAGGTTCTCTGACCCCAAAGCCAGGATTCTTTCCACTTTGCTCTTTTTGTCACTGCTGTTCACTTGTTTAGTTGTGTCTGAAGAGTCAGATCTCATATGGGGTTACCTTGGCAAAGATCCTGGAGTGATTTGCCATTTCCTTCTCCGATGGATTAAGACAAACAGAGCTTAAGTGGCTTGCCCAGCATCACGAAGCTAGTAAATGTCTGAAGTCAGGTTTGAACTCAAGTCTTTCTGATTCTAGACCCAGTGCTTTTTCCACTGAGGTTTCAATCTGCCCCTTAGTACACAGAAAGTGCTTAATAAATGCTGCTGATTGAGTGACTCAGATCCAGGTCTCCTAACTCCTAATGCCAAGCTCTGTCTGCTATAACTTGGCTACAGAGATGGCATCATTTCTAGTCTTCTAAGTCTATATCAGAACCCTAAGGAATCACACACCCCTAGCACTCCGTCATGAGGTGTGATTGTTAAGTCTGAAGACTGATAATTAACTACTACCAGAGCTGGCCTTCACCATTCTCAGCAAGGTCACCCCTTCTAGAGTGGTCCCTTGGGAAGTCTGCATGCTTATTTGAACAACACCACCCTTGCTCAGAAGGTTACCAGAAGTTCCCCTTTGGGACTGGCCTTCAGAGGTAATTTACATGCCCAAGAGAAAGGCAGCCTTGTTGCTTTTTGGTCATGTTGGGAGTCCCAGACAGCGTGTTCCAGTCATGGGTCCATTTACGCCACCCAGCAGGGATTAGGAGAGAAAAAGAAGGCCAGCTACAGCGCAATATGAGAAAACCCAACCATGTCAAGGGGCCTTATTCCATGAATTGAACAAGCAAAAACTATTATTCAGTTTCATCAAACAGAGGTTGGGCAAGACTTTTGATGTTTTTGTGTTTGTAGATTTAAATCAAAAAAGGGTTATAGAGCCTAGCCCCCTCATTTTATACATGAGGAAACTGAGGTTAAGAAAGGCAAAGGAATTTACTCAAGGTCACTCAGGTACTAATAATCTAAGGCTTCTGATTCCAGATTCAGTACTACTTCCACTAGATGATACCATGGCCAACTTCACAGGATCACAGGAACATAGAGAGCTGAAAGGGATCATAGAATTCAAATCTACCCTGCCTCATTTTATAGCCAAGGAAACTGAGGTGAAGAAGAAGAAGAAGGAGAAAAAGAAGGAGTGATGGAGGAGGAGGAGGAGAAGAAGAAGAAGGAGGGGGAGGAAGAGGAAGAAGAGGACGAAGACAAAAAGGAGGAGGAGGACCCTTACACTAAGTTCTAGGTGTCACATTTTAGGAAAGACTCTGATGATTGGGAAAGCATCCAAAAGAGAGTGACCAGGATGATAGGAAGACCCTAGGAAGATCAAATGTAATAGGAAAATCCTATTTTGTTTCTATCTTTATATCTCCAGCTCCTTTACACAGTGACTGGCACATAGTAGCATCCTAATAAATCCTTGTTGAATTATTGAATTGAATCTGTTGTGAGGGAACTTGGGATGCTAGTCAAAGAAATGGGAAGACTTTAGGGGGACATTTAATGCATTTGAAGGGTTCGGCACAGAAGAGGGATTGGATTTATTCTGCTTGGCTCCACAGGGCAACATGAGGAACCGTGCGTAGATCCTGGGGAGAGACCAATGTGACCTTGATGACAGGAAGAGCTTCCTAACCATGAGTGGTCCAAAAGTGCAATGGGCTCCCTTGGGAGGTTTCCCTGTCTTTGGAGGCCCTCAGGAGGAGACTAGATGACCATTCGCAAGGACTGCTTCAGATAGAACTCCTGTACTGGCATGGGTTGAGCTGGAGGCCTATAAGATCAGAATTTGTGATTCTTCCAGAATAAAAAAGTGTCAGCTTCCCACCTAATCCAGTCCTATTTATTAGCCTCCCTGCCTCCCCATTCACTGTCACACAGGTTGCTTTGTGACCCCTACTGTCTATCGTGGTGTATAAAGAGCCAACCTCAAAGCCAGGAAGAGCTAGACTCAAGTCTTCTGGTACATACCAGCTAAGCGACAGGCAAGTCACTTTATCTCTCAAAGGTATGCTGGCATGTGTTTAACAACCAGCTCTCTGGGGAAAATTACTTAACATTTAACACACTTTTAAGTTTAATCTGCATCATTAATATTTTCCCCATCACTTTCTTAAGTCTAAACGATCAACCAAACAAGGAAGCAATCCCAATTCACTGCCAATTTCCAAGATGTAAATGCTCACACTGAACATTTGACAATTGACCCTCCCAAGTCTCTTAGAGCTGGTTCCAGTACACCAGTACTCTAGACAGCTCCCCAAGACTGCAAGATGCAGAGAAGGTATAGACCAGCATTGATAGAGAGAACGTTCTCACCTGGTAGTTCTATATGCCAATGAAATCATGAGCCCAATCCTTCTCCTTAATGATCATATGATCATAGATTCTGAGCTCAAAGGAGCATTAGAGGCCAATCCCCATATTTTGCAAATGAGGAAACTGAGGCCAAGATATTAACTTATTTGCCCAAGATCAACAAGTGATAGGATTAAAATTCACACCAAGGTCTTCTAATTCCAAATTCAGGACTCTTTTCACCTTTAGTCATCAGACTGGGTGCCAGAGAACTTCCATTGGTTTCATCTGAAACTAAGGTTACCCCCAAAGGACAAAGATTTCTTTTAGCCTCTAAGTGTGAAGCAGCTGAGTGGCCGCCATTTTCTCGTCTACAAAATCGTGATTAATAATAAAACCTATCAGTCAGAGGTACTATGAAGCTACAATGAGGTAACATTTGTAAAGCACCTCATGAACCTTCAAAGCATTATTTAAATTCTATTAGTAATAGAAGAGGCAGTGCTCTGTTCACTGAGCCTGGAGTCAAGTTTGACCTCAGACACTTACTGGCTATGTGACCCTGGACAAGTCACTAAGTCTCTGTTTGCCTTAAACCACTGGAGAAAAGAATGACAGCCAATCCAGTATCTTTGCCAAGAAAACTCTGTGGACAGGACAGTCCGTGGGGTCGTAAAGAGTTGGACATGTACAGTCTGTAGGGTCATAGTCAGATATGATTATACAACAAAATTAGTCATAGAATGTGAACTCCTTCAGACCAGGTGCCATTTTGTCCTTGTCTCTCCAGTTTCTGGCACATAAAATAACTTAATAAATTCTTATTGAATTAAAACTACTTGGGACACTTGTTAAATTCACTTGATTCTTTAAAGCTACATCTAATAATTTAGTGAGATTAGACAGTGGGTCTGAGGCAAGGTAAGCATGGCAAATCCCTTGTCATAAACCTGAGATGCAGGAGGGCAGGAGTCCAGAGCTGAGAGCCCTCATGGCCTCTCCACCCTAGGCTTAAAGCAGAGGCCAAGGGAAATGGGACTGTGACAACAGCCCAGAAGGCAAAATTAGCATGAAAACAACAGGCTCCAAATGGTTTGATGCCAAGGCTTGGGGATTGGCAAACATGAGACATTTGCTGGAAAATGTGGCATTTGGGACAGTAAAGCCACGCTTGCTATCTGCATGAAAACATGCCTAATTTGTTTAGTGGGCCACAGGATCTGTGAGCTTAATTCAAGTGAGCTCATCAATTTCCTAGTGAGTCTTAAAGGCAGTGCATTCCATCTGTGAACTAGGGATACCCTTCACACCTAACCAAGCAGGCATCCTTCAGTGAAGAATTATAATACCTAGCTAGAGTTCTTTGAGATATACAAAGCAATCTACAAACATTCCATCATTTGATACTTACAACTACTTTGAGAGACAGGAGCTGGCATTACCCCCATTCTACAACTGAGGCAACTGAGGCAAATAGAGACTAAGTAGCTTGACTGGAGTCACAAAGCTAATAAGTGTCTGAAGCCAGATTTGAACTCAAGTCTTTCCTGACTCCAGGTCTAGAACTGTATCCACAGCTCTAGCTATCTAATAAGTAAATGAATGTAAGGATCCCCCTCTTTAGATACTCATCTGAAACTAACATCATGTCCAGGAAAAACAATGAATAGAGAAGGAATCTTTCATATACTTATGTTGTCAGAAACAAAGAAGAGTATTTGCATATTCCAGAGAGTTCATTTTCAAAAATGATTTTGTAAACATTATATTAAATAATTTAAATGGCAATGATTAGATGTAAAAATGAAGATGGAGTGTATGCTTTTAAATAAAAATAGAGGAGACAATGGCAGTAGGAAAAATATTAGCATCAATGTTAACCTCTCACCTCTGATGCATACTAGTTGTGTCACTATGGGCAAATTACTTGACCTCTCTGTGCCTCAGTTTCCTCATTTGTAAAATGAGAACGTCTGACTAGTTGTCCTCTAAATGTGTGATCCTCCCCAGAATCTTGACTTGGTGCAATATGCCACCATGTTTAAGTTATTGGGATCCACCAATAGGGATGGTGCAGATGTTTTCATGACAAGTCTTGATTACCTGATAAGGACTGATGTGGAAAAGGCCTTGATAGCCTGGCAACAGTTCAGATCTCTTCCACTTTTGTGTCCTCCCCTCTGTTGAAGGTTGTGGTGAACACAGCCCCTGTATTTTTTCCCTCATTCCTGGGACATCTTACCTACGCACCTTGACTTGATTGGTCAAACAAATCAGGGATTAGGCATAGAGTTATCCAAAGGGAATTGACTGTGAGGACTCTGAGTCCCTGGGTCAGATAGTCTCTTACATGCCAATACCTCTCTTTGCATACGTACCAGCTTGGGTTAGTAAACTGGCAGAATAAGAGGTGATGCAAACTTAGGTCTTCCGAGACCTAGTTCAATCCAAACATTTGTTAGGCATCTATTTTGTGCTAGGCAGTAGCTAGGTGTCTTAGTGGATAGAGTACTGTACTTGAAATCAGGAAGATTCATCTTCATGAGTTCAAATCCAGCCTTGGATGCTTACTAGCTGTGTAACCCTGGGCAAGCCATTTAACCCTGTTTGCCTCAGTTTCCTCATCTACAAAACTAGCTGGAGAAGGAAATGGCAAACCACTCCAGTATCCAAACGGCATCATGGAGAGTCAGATATGACTATAATGACTGAACAACAATAAATGTGCCAGGTCCTGGTGCTAGATTAGCCCTAGGGATAAAAAGACAGTCTGTGACCTCAAGGAAGAACAAACCAATCAGTTAACGAGCACTTGTTAAGTCCCTCCTATGTGCCAAGCACTGTGTTAGGCTCTGGAGATAGACAGAAATGAAATTGTTCCTGCCTTCAGGGAACTTACATTCTTCAGGAACCCAAGGGTGGGAACTCTAAATTCATCATTCCTTCTACTATTTCAGGTTGCCTCTTTTGTTCAGGTAGAATAAAAGGTCAGGAAAGGGTACCATGGTTTAGAAGCTATGACAGTGTGCCAAGATATCATGAGTGACATCATTTACAACAGAATATAAGCTCTTGTGGACAAAAACAGGCATACTTTTTGTTACTGTATCCTGGTGCTTTGCATAGCTCTAGAGGATACTTAATAATTTGTTTAACTTCATCCTGAACTCCCTGTTTTATAGATAGCATCAAGCAAAGAGCCTTGTACGCGGTAGGTGATTAATGTTTGCTGAACGGACTAAAGACCAAAAGAAAAATCTAAGTCAAGTTTAGTGACCCAAGAGTCAACAATCAACCTCCCGTGATATTGTCTTTCATTTCTCCACAATCCATTGACCCCAGGACTGAGTGCTGACATTATCTTCCTTTTCATCTAGTCAAGGAAAGTTTCCAGCATAAATGGAATTCCTAGTCCACTTCGAGGTATATTCAGCTGTTACTTCCTACGAGAGGGTTTCATTCCATGTCCATTCTCAAAAAAGGTAACAATTACTTTGTATTTAATTTACAAACATTCTACATGAGCTTATCTGTAATTCATGTTGTTTTCCTCCAACAGAATTTGGAAGGAAAGCTCTTTGAGCCCAGGCACTACTGAATTTTTCTTTTTGTATCTAGACTGCCTGCTGCTAGCCTTTTGAAACTAAAGCCACACTACTCTTGAGGCAAAACACCTTCCACATCCAGAGAAAGAACTATGAAATTGAATCGCAGATAGAAACAGACCATTTTTCTTTTGTATTATGTTTTGTTTTGCTTTATGGTTTCTCCCATTCATTTTTAATTCTTCTATGTAAACATACATTTAATAGGAATGTACATGTAGAACTTATATAAGATTGTACACCATCTCAGGGAGGGAATGGGGAGAGAGGGTGGAATGAGGGGAAGGGGGTGGAAAAAAATCTAATATATATGGAAGTGATTGTTGAACACTGAAAACAAATAAAATAATTCAATTTTTAAAAAAGGGTTACCATACCATTCCTGTCCTTTGACCTAGCTATAATCACAACTAGGGAAATGTATGGGGTGTTCAGGGAGGACTAGCATCTCTGATGGGAGGGTTGCTGAGCCATTTTCTGAGCTGCTCATCCACCTTTGATGTTCCCCCTGTCACCCAGCTTTCATCTGTGGCTTCAAACACCCCAGTAAACCATCTCCTTGGATGTTTCCAAGTTGAGAGTAACCTATAGGCGGCTAACCCATCAGTGAGTTAGGGGGATATTTACCCTAAGCAAGTGGAAACTTCCCCCAGAGGAATGGACAGATGACGACAACTTGTTCCAAGGCCACAAAGCAGGTGCTGTGGAGCACTTGGAGCTTGGTCAGACATCAAAGATGCCAAAGTGATCCACTGCATCCTGGGTCATCCCCAGTCATCCTGACTTTGGTCCTGCCACTAGATTTCAATGAAAACATAGTGAGGCTGATGACTTTGTGCAGCTTTGCCTCCCTTAAATCCATTTCACGTGGGAGCCAAGACATTGCTCCAGGACGTCATCAGTCTTCTTCAAAAATGAAGGACAAACAGCAAAATCACAACTAGACCCATGCCCCAAAAAAGCCCAAAAAAAGAGGAAAATCACCTGCTCATACAAAAATTATTTATAGCCACTGTCTTGGTTTGTGTTCGTCCTTCGTTGCTGAAGAAGACTATGCCATCAGAGGAATGATGACATGACTTGCACTTGACTTTGTTTTGAGTGAGGGAGGGCTGTGCACGTCACTAGCCTCACTTCTCCTCCAGAACCATCTGAATCCAGTGACCAGATATTCATCAGGATGACTGAAGATGACCCAGGATGAGGCCATTGGGGTGAAGTGACTTGCCCAAGGTCACACAGCTAGTGAGTGTCAAGTGTCTGAGATGAGATTTGACCTCAGGTCCTCCCAACTCCTGAACTGGTGCCCTATCCATTGCACTACCTAGCTGCCTCTACCTGGGTCATATAACTAATAAGTGTCTGAGGCTGGATATTTTTAGTAATTAGTTGTTTATTTAAATTTTTTTTCAGTGAACAAAAATTTATTTTCTTTCCCTTCAATCTATTCCTCCTCCCTCTTCCTCATTGAAAAACAACCATCACCAACACCACCAAATCTCCTGGACACAGATTCCTAGGTCAGAAGCCCTACTTCCATCACTGTCCCAGGGGTAAAAAGTTCCTGTGGCTGGGGCTGAGGCAGCCTCCCAAACCAACTAACCTTAGGGCTTGCCACTAGTTGTTATAGAGGACCCTGGCCTAGAGGTGTTTACTCTTCACAGGGAGGAAATCTTTTCCTGGAATTTTTCTTCAGATCTCTGAATGTCCCAAGAGGATTCCTGTTCTGCCCCTACTCTTATTTGGTTCTCCCAGAGGCTCTATTAAATCTGGAGATCTACTCTTGTATCTTCCCAGAATTCTCTCCTGAGGAAGAACATTCTTGCAAACCATTGTGTTTTGAAAGAATGACATAAAGGACAGTGTTAGAGGAAACTAGGAAGACCTCTGTGAACTGATGCAAAACAAAGAGGGCAAAACAAAGAGAATCATTTCTACCATGTTAACAATAATAAAGAGGAAAACAATTTTGAAAGACTTTAGAACCCTGAACAATGCAATAATAAACCATGAGTACAAAAACTGAAGCATATCGCTTAGAGAGGAAGCAAACAGTGGATACAGTAGGAAACATACATAAATTTTTACACACAATCAATGTGGGGACTTGTTTTAACTGATTATGACTCTATGCATTGAGGGCTTTATTTTTTATGGTTTGTTTTTTAATTTGTTCAGTTGTAGGGAAGAAGGAGAAAGTTGCTGTGGCTAGCTTTACTGTAAGCTCCCTGAGGGCAGGGAGAGGTATTATATCCTCCTACAGCATCCAGCACTGGATCAAATGAGATCATATTTGCAAAGTGTTGAGCACAGTACCTAGCACAGAGTAGGTACCTAAGAAATGTTTGTTTCCTTCCGTACTTAATGAGTACTTAGAATTCTAAAATTGTCAAGCTACTGTTGAGAGTTGAGATTGAAGGCTAGTTCAGTCTTTAGGAATGCTCTAGAGAAAGAAAAGAAAAGAAGGAGAATCTCAGGCAGGAGCAAAGTTGCAAATGAATGAACTCATAGATCTATGACTATGGTGACATTTTTTGCCATTTAGGCTGAGCCTGGAAGGTGAAGGCCAAGTTCTCTGAGATTTGGCTCAGACATACTGTACATGCAAAGTTAGTGGACTCCTCACCCCTTTGAGAGGAGTGTGGAAGACAGCAGCTCAGACCAATATTTCCCTAGAAAGTCATTGTTTGATCCAGGCTCCTAAGCTCCAACAGCATGGAACTGAAAGACAGAAAGGAAGGAGCCAAGACAACAGCTGATGATCAGTCCTTATAGGGTCACAGCTGTCCTGGTGTCAGCCTAGGGCCTGGCCCTCAATACAGGTAGTGAAATTTTAACGAGACACTTTGATCTCATCCAGATGTTCATTCTATCAAGCTTCATCATTATTAAGAATTAGCTCTGTCATTAGCACACCAAGCTATCAAGGATAATCCTTAATGCCATCTGGAGAGGGTTATCTCTCCCAGCACGGGGACCAGATGGTGCCTGTTAGGAAAGCCATAACTATAGGTTGGCTGAGAGATAGATGGAAAGTGTCTGATCATGATCCATCCTAACTCTAATGGATGGGCTGCGTCTGCTCTTGATGATGTCATGGCACTCCCTGCAGGCCACTGTGAACTGCTTATGCCCACCATGGGATGGCCTACTTGGGCTCAGCCGAGTGGTCACAGCACAGCATGAATAGGAGAGGGTCCTGGATTAGGAGCCAGATGACCCAGGCTTGGCTCCTGGCTATAACACTCCCTAGCTGTACGACCTTGGACAATACATTTTATGTCTCTAGCCCTCGTCCTCCTTGCATATAATATGAGAGGGTTGGTCTCATATTCTTCAAGGTCCCTTCTAGCCCTAAATCTATGATGCTTGAAGTTCTTTCCAAATCTAGTCCATGATGCTAAGTCACTTCCACCCACAATACGTCTCATCTTATCATTAAATGAGAAGCGATGTGACATAAAAGATAGAACTGGCCCCAAGGTCCTTGAAGACCAGGGTTCCAGTCTTCTTTCCCCTACACAGTGACTGCATCATTCTGGCCATTCTTAACCTTCAAATGCCCCCAGGCAACTTTCTAAGACTATAACAGAGCCTCTGTAATCTACATCAGCAAAGGAAGCTCCTCACTGGACATTCTCTCCATGGATGAAATCACAAATCTGTTCAGAAGATAATTATTATATACACATGTTATTTGAGACTCACAACTTTGTAATAGACATGATATGAACATTGTCATTGTGTTATTTCCATTTTCCAGATAAGAAAACCAAGGTTTAGAGTGGGGAACACAGGTAGAGTTTGAGCCACACTAAATCTGCTGCATTCAAGCCCTACTCACTTTCTATTACATTAGACTGTGTCAGTGCAACTGTTAACATTGTCAGCTCCTGCAGACCCATCAGAGTCACCTTCTTATCCAGAGGAGAGTGTTAGTACAAAGGAACCAAATTCATTTGCTCAAAAAAATTGCACTTCAAAAGCATTTGCACACAAAAAGTAAATTAAAAACATATTATTTAACTTTCTCCAGTGCTGAGCTTTAACAATGGAGACAGAGAGAGGAGGAGGAGGAGAGGAAGAGGGAGAGGGGGATGGAGGGGGGGGGAAGGAAGGAAGAAAGGAGAGTAGCAAAGAGAAAGGGAAGGAGAAAGAGAATGAGAAAGGAGGGAGGGAGGAAAGGAGGAAGGGAAGAAAGAGAGAGGGAAAGAGAAAGAGAGAGAGCCCCCCTTGTCTATCTCTTCCCATAAGGTCTTCAAAGGGGTCTGAATATACATAGTTTACTCAAGTTTAGTTAATTAAATAGCTGTTCCATGTTAATAATAAAACATTTCATTTTTAATGGGACTGAAATTCAGAGCATTGGTCTGGGGGCAGGTGTGCAGAGGTCTCTGAAATTTCTCCCAACTATATTATTATAAATCCCCAGAGAGAAATTCTTAATACACAGGAACAGGTACAATTACATGTCTTTGATTTAAGAGCAACCAGTTTCCACTTCTGTGTGTTTCTGCAGCCTGACAAAGGACCAGATTAATGGTGGTCATATTTCACACTCAGGGCTGTCACCTAGATCCCAAAGAAAGAACAGGGAAATGTCCCTACTTGAGCATGGGGCTTGTCCAGCAATTGATGCCATGCTTAGGACCCAGTGCAATGAAAGGGGATGCTGGAACAGTGACTTTTTCCTCTCTAGTTAAAACATCCTCCCATTGGGAGTGAGCAAAAGAAGTCCAATGTGTCTTGCACTCACCAATCTTCCACATACATGAAGACAGTAATCATGTCCTTTTTCAAGTCTTTTCTCCAGGCTCATCCATCCCAAGTTTCTTCAATCAATTCCACACAGCATGATCTATAGCTCTTTTACCATCCCAGTTACCCTTCTGTGTGACCCTGGGCAATTCATTTAAATTTTTAGTTTCAGTTTTCTCATCTGTAAAATGGAGAATAACCTACCTCACAGAGTTGTTGTGAGTATCAAATGAAATAAAATGTAAAGTATTTTTGAGCCTTAAAGTGCTATAAAAGGGCTAGCTAGCATTATTATTTCTCAACATGGGACCTCCAAAACTAGCCAGAGCTCTCCAGAATAGTTCAAACAAAGGCAAAGCACAGTAGACTTATCAGATCCCTCATTGTGGATATTATTCCCTTTTCTCATTCAACATAAGATCAGATTAACTTTTTTTTTTGGCTGTCAATGTCACATTGTTAATGAATATTGAACTTGTAGTCCACTATAAACCCCAGGCTGTTTTCAAACAGACTGCTTTCCCCATCCTATACTTACACAGTTGATTTGTTGAGCCCAAATGTAGAATTTGGTGTGCTCCTCTACGACATTTCATCTTGTTAGCTTCAACCCACCTGCCAAATAATTTTAAATATAAATTCATTGATACATTTCATTTCAACACAACAGATACTTTCCAATAAAATCCTTTATAAAATATATTGCCCAAGGAAAAAAGTTGATCCGTTATTAATAAAAACTTCGGCAGCATGAATGATTCACTTATAAGTTCATGGAAAGATCACTCAGTCATAGGTTCATGGAAAGAAGCTCAGAGCTCATTGAGACGACTCTCTCTTATTTTACAGATATGTGAACTGAGGCACCAAAATGGTACTAAGATCACCCGTTATATTTGACTAAGGCAGAATTATCTCTACTCACTGTCTTCATTTACTCTATTATGGTCATCATGAATTATTGCTCTTTTAGGCTCTGCTCTCCTTGCTCTGAATCCAAGTCTCCCGATGCTACTCTGAATTCTTTATAATTCAGAGGCAGCCAGGGAAATACCACAGTGCAGAGATCTGGCCCTGTAGTCAGCAAGACCTGAATTCAATTCTGGCCTCAGACACTTACTAGCTGCATGTTCCAGCTCAAGTCACTTACTTGTCTGCTTCAGTTTCCTCAACTGTAAAACAAAGTTCATGATAGCACCTACCTCTCAGGGTTACCGTAAGGATCAAATGCAATAGTATCTGGCAGTGCTCAGCATATTGCTTAGCACATAATAAGTAAATGCTTGTTTCCTTCTTTCCCTATAACCATCACTCCTTATGATTTAGTAATATTCCACTTTTAATATCATAATTTATCGACTGTCAATCTTTTTTCAGTCCTGATTCTATCATCTGTGTTAGACATCTCTCCAATTTTGTGTCATCTGCCAATCTGACAAGCATACCTTTTTAGAGATCATTGATAAAAAAATCATAAGCAGCAATAGAGCCAATAATAGATCTCTGGGCACTTTACTAGAGACCTTCTCTATGTGAATATCAACACATTGATCAATTTTCTTTGGGTCCAGTCAATCAACTAATTTCAAACCCATCCAAATGGACTAAAATTCAGGTCATCTGGGAGGTAGGTGACTATTATCTTCATTTTACACTTGAGAAGCCTGAGGCAGATAGAGGCTAAATGACTTGCTGAGGATCACACAGCTAGTAAGTGTCTGAGGCTGAATTGGAATTCAGATCTTCCTAACTCTAGGTCCATCACTCTAGCCACTTCGTCACCGAGGTGCTTAGCCTATGTGGATATCAGCAAGGTATATTTTATAATGCCTCCTGTTAGAAAGCTATACTAAGATATATAACAAGAAATTTGGCAAATGTGACTTTCAGCAAGGCATGTTTGACAATATCCCCCATTAGAATATAAGCTCTTTGAGGGCATGTTTTCCCCTTCCTTTGTATCCCCAGTGCTTAACACAGTACCTGGCACTAGTTTAATAAATGCCTGCTGACTGGTTGATTAACAAAATATTCACCTCCCTGATCAAAAAAGAAAATATATTTAAGCTGGCTTTTAGGGATCACTGTTTTACTTTGTTTCCTGCCCAGAACCCTCAGAGAGGATGAAAATTCCTGCCTGAAGTTTTGGCCAAGAAGCTTCCCTCTGGATTTCGGCCAGTCAGGCAGTTCTGGGGAAAGTCACACAAACAGTATATTAGAGCAGCCCAGTAATGGCCTTGGCCCAGTCCAGGGGACAGGCAGTTTTTGCAGGAGAAATTGATTAGATTGAGTCAGTAACATATAAAAGCAAATTGGGCTGAGTGGTATTCAATCCATTCAATGGACCTGGGAATGGGAAACTATCAGGGATGCCTCTCAGTTGCCAAGAGATACCAGAAAAATTTCTAGTGACAGACTTTATCTGATTGGAGCCAAAAACAAAAAAAAAGGCAACTGATTTTTGGAAATAGATCAGAAAGTGGGGAAGCACTTTTTCCCTCTTTATTTATAGGTTCTTTTCCACAATCAGAACGGTGTTCTCAAATATACCATTTACTATCTTTTCATTCCAGAATCATAGCATCTCAGAATCCAAAGGCACTTTGGACCCATCCTGTACCTGAATAGGAATTTCCCATATACCATCCTCCATAAGTGGGCATTCAGTCTCTGCCTGAAGACCTCCGGTGATGAGAAACCACCCACCCCTAAAGCAGTCAATTTCACTGGGAACTAGCTCTCATTATGAGAGTTTTTCCTTGACATCAACCTAAACTGGCTTCCTTGAGGCTTCTACACTGGTCCTCCTTCTGTCCTCTGGCCTTAAATGGGGCAGAGAATTTGTTTTTTGAGCATCTCACTATCCATAACCATGTATTTGTGCCAACTTGAATCAAGGGACTTGATTTAAGTTTAACTCTTTCCCACTTTTAGTCATTACCCACTAATGGCTGTAGGTCATGGCACATGGCCCTGCACATAGTAGGTGCTCAATAAATCTTTCTTGACATAACACTTTTACGTATAGAATTATAGGATTTGAGATAGGAAGGTACCTTAGAGTTCATCAGGTTGAGCCCCTAAATTTGCAAAAGCAGATGAGGTAACAGGGGAGAGGAAGGGAAGTGACTTATCCAAGGTCACACTGCCAGCCACGATTCAAAACCAGTTCTCCTGAATCCAAATCCAGTGCTTTTTCTCATCTGCCTGAAAATGTCTCATTAGCCCTCAAAGTCATTGAAAATGGAAGGGTATGATGGTAGAAGAGGATGGAAAGTAGGAAAAATATGTCTGTTTTCTTCTCAAAATAATGGGAGGGCCAAGAAGGGTGATAGACAAAGTGTAAAATGGGGTCCTTGCTGGATTCTCCTCCAGGTACAATCTGTGGACTGAAACCCATGATTCAGTGTTTGTGACCATTTCTGCTGTTTTAACAAAGTTATATTCTATTTCCCTCTCTGGATCTCAGTTTCCTCTTTGGTAAAGAAGCAGCTTTCTTCTCTCTGACTAGCTCACAACATGGTTATAAGACTCAGACAATAGGCATCTATTAAGTACATACTGTGTGCCAGGCACTGTTCAAAGCCCTGGAAATATAGATACAAGCAAAATGAAAAACAGTCTCCACTTTCAAGGATCTTGGAACACACAAAATGGAGTTGAAAATGGAAACATCAGGAGGAGGAACTGACCAATGGGAGAAGTAGAGCAGTATGGCAGAGGGATATTCCAGGGTGAGAAGACCATGGACAAATTGGTTGAGTGTTTCAGGATGAGGAGGCCCCAGCTGACACACAGTCAGAAGGAAAATGAAGATTGGCCAGTGTTGGACCCTTTCCCAAAATGGAGACCCCAAGAGGTATTCACCAATGAGAGATGGCGGCTGTCATGGTGAATGGATGTTCCTTAGCGAGAAGGCCACAGGGCAGGATGGATTGTCCAGAGTAAGGAGGCCCCAGGTGCTGAGAGAGAGAGGGCAGCTGAAGTATAGGGTGGTAGGCTAGAAAAATTCAAATAAGATAGTGCAGGTAAAGTGCTTTAGAAGTCATAAAACTCATATCCATGTCAGTTTCTATTACTCTCCACTCTTTTCTGTTTCAATAACAATAACTCACATTTCTTGAGTGCTTTAAGGTTTACTAAACATTTTCCTCACAACAATCCTATATGGCAAATAAGTATTCCATCTTCAAGGAATCTATGAACCCTCCAATGATCCAGTTTGTAACTCATCCATAATTTTTGCTTCTGTGACCCTTGTTTATGGTTTCCATTAGTCTTTCATCAGTTACTCAACCACTTCATCACTGGGCTGTCCACCCATTGTGCCTTCTTTCTGCTGGATGACCAGCTCCTCCTCCTCCATTCTGATCCTAGGTCTCCAGAATTACATCTTGTATTCACCTTCAATCCATAAAGGATTATTAGTATTACATACACTCAATTTACAGCCACCGTACATCTCTCCATAATCATCCAGATCAACTTCAATTTAGATTCTTCAGAAACAACAATGGTCTAAAATTCATAGAGTGATACATTGTCACTGGAAAAATACTGTTATTTTTAAATGGCTTATTATTTCTGGTAATAACTTAGGATCTCTGAAAGGGCCATATATTCTTCCCTGATCACTAAACAAGTACTTGTTAAACTCCTATTGTATGCCAGGGACCATGCAAGGTATTTGGGATACAAGGGGGGGAAATGCCTTCAAGGAGGATACAATCTCACTTACCCTCTGTTTGCCTCACGTTTTTCAACTGTAATACAGGAATAAAAACACCTGCTTTACAGGGTTGTTGTGAGGATCAAACAAAATCATATTTGCAAAAGTGCTTAATAAAGGGCCCAGCACATAGTAGGCACTATGCCCTTCCTTTTCCCTTCCAATTCTATAGGGATGGGAAGATAGGCAGACAGATAGACAAACCAACAGACAGTCAGACAGACAAGCAGGGAGGCAGATGGACAGACAGATAGATAGATAGATAGACAAGTAGATAGATGATAGAATTTCTATAGAGATATATGATATCTATTATAATAGAGAAATATAATATATAATTTCTATGTAGAGAATATATATTCTATATACAATATCATGATATAAATTATATTATTTCTATGTAGAGAGAATATGTACTCTATATACTATAATATATAAATATATAGTATGTAATTTCTATGTAATGAGAATATATGTTCTACATACAATATCTATTATATATCATTTCTATGCAGAGAGAATATATATTCTACATATATCTATTATAATATATATAATTTCTCTAGAGAGAGTCCATATTTTATGTACAATATAAATATACAGTGTATATAGAATATATAGTATATATATTTATAGAGAGAGAAAATGTGTACATACATCTGTAAATACAAGATAAGTATTTACAAAGTGGATATAGAATAAGTTACAAGGTAATTTTGGAAGAGGTAGAGGGATGAACAGTTAGAGTGGATCAGGAAAGGCATCATATAAAGGTTAAGCTAGGGCTTGATAGAAATGCCAAGAAGTAGAGGTGAGAGGGAAGGCCTTCCAGGAATGGGGAGCACCTGTGCAAAGGCACAGACAGAGACATGGGGTGTGTGTGTGTGTGTGTGTGTGTATACGAGAGCAAGAAGGCCAGGTTGGTTGAACCAAAGAATTTATGAAGGGGAGTGATATACAGTAAGGTTGGAGAGGCAGACTGGAACCAAACGGTAAAGAGTTTTACATTCCAAATAAAAGCATTTCTCCCTCTTGCTTCTAATCATTTCCAGGCCCAGTCCATTGTACATGTTCAGTGTCTATCTAAGAGAGAAACCCTGATAAACTACATCAATGGGCCAACTGTTCAACTACAGTAGAGAATGCCAGAATGTTAACCCTCTGGGAATCTCATAATTAAATGCTGACACAGGACTGAAAGCCAAAGACACATAAATAGATATAGAAAATCGTGAAGAAAGAATAAAGTAGTCTGGACAGTATATATTCTTTGTCTCCTTGGGTTTTTCTGTGTGAATAATTAAGTCGAATTTAATATTAAGTGACCATGGATGTCAATAAGGTGGCACGGAGTATTCTGGGGTTGATGCAATCCATACAATATCCCTATCCAAGAGGAATATTTGAAAGACCTCTACAGCTACAAGAATCTCTTCCACTCAAACTTTACCCTGGATGGACACCCTCGGGACAAACATTGCTCCATTTTGTCTCACAAGATATTGAATGTCAGAAATTATAAAATTTTTTTAAAAAGATATATCTGTTGTTACATTTATAAGGGCAGGACTCATTGGGCCTCTAGGTGCATAGAGTGCTGAGCCTGGAGTCAGAAAGACTCATCTTCCTAAGTTTCTGGTCTCAAACACTTACTAGCTGTATGACCCTGGACAAGTCACTTAACCCTGTGTACCTCACTTTCTTCATTTGTCAAATGAGCTGGAGAAGGAAATGGCAAACCACTCTGGTATCTTTGCCAAGAAAACCCCAAGTGGGGTCACAGAGAGTGAGACATAATAGAACATCAGTAAGCAATCTCATAAAGTGACAACTTTAAAAGACTTTAGAGCTCTGATGGTGGTAATGATAAACCCCAAGTCCAAACAGAGGAAGGTGAAAAACACACCACTCACCTCCCATTAGGTCTACCTCCTGATAAACTGAAAAGGCAGAAAGCTGTTTATTTTCAGACATGGCTGATGTAGGGATTTGTTTTGTGGGACTATATAGTCACATATTAAAGGATTTATTTTTCAGGTTTTGTCCTTGTTTTTATTTGTTCAGTTAAAGAGATAGGTTTTTTTTCCCCTTAATGTTAGTTCATTGAAAAAAAAAAGATGGAGAGATGGAGAGAAGACTCAAGCAGCGTGCGTACACACACACACACACACACACACACACACACACACACACACACACATGCAGACAACACCCTGGTAATAGGAGAAAGGTGCAAATTATAGTAAAACTTGTGGCTTACAAGTCCACAGGTTTCCCATAAGAGAGGAAGTAAAAAGATACTCAGTATGTATGAACGTGAATTGGGTATGGAAGAGGTAGTTTATTCCCATCCGGAGGGAAATGCTAAACATAGAATCACAGGATGAATTAACAGAACCACTTAAATAAGACTCGGTGATTTGTAACTACAGTTAACGATCAGTTGGGAAGCAAATATTTAAGCCTCATCAGAACATAAAACAGTTTGAAAGGTTGCTAATTAGCCATTTTACATTTCATCTTGGTTTAGCACTATTCGGTCAAAGAGCCAAGTTCGATCTTCAGTAGAAGCTTTCCTTGCCAAAAGCCTGCATCTGCCATTCTGGGGACCACCTCCCCTGCCGCTGTGTATCCAATTGCCAACGGAATTTCAACTGGGTCCTGCAGGTATATACCTCTCAAGGTACTTGCTTATTTAAGATCATGAAAGAACAAAAGGGGGGAAGGCAGCCAAGGTCCCCCATCACAAGGCCAATCCAGTCCACATTCCACGTGGAGACAGAGGCAGAACCATCATGATACTGAGTAGAGCTTTTGCTGGAGTCACATGATGCCACCTGAAGGGTCATCACATAGAGGATCTAGTCAGAGTAGAGCTTTCACTGGAGTCACATGATGCCACCTGAAGGGTCATCACATAGAGGGTCTAGTCAGAAGCTGTCTCTTCTTTTCAAAGGTGCACTGAGTCATCTGCTTTTCCAGCTCAACAGTCCTTTGGGGGAGTGTTTGCCAGCCCATGAGAGATGAGTCACACATGGTTTCCATGGGGTCTCCTAGAACCAGGAATGGCAAGGGAGCATGGTGGGGGTGGGGTGAGAAAGGCTTCCCACTTCGTAAATGTATTTTCCATGTACACATTATCATACCCCTACCCCCAAGTAGAACTCAGCTCCTTTTTTAAACTTTAATTTAGTATTTTATTTTTCCCCAGTTACATGTAAAAACAATTTTTAGCATTCATTTTTAAAACTTTGATAAAACTAAGCTTCGAAAGGACACAAATTGTTTATATTTTTGTCTGTTAAGCTCCAACTTCTTGAATTTTAAAAATACTTGTTGAAGGAACAAATAAAACTGCATTGAACAAGCAGATGCTAAGGCATTAAAATCCACTTGTCAGGCCCCAACCTATTTTGTTCCCTCTCCATGTATGAGAGACTTCCAGGAGGCTCTCCACATTTACCTAATTGCTCCCTGATTGGGCCGATGCTCTCAGCAAACATGTTCTGTGACCTAATTTGAGTGGCCCTTTACAATTACACGGAGCCAGCTAATTGGTATTTTTGGGTTCCATTTGTTAAGCTAATTGAACAAAATAAAACTAATGAATAGTCAGAATGAGATTTATAATTGGATTCTTGAAAACCTCGATCAGGAAAATATTTCAGGTGTAAGTGTTCAGAGAGGGTAGGTTTGGTAGATTCTGAGGGCATTCTGTGACTATTATACTATATGGTCAAAAGATAGCTCTCAAAACAAAAATCACAAACTCTTAATAACTATATGAAAGGATGTTCTAAAACAGTAACAAAAAGAGAAATACACATATAAAAAACATCTCTGAGGTTTCACTCCTATCCACTCCTATCCATTTGGCAAAGATGACCAGTGATGAGAATAAGCCAATATTGAAGTGATCAAAGGAAGACAGGCACTCTGATGCATCGTTGGTGGAGTTGTAAGTTGGTCCAGTTTTTCTAAACAGTAATATGGAATTATTTCAAGAGAATGGCTAAAATGCCCGGACCCTTTGACTCAGAGATTCCTCTGCTAGTTATATACTCAAAATAGGGCAATGATGAAATGAAAAGCTCTCTATAAACCAAAATATTTATAACCACTTTTTGAAGAAGCAAAGAACTGGAAAAAAGTAGCTACACAAATTGTGGTACATGAATGCAATGGAATATTACTGTGCTGTTTAAAAAATTATAAGTGGAATAAATACAGAACGACAACCAGGAAAACAATAGATGTCATAATTACAACAGGACAAATGGAAAGAAGAAGAGAAGGACTGAATCTAAATGTAGCAGGATTATAAAAACCAAGCTTGGCCCCAAAAACAGATGCAAAAGAAGGCACCACCCACTGCTTCTTAGCAAAGGGGAGGAAAGACAGATGTGGAACACTGAGTTATAATGTCAGATTTTGTGGATACGGTTGTTGGTTTTGTTGAATTTTTTCTTTACCCACTTTTTTGTTTCAGGGGATGGAGCTCTGCAAGAAACAATATAAAAACAAAAAGATCGATAAATTTTTTTAAGTCATGACTGAGTTTCAGTCTGACTCATTTAAAAGGATTTCTTCTTCCTAGCTCCATCCCTAGGGTTAATCATGAACCATAAAAATAGCTGATATTTATATAACACTTTTAAGTTTGCAAACCACTTTACTTAGATGATCTCATTTGAACTTCACAAAAACCCTAGGAAGTTACTAGGGCAAGGCAACTGCAAGTCATATCATCTCCTTGATGTCATGGTCCTCTTCAAGAACAAAGGACAAGGTCTGTTGCAAGAGGGTGGAGCCAAGATGGCAGAGTAAAAAGATGGACCTGCTGTAGCTCTGCCCCCATGGTCCATAAAATACCAGTAAAAAATTACTCTAAACAAGTTCTAGAGGAGCAGAAGCCACAACACAACAGAGTGAAAGAGATTTCCAGCCCAGGGCAGTGTAGAAGGCCAGTAGGAAAGATTTATCACACTGGGCTCAGAGTGGAGCACAGCCTAGCCTTGGCCTCGGCACTGCACAAACATGTCTAGAGCAGGCTTCAGGTCACAGAGTCACAAGTAGCAGCTACAGTTCCCAGATAAGACAACTTCAAAGGACAGTGAAAAAGCTCTTTCACCTGGGTGAGAAAGGAGAGGGGTCTGGTGGTGGAAGCTACTACGGCAGCAGCATCCATTTTTGGAGCCCTCAACCTAAAGATCCTGGGGCAATCGAGTAGCAGACCTTGATCTCAGTCCTGAGTAGTGGTCCTGGGGTGAGGAGTAACTCTGGCATGGTACATCTGGTGGAAGCTCTGGAGAGAGAATCCTACTCAGAAATCCTGGGCAGAAAAGACCAGACCACAGCACAGGCCAGGACAGGAATAAAGTCCTCTACCTTGATTATGCCACCTTGAAGGAACTGAGAACTTAGAGATCCCTAGAGTATACTGTTCACTTGACAAAGGACTTAAAAATCATGTAAGTGACTGGGAAAATGTCCAAAAAAGAGAAAAAAATAAGACTATAGAAGGTTACTTTCTTGGTGAAATGGTATTTTCTTCCATCCTTTTGGATGAGGAAGGACAAAGCATGACATCAAAATGAAGGCGTCTACATCCAAAACCTCCAAAAAAAATGCAATGATCTCAGGCCATGGAAGAGCTCAAAAAAAATTCTGAAAATCGAGCAAGAGAGGTAGAGAAAAAATTGGGAAGAGAAATGAGAGCAATGCAAGAAAATCATGAAAAGCAGATCAACAGCTTGCTAAGGGAGACCCAAAAAATGCTGAAGAAAACAACACCTTTAAAAATAGACCAACTCAAATGGCAAAAGAGGTCCACAGAGCCAATGAGAAGAAGGCTTTAAAAAGCAGAATTAGCCAAATGGAAAAGAAGGTTCAAAAGCTCACTGAAGAAAATAGTTCTTTAAAAATTAGAATGGAGCAAATGAAAGCTAATGACTTCATAAGAAACCAAGAAATTATAAAACAAAATAAAAAATTGAAAAAGTAGAAAACAATATGAAATATCTCATTGGAAAAAAAAACTGACCTGGAAAATCGATCCAGGAGAGATAATTTAAAAATTGTTGGTCTACCTGAAAACCATGATCAAAAAAAGAACCTTGAAATTATCAAGGAAAACTACCCTGATATTCTAGAACCAGAGGGTAAAATAAAAATACAAAGAATTCACTGATCACCTCCTGAAAGACACCCCAAAAGGAAAACTCCTAGGAATATTGTGGCCAAATTCCAGAGTTCCCAGGTCAAAGAAGAAAATATTACAAGCAGTCAAAAAAGGAACAATTCAAGTATAGTGGAAATACTATGAGGACAACACAGGATTTAACAGTTTTTACACTAAGGAGTCAAAGGGCTTGGAATATGATATTCCAGAGGTCAAAGGAGACAGGATTAAAACCAAGAGTCACTTATCCAGCAAAGTTGAGCATAATACTTCAGGGGAAAAAAATGGAATTTCAACGAAATAGAGAATTTCCAAGCATTCTTGTTGAGAAGACCAGAGCTGAATAGAAAATCTGACTTTCAAAAACAAGAATCAAGAGAAACATGAAAAGGTAAACAGCAAAGAGAAGACTTAAGGAACTCATTAAAGTTGAACTCTACATTCCTACATGGAAAGATGTTATTTGTAACTCATGAGACCTTTTCCAGTATTAGGGTAGTTAGATGGAATATATATATATATGTAGGTGTGTACAGGTATGTATGTATGTTTATATTACATATGTGTAGGTATGTATATGTATATGTCTGTATGTGTATATATTTGTGTGTGTGTACATAGAGGGCATATGGTGTGCTGAATATGAAGGGAGAATACCTAAAAAAGTAAAATTTACTGTTGATTGGAATGTACTAGGAATAGGAGAAAGGGAGAGGTAGAATGTAGCAAATCATCTCATATACAAGAGGGAAGAAAGAGCTTCTACAATGGAGAGGAAGATGGGGGAGCTGAAAGGAAATAATTGAGCCTTACTGTCATGGGATTTGGCTTAAGGAGGGAATAACACACACTCAATTGGATATGGAAATCTATTTTACCCTGCAGGAAGGCAAGTGGGGAGGGTACAGGAGAGGGAAGGTAATAGAAGGGACAGAAAATTGGAGAAAGGGATAATCAGAAGCAAACACTATTGTGGGAGGACAGGTCAAGGGAGAGAATGAAATAAATGAAGGGCAGGATAGGACAGAGGGAAATGTGGTTAGTCTTTTACAACATAAATATTATGGAAGTGCTTTACATTGTTACACATGTATGACCTATATTGA
>CM053773.1:217702511-217730232 GCA_028658325.1 Potorous gilbertii
GAGTATAGAAATCTATTTTGCCCTATAGGAAAATAGAGGGGAAGGTGGATGGAAGAAGGGTGGGTAATAGAAAGAAGGATAGATTGGAAGAAGGGGTAGATGGGGTACATGCTGTCCTGGGGTGGGGGTGGGGAGAGATGGAGAGAAAATTTTGAAATCATATTCTTGTGGAAGTGAATGTTAAGAACTGAAAAATAAATTAATTAAATTTTTTTTAAAAAAAAGAACGGACAAACACAACCTGTGAGCGAGTAGAAGCTCCTCCCCTCTCTTAGCCTTCCCTCTACTCCCCTCCCCCTCTCTCCACTCTCCACGATGGTCCTGTCCTGTCCTGTCCTGTCCCATCC
The DNA here is from genome assembly GCA_028658325.1 of Potorous gilbertii. Lineage (NCBI taxonomy): Eukaryota > Metazoa > Chordata > Mammalia > Diprotodontia > Potoroidae > Potorous > Potorous gilbertii. The sequence goes on from CM053773.1 coordinate 217,702,859, forward strand.
TCTGGCGTTCTACTCAGGGGAAGGTACACTTCCATGGCCAAACACTGCCTTTTCTCCTTTGGATTTACTGGCAACATTTCTTGCTCAAAGATCAAGCCTTAAACCCAATTCACCCTGGAGCTCATAGACTGGACAACAAGTCCCCACCCACCTAGCGTAGAGTGGATGTAATAACTAAATAGTAATTGTTTCTCTTTTATCCAAGAACCCTGAGGGTCTCCCCCTCCCAGTTTGATTTTTTTTATTAAAGGGGTCATCCCTTGAGTAACTATGTAAAGAAGCCTATTCATTGAATGAATGTATCTCACTCAAAGGGAGAATGTGATAAGACCTTAGCCTGAAAGGTCCAGGGTCTCACATTGCATCATGGGCCATCTCCAGTCATCCTGATGAATATCAGGTCACTGGACCCAGATGGCTCAGGAGAAGAAAGTGAGGTTGGGGACCTTGCACAGGTCTCTCTCTTAGTCATTGCTGGCAAGACTCTTGCCAGAGTCCTCCTTAATAGGCTAATCCTTCACCTGGAAGATGGTCATCTTCCCAAGAGCCAATGTGGCTTCAGAAAGGGTCAAGGAACAGTTTATATGGTATTTGCTGCTTGTTAACTCCAGGAGAAAAACCAGGAGCAGAACAGAGGTCTAGACACAACATTTGTAGATCCGACCAAGGCCTTTGACTCTATTAGTGGTAAGGGCTTATGGAAAATTATGTCAAAATTTGGTTGCCCAGAGAAGTACATCAGTATTGTATGTCAATTTCATGATGGCATATTTGCCTGGGTTCTGAATAGTGGACAATGCTCTTGTGTCTTTCCAGTCACCAATGGAGTGAAACAGGTCTGTATATTCCCATGCTTTTTAGTATGATGTTTTCAGTCATGTTGTCAAATACTTTCAGTGAAGATGTACATGGCATCAAGGTCAACTACGGTACTGATGGTAAGTTCTTCAATTTGAAAAGGCTACAAGCCAAGACCAAAGTGGAGGGAATGTTGGTGCATGATTTTTTGTTTGCAGATGATTGTGCATTCAATGCAGCCTATGACGCTAAGATGCAACAAAGTATGGATCAATTCTCTGCTGCCTGTGCTAATTTTGGCCTAATAATCAACACCAAGAAAACACAGGTGCTCCATCAGCCACCACCACACCATCCACACATGGAGCCATCGGTTACAACAAATGGAGAAGTTTTGAATGCTGTGGATAAGTTCACTTAGTGTACTTTCCAGGGATGTACACATTGACAACGGGGTTGCCACTTGCATTGCCAGAGCTATCTCAGTATTTGGGAGTCTCTGAAGAAAAGTTTGGGAGAGAAGAGGTATTTGACTATCAAACTGAAGGTCTACAGAGCCATTGTGCTGACCTCATTGTTATATGGTTGTGAAACATGGACAGTCTACTAGCGCCATGCCAAGAAACTGAATCACTTCCATTTGAACAGTCTTAGGAAGATTCTGAAGATCACCAGGCAGGATAAGGTACCAGACACTGAGGTCCTTGCTTGAACTAAACTGCCAAACATGCAAACTATGCTTCAGAGAATGCAATTCCGATGGACTGGCCACACTGTTCAAATGCAAAGCATATGCTTGCCAAAGATTATTTGATGAAGAACTCACATGGGACAGGAGATCACATGGTGGTAAGAAGAAGCGATATAAGGACACTCTCAAGGTCTCTCTCAAGAACTTTGGATTTCATTGTGTGACATGGGAGACACTGGCACAGGACCGCTCAGCATGGTGTGCCCACATCCGAAAAGGTGTTGTGCTCTATGGGCAAAGCAGAAATGAAACAGCACAAAGGAAATGTTGGGGAGCAACCACCCCAAATGTTCACATGGACTACCTGTGCCCAATCTGTAGTAGAGCATCCTAAGCTAGTATTGGTCTGAACAGTCACAGTCAGACACATTGAAACTTCACTTTATCATGGTGATGTCATTTTGATCCTCTTTGAGAACAAAGGACAACAACCAACCAACCATCTCCCACTTTTCTTCTTCAAGTCAAGCTAATCTCATTGCATCTCCCATAGGTCAAACTCCTACCTCCAAGTCTTTGCTCAAGCAGTTTATCACCATACTCTGCCTTTTCTGCTGATAAGAATCCCAACCTACTCTCAGGGCAGCTGGGTGGGGCTACCATGGATAGAGTACCAGGTTTGGAGTCAGGAAAACTCATCTTCCTGTTCAATCTGGCCTCAGACACTTACTAGCTGTGTGAGCCTGGGCAAGCCACTTTATCCAGTTTTCCTCAGTTTCTTCCTTCATAAAATGAGCTAGAGAAGGAAATGGCAAATCACTCCAGTATCTTTGCCAAGAAAATGTGTACAAAAATATATACTTTTGCCAAGAATATATGTATATACTGAAATGTACATATAGATGATAACATAGATGACACAGATATAGACAGATATGGAGTTTTTTGTTGTTGTTTAGTCATTTTTTCAGTTGTGTCCAACTCTTCATGACCCCATTTGGGGTTCTCTTTGCAAAGATACTGGAGTGATTTTCCCATTTTCTTCTCCAGTTCATTTTACAGATGAGGAAACTGAAGCAAGCAGGGTGAAGGGACTTGCCCAGGGTCATACAACTAGGAAGTATCTGAGGCTAGACATGAACTCATGAATCTTCATGACTCCAGGCCTGGCAATCTATCCATTGCACCACCTAGGTGTTCTATATCTAAACAACAATCCCAGTCCAATGTACACTCCTTGAGGGCAGGAATGTTTGCATTTTTGTCTTTGTATCTATCCCGAGACAGCTAGTACAGGATCTGACATGGTTTGCATTACTCAACTCCTGATGAGGAAACTCCTAATGCTGACCAGCAAGTGATCTTAGAGAGTGTTTCAGGACCTTGTGAGGTCCAATGATTTCCCTAGGTATCTAGAAGATAGGCACTAAATGCTATGAAGGGAAGATGTTTTTTTTCCTGTTTTTTGATGCTCTTTTTCAATTCAAGTTAATACACATTTATTAAGAATGTGGTAGGAGGTAGGCGCTGTGTTAGACCCGGGAAATACAGTATCACAAAACATTCCCTGCCTTCACGAAACTGATTTATTGTTGATTAAGACAGCGTAGAAGGCAGTGCAGCAGCACATGTGAACTAAGATAAATACATAGCATTTATACATATAAAGTCATTTGGGGGAGTCAGGGCCCTAGTAACCCGAGCGACCAGAATAGGGTTCCCAAAAGAAGCAAACTGTGCTTTGAAGGAAGCTAGGAATTCCCTAAGGGAGAAATGAAAGGGAACATTTCAGGTGTGGGGAAAGAAAGCTTGTGCAAAAGCATGGAAATGAGAATTAGAAGAGCGTGTTCAAGGAGGAGAAAGCAAGCCATTTTGGCTGGATCATAGAATGAATTACAGCAATGATGGATGAGTCGGGAAAGGTCAGCTCTAGCCATATTGTGAGTGACTTTATAAACCAAGCAGAAGATGCTGTGTTTTATCCAAGAGATGAGAGAGGAGTTTCTGCAGCAGGGCAAGTATATGGAGGTTAGGTGGTATGGTAATATGGTCATAAGCCACAGGAGTGTCAACTCAGCAGCTGAGTGGAGAATGAGTTAGATGAGAAATTATCAATTAAGAGGTCATTTTGTATGTTCTGGCTCTTGGTAACTTCTCATTCACAATATCCCTTCTAGCACTCCCACTCTCTTTGGGACAAAGACATATACAAAGTAAATCAATGCACTAGTCCTGTCTAAAAATGAACTCTTCCTACTATGCCTCTAGTTAATGCTTTCACTGCCAGGAGGTGTGAAAAATGTTTCACCATCTGCCTCATGAAGTTGTTTTCCTCAACACCTTTGTGGTCATCATCTATTCTAGATGGTTTTAATCTAAGGCAGGGGTGGGGAACCTGCAGCCTCAAGGCCATATGTGGCCCTCTAGGTCCTTTGACTGAATCTAAACTTCACAGAACAGTTTGGTTTGAATTAGATCAAAGGACTGCACTTGAAGACCTAGAGGGCCACATGTGGCCTCTAGGTTGCAGATTCCCCACACCTGACCTGCTCTAAAGTCTATGAACCTATTTTTTCTTAATATTTTGATAACTGTGTTTCAATATCATTGGTTTCCTCAGAAAACTTACATATTTTATTTTGTTAATTAAAAAACCTTATTCTGAAAAGAGGTCCCTCAGCTTCATCAGACTGCCCATGAGGTCCACTGCTTTAATCTGTTTGCCTGATATTATATTGATATTACATACTTTCCTCTGCATCCATTCATACAAATCTTTCCAAGATTCTCTGAATTCTTCAATCATCATTTCTTACAGTACAGTGATATTCCACTATATTTATGTACTATAAACATTCCCAACTTATGGGCACCCACTTATAGTTTTTTATTAATGTTGTTGCTGTTTGTCCATTATTTTCAAGGAGGACAATCAAGAGGGTGATGTCTTGTCTTGCACGTGAATTGGACTTAAGTAAGGCATTGTTGCTCAGAGTCATCAGTTTCACTCCCTTCCTTGAGTCATCAAAGTCTAATAGCAAGACAAAAGTCCCTGAAGGACGATGGCCTGGGATGTGGGTGCAGGTAGGTAGCTCAGTTGATAGAGTGAGGTCAGGAAGACCTTAGTTCAAGTCTGGCCTCAGAAACATACTAGCTGGGTGACACTAGGCAAGTCACTTAACCTTATGTGCCTCAGTGTCCTCATTCATCAAATGAGCTGGAGAAGGAAATGGTAAACCACTGCAGTATCTTTGCCAAGAAAACCCTAAATGAGACATGAAGGATTAGATACAACTAAACAAGTGTTATTAATATTTTTGTATATTTCATTCCCTTTGTTTACTTAACCTCTTTGGTGTACACGCCTAGCAGTGTCATCATTAATTAAAATGACATGTAAACTTTAATAACCTTTTAAGTATAATTCCAAATTGTTTCCCAGAATGACTGTACTAATTCATAACACAGAAGCCAGTGAGACCCCAAGTTAACTAAGCATCTTTTAGTCATCCAAATTTACCTTCATCTGGAGAGGAGAAGGAAGGGGAAGGGGAGGCGGACGGAAAAAAGGAGGTGAGTTACCCAGCTAGTTGGGTCGCATTCGTCCAGCTGCATCTACTCACAGCTTTGTCCTTTGTTGCTGAAGAAGACCATGCCATCAGAGAAATGAGGACATGACTTGCACTTGGTTTTGTTCTGTGCAGGTCACCAGACTCACTTCTCCTCCCACCCAGTAGCAATATTACTAGATCAAATGGCATGTGTACAATTTTATAGTCCCCTGAGCATGGTTCCAAATTGTTCTACAGAATGATTGGGCCAATTCACAGCTCCATCAGCGATGCATTAGTGGACCTATTTCCTCACATCCCTTCTGGACCACCCAGGAAAATATAAATTCCTTGAGGGCAAGAGTTATTTCTTTGTCTTTGTATTTCCAGCATCTACCATAGTGCCTGGAACATTGTAGGTACTTAAATAATGCTTATTGAGTTGAGTTGAATTGAACTGAATTGAACTGAAAGGACTTGATGTAGTTTGCTAACCAAAAGTCACTGCCACATCAGGATTAGGAACTTTAGCAAAAGGAGGAGTATAAATAGCATTTTTAAAAACCTCACCATTTCAATCAGCCAGAATAATGGAAAATCCCGTTCACAAAATGCCATCTTTTAAATTTTTGACATATGAATTGACTCTTCTCCCAAATCTAATTATAAGTTTAGTGTATGCGAGAGATTGCAGCTGAGTCAATATGGTTTCTGAAACTGTGCATAGCAATCAATATATCTCACCAGGGCATAGTTTTTAAAAATCGATTTGTCACTGTAGAGCTGAAATAAAAGAACAGAACAGCCCCACCCCCCCATCCACAGACCCTCATCCCCCCCAAAGAAAATAACATCCCCTTCTTTGCCATGAACAGGACTGTATAAAGGAACTGGCTTATATCCCACAGGTTGCTCCATCTTAAGGGAAATATATATTGAGATGATTCCTTACCCACTGGGCCCTGGATTTGAAGGAAAAAAGTTAGATTTCTCTAAGATTAACTTGTCTTTCCCCAGTGCTCTGCAGAGAAGCTTATACCAACACTTTGAGGAAGGTTTCCTTCTCATAACCCTGCATGCAAACTTTTACTTACTTCTGTGTGAAATTAAATATTTTAAAATAAATAAATAACCTTACAAAGTCCTATTGGCCCAGGTAATCAGTACACTGGCAGCCAGCAAACCCTTTTCTTTCTCCCTCAGTAATATTAGACTCTAGCTCTCACCTTTGTAATGACTTTCCCAGAAGTTTTGAATGCTGTGGATAAGCTCACTTACCTTGGTAGTGTATTTTCCAGGGATGTATACATTGACAGTGAGGTTGGCCCACGCATTGCCAGAGCTAGCTCAGTGTTTGGGAGGCTCTGAAGAAAAGTTTGGGAGACAAGAGGTATTAGACTGACTACCCAACTGAAGATCTACAGAGCAGTTGTGCTGACTCACTGTTATATACCTGTGAAACCTGGACAGTCTACCAGCACCATGCCAGGAAATTGAATCACTTCCATATGAACTGTCTTAGGAAGATTCTGTAGATTACCTGGCAGGAGAAAGTACCAGACACTGAGGTCCTTGCTTGAACTAAACTGCCAAGCATTCAAACTATGCTTCAGACAGCTCTACTCCAATGAGCTGGACACATTGTTCAAAGGCAAAATGTACACTTGCCAAAAAGACTATTTTGTGGAGAACTCACATGGGGCAGATGATCACATGGTGGTCAGAAAAGGTAACACAAGGACACCCTCAAGATCTCTCTCAAGAACTTGGGAATTGATTGTGTGACGTGAGTGTAAGTGTGAGACACTTACACAGGACTTGCTGAGGTTTGGGGTGCTTGGGGACCCCGAAATACCGACACATTGAGTCCTACTCGAATGAATTCGACAAAAACCTTCTTAAAACCAAAGAAAAACAAAGTTTATTAAAGATTTACCATACTAGGTTGACTCTTAAGGAGCCTAAGCATTGGTGATGCTTGTATTAACAAGCAGGCCAGATACAATCTCAGCTAGACGAAGTCTGAGCTGGATTGAATCTGAGTGCCCTCCTGGAGGTGATGGAATTTATATACAGAAAGTTTGTGGGAAAGATCTCGGGGATGGTCTTGATGAGACTGGGGTGTAATCAATGGTGGGAGACAGCTGGAGGCGATGGGGGGGTGTAAGACAATAGAGGGCTTGGGTAGGAAGAAGGTGGGTCAATCAAGAGGTAACAGACAATGGAGGGGCAGAATAGGCCAAGGACAACAGAATTGAGTATGAAAAGCTGGGTTAAATGGGAAAATTCAAGGGGAGTTCAAATAAGTTCTGAGAGACTGTACCTCATCATGCCCACATCAGAAAGGGTGCTGTGCTCTATGAGCAAAGCACAAATGAAACAGCAAAAAAATGTAGGATGCACAGATTTGGAGTAACCACCCCAAATGTTCACACAGACTATTTGTGCCCAACCTGTGGTAGAGCATTCCGAGCTCGTATTGGTCTGATCAGCCACAGTCAGACACAATGAAACTTCACTTTATCATGGTGATGTCATTTTGGTCCTCTTCCAGAACGAAAGACAACGAACAACCAATGCCAGAGTGAGAATCAAGACATCACACAAATACACACACACACACACACACACACACACACACACACACACACATACACACCACTCTCGTAGAATCATAATAGTTCAAACAAGAAAGAATCCTGCCAATCATTTAATCCAATCCCTTCTTTCACTTAGTTTACAGGAAAGGAAACTGGCACCTTGAGAGCAGGAAATGTTTTTACATTTTCTTTACATCTCTAGTGTTTAGCATAATGCTAGGCCCTTAGTCAGTATTTAATATTTAATTAATTTAATTATCTAATTAAATTAAATATTTCATAAGCTTATTAGTTGATTGACTGATCCCAGGCCTGCTTATCAGTTAAGGGTAAGAAATTTAACACTCATATAGCTAAATGGGAAGTAGCCAGAAGGCACTGGCACCTTTCAATTCAAATGACAAACATTTATTAAGCATCCATTCACTATCAAGGCAATCTATCAATCAACAAGCATTTCCTAGACTTACTGTGCTGGGTGCTAAGGATGAATAGAAACCTCCAGACTTCCAGAAGCTTACCAGCTTGGTGGAGACAATACTAATCCTAAAAGTAAATGCAAATCATATGCAAAGTAGTGCTGGGTAATTCCTCAAACACATACACGCACTGAAAAAAAAAAAAACAGAACAGCTAGGTGGTGCAGTGGATAGAGCATCAGTGCAGGAGTCAGGAGGACCTTAGTTCAAATCTCACCTGAGACATTTGACACTCACTGTGTGACCTTGGTCAAGTCACTTCACCCCAATTGTCTCATCCTAGGTCATCTCCAGTCATCCTGATGAATATCTGGTCACTGGATTCAGATGACTCTGGAGGAGAAGTGAGGCTGGTGTCCTGCACAGCCCTCCCTCACTCAAAACAGAGTCAAGTGTAAGTCATGTCCTCATTTCTCTGACGGCATGGTCTTCTTCAGCAACGAAGGATGAACACACATACTCACTGACCATTTGGAAAGAGCCCCAAGTCTTAAGCAGCCCTTCTCTATCCATGAGGACTGAGCAGATCCACTGTTGACAAAACAGGGTGAAACTTAATCAACCAATACTTATTAAGCACCCACTATGTGCCAGGCAGGGCAGCTAGGTAGTACAGTAGATAGAGCGATGCAACTGGACTCAGGAAGACCTGAATTCAAATAAGACTTCAGACACTTTCTAGCTATGTGACCCTGGGCAAGTCACTTAACCCTGCTTGCCCCAGTTTCCTGATCTGTAAAATGAGCTGGAGAAGGAAGTGGCAAACTATTCTAGTATCTCTGCCAAGAAAACCCCAAATGGGGTCACAAAGAGTCAGACACAACTGAAATGACTGAATAACAACCACAAAAATGGGCAAGGCACTGTACTAAACCTAGTCAAGTTTCACTTAATGTTGTGTCAACCTGTTCTCTGCTGGCAAAACCAGAGATGACTAGTTAAGTCATCTCACGCATCTCTAATCCAAAGGCATGAACAGCAGCCTAAATTAAAACCAAGGCTTTGCAGAGTCTATTCTAAATTCAAATATGTCCAACAATTTGCCTAAGCTTGATACCTCTCTCCTACCACTACTATCAGCTTTGGATCACAACCTGATCCAAGAGAAAAAAAACATTAACTTGGAGTCAGGCAGGCCTGAATTCAAGTGTCAGATGTGACCCTGACTAACTATATAACCACAGGCAGGTAATTAAAAAAAAAAAGAATTCTGAATTTATTATTACGCAACCTGGGACAAATCACTTAATTTTCCCAGGGCCTCAGTGTCCTCATCAGTAAAATGAAGGCGTTAGATTAGACGACCTCCCAGCTTCACTCTAGCTCTGTGCCTCAGTTTCCTGACTCAGTAAAGTAAGAGAGTTGGACTAGATGGTCTCCTAGAATCCTAGTTCGATATCAATTACACAATACATTTTTCTGAGTTCTGTTGCCTCATTTACAATATAGGGATTATAATACTGGTGTGCTACCTACCTCATAGACCTAGTATGAGGAAAGTACCTTACAAACCTTAAAGCACTCTAGAAATATGAGGTGTTTTATTCCCTTTAGGGCTATACCCACAGTAGACTCTCTGACAGAGACTAACAATGAATGAATGAATGAAAAGGCATTTATTAAGGGCTATTTGCTAAGTTCTGTTGTTTACCCTTTGCTCTCAAAAAGGACCATGACATCAGAAAGTGATGCCATGACTCTCAAGTGAATTAGATTTAAGTGAGGAAGGCCTGTGCAAGGTCATCAGTCTCACTTTCTCCTCTGAGAAGAACTGGGTTACAAATATAACAGCAAGACAATCCCTTCCCTCAAGGAGCTTGTATTCCAATAAAATAAGACAGCACAAATAAGACTTCAAGAGTTAGAAACCAGGATAAGGAGGGCACAGCAGCTTGGTTTGGAAGTGACAACCAGCAAGGGGCCTTATTCCAGGCCAGATTAAGTCAATGACTCACTTATCAGAGTCCAGTTTACCAGGAAAACAAGTCCAAGTTCCAATGGAGGAAAGATTCTACTAACCAGCACAATTTGTCAAATAGGGAAAGAACTATAACAGAATCTATAAAAGAAACTATAAAAGATTCAGGTAAATAAAAAGCTCTTAGAATGTCAGTGCTGGGAAGGTGCATAGGACATAGACGGCAATCGGGGAGTCATCATTCCTCATCAGGGAATTCCCTTTACCAATGAACTCAACGACTGAGTTTCTATCCGATTTCTCTTTTATCATCTGAACCTTCATTGAGGCGAAGTTTTTTGCTGGTGTAAGGTCTTGCCTCAATGTAGATAGGCTGCTGACTGATCAGGGAGGCAGCTGCTGAGAGTTAGGGTGGCTGCAGCAATTTTTTAAAATAAGACAGTAATAAAGTTTGGATCAACTCTTCCTTTAACTTGAACACTGAGAGGCCATTGTAGGGTTATTCATTGTCCTAGTTTCAATACTGTTGTGTCTTAGGGAATGGGGAGACCCAAGGAGAGGGAGGGAGAAGGGAACAACCCATAAGTGGAGCAGTCAGAACATACATCATTTATCAGTTAAATTCACATCATCCCATATGACCGAATTTGTGGTGCCCCTAAACAATTACAGTAGTAACATCAAAGATCACTGATCACAGCTCACCATAACAGATATAATAATACTGAAAAAGTTTGAAATAGTATGAGAATTGACAAAATGTGACACAGAGACACAATGTGAGCATGTGCAAAAATGGCACCCACAGACTTGCTCAATGCAGGGCTTCCACAAGCCTTCAATCAGTTAAAAAAAAAAACATAATATGAGTAAGATTCAGTAAAGAAAGCTAAGCACAATAAAACAAGTATGCCTGTACTTCCCTTGGTGATCTCATTGGCTTACATTAATTTAATTACCATGTCTGCGCTGAGGATTCTCACATCTGCCTTTTCTGCCCCAATGTTTCTGCTGACTTCCAGTCTCGCATCTGCTTTTCAGACAGTTCAAACAAGGTGTTCCATAGATATCTTAAACTCACTATGTTCAAAACATAACTCACTGTTTTCCCCCAACCTCTCTTCTTCTCCCTTCACTATAACTGTAGAGGTAACACTATCCTCCCAGTCCACCAGACTCAACTTTGGAGTCATCCTCCTCACTATATCTCTTATCCCCTTATGTCCAAGCTGTTGCCAAAGTTTGCCAAAAATATAGTCTTTGTAACATCTCCCAAATATGCCCCTCCTTCTCTCCTCTGACACTACCACCAGAACCCCATCACCTCAAACTTCAATGATTGCAATAGCTGCTATCAGCAGGGTCTACCTGTGTCTCTCCCCACTCCAATCCAACGTCAATCAGCCACTATGTGATTTTCCTAAAACATGGGTCTGATCATGTCACACACACACACAGACACACACACACACACACACACACACACACACACGCTAAAATAAACTCTAGTGGTTCCCTATAGCCTCCAAGAGCAAATACAAAATGTTCTATTTTACAGTCAACGACCTCCACAACCCAACCACCTCCAACATTTTGAGTGTTCTTATACCTTAGTTCCCTCCATGTATCCCTTGGATCCAGTTTCCCTGGCCTCCTGACTGTTCCAAGAATGAGAATAATGCCATCCCTCCACTCTCCCACATGCCTGGAATATTCTCCCTCCTCACCTCCAACTATTGACCTCCCTGGCTTCCTTGAAGTCCAAACTAAAATCCCACCTTCTACAGAAAACATCTCCCAGTCTTTCTCAATTCCTTCTCTTTTAATTATTTCCTTTTAATTCTATATGTAATTTAATTTGTATAATATAATATATAATATAATATATATATATATATGTTTATAGGTTGTCTCCTGCATTAGATTGTAAGTTCTTTGAGGGCAGAGACTATCTTGACTCTTTTTGTATCCCTAGCACCTACACAGTGCCTGGCACGTAGTAGGCACTTAATAAATGCTTATGGATTGAATTATAGTAGTTTCATTGTGTGTTGTTTTCTTAGCTGCATTTACTTCATTCCACATCAGTTCATGCTGATCTTCCCATGCTTCTCTGAACTCATTGAATTCCTCATTTCTTATAGCACAGTAATGTTCTTCTATTCATGTAATATTACATTCATGTACCACAATTTGTTAAGCCATTCCCCCATCTGTGTACCTGTCCTAGCTCGACCCACATCCCAAAAGAATACGAACTCCTTAAGAATAGAAACTATTTCACCTTTATCTTTGTATAACCAATGTCTTGCACATTATAGTTATTTTATAAATGTTTGCTGAATAAATTGATCCCCATCCAGGAAAAAGAGGCAACCAGAGAGAACAGCAAAGTTTTCATGCAAAACACATCCTCTCTGTTGGCCCATCCAACAGTCCACCCACTGAAGGAAGTTAAAAAAAAAAGTCCCAGCCAAAATGGTTTTTATCTAGTACAGGGAAAATATATTTGTTTTTCCTTCTCTCATCTCTGACACTGAGTCCAGAACCATCCGTGCAAAGACTGGGTTCTAGACATAGATAGTAAAGTGAGCTAACACTCCACTATTGGTTCAAACATTCTGGACTCCAAAGGCACCTAAGATTTGAGAGGAAAAGTAGTTTAGGCCTCCTTTACATAGAAGATGGGCCAAAATATGGTAGAAAACAAAGACAGAGTCAAGCCAAGAGTCAGAAGTCACATGCTCAAATCTTGATTCTGCCACTAATTTGGTAAATTATTTTGGGACTTTTATTCACTCTAGTCTGTCATGAAATGACATCTCTAAATGATCAAGACCCCTTCACTCGGACAGTCTATGAGATTTCCTCTAAGGTAAAATTAGATAAAACCAATCAGAACATGAAAAAAAATCCCTGTCACATGTTAAAAAAAAAAACCCACATTCTAATCTAGAGAAGAGTTTGGTTCTGTGGGGAAAGCCAAAGGTTCCTCTAACCCCAGGCCAGGCTATAATTAGCTCCCTTTTTAAAAAGAGGCTAATTAGAGCCTGGTCTAATCCTGATGCTCTGAAAAGCTTTGGGGTTTCATATTTTAAGAATGAAATTGAAAACTTGGAAAACGTTCAGAGGTCTCCTCCCCATCTCCTCCTCCCCGCTTCCTTCAAGTCTCAGCTACAATCCCACCTCCTACAGGAAGTCCTTTTCCAATTCCTTTTTATTCTATCACCTTCCTTCTGCTGATTCTTTCCCATTCATTCTACACATACCGTGCTTGTGCATTATTGTCTGCCTATTATCTCCCCTGTTAGACTGTGAACTCCTCCAAGGCATGGACCATGTTTTGCCTTTTTTGTATCCTCAGTACTTACAGTGCCTGGCACACATTGTTGTTCAGTCATTTTCAATCATGTCCAACTCTCCATGACTCCATTGGGGGTTTTCTTGGCATACTGTAGTGGTTCATCATTCCCTTCTCCAGCTCATTTGACAGATGAGGAAACTGAGGCAGAGTGAAATGACCTGCCCAGGATCACACAGCCAGCAAGGATCTGAAGTCAGATTTTAACTCATAAAGATGAATCTTCCTGACTCCAGACCTGACACTCAATGCACTATGGCGCCACCTATGCGCCCCATAGCAGACACATAATAAATGCTTATATACTGACTGGTCAATTAGGATGGTGGAGGGCCTCATGTTGATGCCATATAAAGATCAGTTGAAGGAATAGGAAATATTGAGTTTCGTTCTTGAAATACTTGAGTGGCAAAACTAGGAAATTTGTAAAGAAGTGAACTTTAGGCTTGTCATAAGGAAAAATCTCCTAATTAGTAATTACAAAGTAGCATGAACTGGCTGCCTCTGGTGCTAGTGGGGACCCTTTCCCACTCTGGAAGTCTTTAAACAGAGGCTATGTGACCACTTGTTGGGTTTGTTGCAAGGAATCCATTCTTGGTCAGATGCAAGTTGGACCACCAAGTCTCAGAATTCTCTTACTGATGTGAGATGCTGTGAGAAAGCAAATGGGTAGAAAGTGTGGCCCAGAGGAAATATGGGAGGGAGAGAAAGAGAATGAAGAAGTTACAACAGGAACAAGTTTGAAAATTGCTATCAAGGATAATGAATTGACTAACAACTGTTCTCTTCCTTGGAAGCTGTCCCTCAGAAAACACTAATGAAAATATGAGATAATTCATTTACTACAACAGTGGCCAGGAGCTCTGATGTGATAAACCAAGACAAAGGAGACAACGTTTAGCTAGTAATGGATTTTAAATATCCTCCTAACAGGGCTCTTGCCCATTAGCTTATGACAGTTTTGAAGGTTTTGTGAGCAAAAAGCAAGGCGCTATTAGAAATCCTTTTCATGAAGTGAAAGGCAATAATGACAGGAAAAAGCCACAGTCCGTCAAAATGGTTGCTGAGGCTTTCAAAACTCTAATCAGAGATAGGCAGAAGGCAGCTTTCTTGCACACTCAGCACCTCTTTGCTTGATTACCCAGAACATACTTCCACTTATGGACCCAACTCTGATCCCCGCACCACCAAGGAGCATTGGCATTCTGACTTAGGTTAGCTGACCCTAGCTCAGATTAGCAATCAGAAACCTATGAGCCTCGGTCTCGTACCAGAGTCTTAGTCCAGAAGACTTGAACAGAGAGTGGTGTGTGACTATGGATTCACTCACAAGCCCTTTGGAATGCAACACCATCCTTCGAGGTCCCATCTTAGCAACATCGAAGTGATCTCCAAAGTTACTGCTCCATCTCTATCATCCCCATATCCATTATCTGCCAAAACTTATCAATTCCATCTCCACTACATCTCTCAAATCCATGCCATTCACTCTTCTCTCATCATCTCTTCTCTGCTAGACTAATGCAATAATCTCTGAACTGCTACCCTTTCTTCAGTTCTCTCTTCTACTCCTATCCGTCCTCCACAAAGCTGCCAAAGTAATTTTCCAAAAGCTACAGATTGGACCTATACAAGTTGGACCCGTAATTGAATAAGAGGTGAAAGGAGAGGATTGCCTTTGGGAAATGGCAAAGTTCCTTTAATGTCTCTAAGCTTCCCATGAAAGCAAAGGACAATCTTTTTAATAGCAAGGTCTGTTGTATGGCAACAAATCCCATATGTAATATACCAGTCTCCCAAGAATTAGAAATGAATATTACACAGAGGACACTGGAAAGGCCCATGGTGGATGTGAGCAGGATATAGCATCTAACCAATATTGAACTTGGAAGCAAAATATGTCATCAAGGAATCATAAGATAGAAGGGGAAAATGGGATGCTCAAATGGCATGGACAAGAGATGATAGACAATAGACAGAGTGCTTCCCTGGCCTCCTTAAGATTTCAGAAGAAAGGAAGGAACACTTCTGGCTTCTAGCACATTAGATGGATCCCTCGAAGCAATAGGAAAGAATTGCATGGGACACATAGGCACAGATGGGATGGAAACTGCCTTAGGGGAAGCAATGACCACATTGAAGACCTCAGAACGAAATCAAAGTTTAGAGCCAGAAGGAAGGTCTTGGAATCCAATCCCCTCGTTTATTATGTGGTGAAACCGAGGCACAAAAAGGTTAAAAGCCCAGGGTCGTATACTCAGTAAATATCAGAGACAGGTCTTCCAGATGCAAAGTCCAGAGTCCTTCCCATTATGCCAAGCAGCCTCACAAGCCCACCAGAGTTTAATCTGATCATATGACTCTCCTCCTCAACAAACTCCAATGACCCCCTCCCCCCATTATCTTGAAGACCAAATCCAAATTCCTCTGTTTGGTGCATAAAAACCCTTCAAATCCTGGTCCCAACTTACCTTTCCAGTCTAATTTTAGACTATTCTCTTTGGTGGTGAAATAAATAGAAAACTGAACCCAGAGTAAGGAAGATCTGAATTCGAATGTGACCTCAGATATTTGCTAGCTGTGTGACCCTGGGCAATCACTTAACCTCCGTCTGCTTCAGTTTCCTCAGCTATAAAATGGGAATAGTAACACTTGGGTATTTTACTGCAAATTCAATAAGAGTAAACAGTTACAACATGGCCAGTAAAAAAGCTAAATTGAACTTAGGCCGCACTAAGAGAGAAATTTTGTGTCCAACACACAAGAGATGACCCTCTTGTTGAACACAGCCTTCATCGGGTCACATCTGGAGTATTCTGTTTAAATACAACACATTTTAGGAGGCAATGGGTGATACAGTAGTGGATAGAGTGTTGGATATGGAGGTAGAAAGGTCAGAGTTTGAATCCTGCCTCGGGCATTTGCTAACTGTGTGACCCTGGGCAAATCATTTCACTTCTCAGTATTGGTAAAATGGTGACAATATTACCATCTATTTCACAGAGTTGTCTAAGATCAAATGAGAAAATATTTACAAAGCACTTTGCAAAGCATGAAGTGCTAGTTGTTGCCATCCTCATCATCATTATTTTAGGAAAGACACTGACAAATTGGAGAGTATTCAAAGGAAGGACACCAGGAAAATAAGGGGACTGGAAACTTTTCACCTCCAGGGCCTAGCACATAGGAAGTACTTAATAATCACTTGCTGGTTGAAAGGATTTATTAAGGATGCCTAGCCTGAAGAAAAAAATAGAGAGGACTGAAAAGCTGTTTTCAAATATATGAAGAGTTGTCATGCATAATGGAGATTAAATCTGTTCTGCTTGGCCCCAGAACTATGAGTGACAGATGGAAGTTGGATAGATAGAAGCAAAAGTCACCTAACAACAATGCAGGAATAGAATTGGTTGCCTCAGGACAGTTATTTCCCTATCACTGGGTCTTCAGATCAAGACTGTAGGACTTGGGTCTGGGGTGCTTTAGAGAGATGCTTGCCCATTGAATGGCCTCACAGGCCACTGGCAACTTCAAGGTTCTGTTTCTCTGTCCACTCTCCTTAGCTAAGTAATCAACTGGTCCCAAAAAGAAACAAGCGTCTACATTCAAATAACTCCCCAGAATGGTAACCTGACTCAGAATTACCGAGACAGGCCTCAATCAGGATAAGTGTTCCAACTGGTTACGATGTAAAAATGAGACACAGTAAGAGGAGCTATGAAAAATTTTGGAGAATAGGAGAGGTACCCTAGGATTAGATGTGCTCAACCACTGTCATTCTCAAAAGGGTGAAAGAAAGGCAGTTTCTTTAAACATGGGCTGATGAACTCAACATTTATGCCTAGCAAAAATCTTAGGGTGAATTTCTGATGTGGTAATTTATGAGCACTTAGAAAGGAAATGGTAATCATTCAGAGCAAGCACAGGGTCGTTAAGAAAAAAATCACACCAAATAATTGGATGCTGGTAGACAGAAATTCCCCAAAGGTCATTTACTCAAGCATCATCTTCTCAGGGGTTCATCCTTCCATCTGTTGGCTCACTTCTCACACTGTCAGAAGCAGCCTTAAGACTCTTCTCTTTCCTGTCTCTCTCCTTCTGGAAATGAGTTCTTCTTGAACTCAACTACATGATAACTGGAAAAGTTCTATCTACCACAAATGTTAGGTTATACCCTAGATGCAAAGAAGTGGAACCAAAGTAGGAAGCCAACAACTAAGGAAAGGCCCAATTGTAATCAGTCTTTTTTCAGTCATATCTGGCTTTTTGTGACCCCATTTGTGGTTTCTTGGCAGAGATACTTGTGGTTTGCCACTTCATTCTCTAGCTCATTTTACAGATGAGGAAACTGAGGCTATCAGGATTAAGTGACTTGCCTAGGGCCTCACACTTAATAAGTATCTAAGGCCAAATTTTAACTCAGCGATATGAGTCCTCCTAAATCCATGATGGGCGCTCTACGCTTATCATGAATGTGCTACCTCCCTGACCCTTCAAATTTTAATACATGAATGTAATGAGACATTATAATGCTAAAATATTACGATGCTCTGAGAAATAACAAATCTGAAGGATTCGAAGAAACATGGGTAGACTTATATGAACTAAAGGCAGAATGAAGTCAACAGAATCAAGAAAACAAGATATTCAATGACTCCCACTATGTAAACGAGAAGAAAGAAAATAAATAGAATTGTGGACTCTAATTAAAATGATCAAGTTTGTCCTGGAATAGTAGTTGAGAAAATAAACCTTTCTCCCTTCATTGGATTAAATGAGATAACATTGACAGTACTTTTCAAATTTTACAGAACTATATAAATGCTAGCTACTATTGTTATTAATATTAATGCTGAGATGGGGAACAAGAGTTGTGGAATATTTCATATATTGTTGGACATAGATGGTGTTAGTCATTTTTACTTAATTTTTTTCCTCTGTCTTTCTTACATATGTTACAAGGGAAAGTTTCCCTGGTATAGGAATCCGAGAGGGATATGTTCAATTCAATCCAATTAAAGGTTCATTAAGCACCTACTATGTGCAAAGAGATGCAAATAAGAAAAAGACAAGGGCATAACACACAAAACGAAACTGAAAGTGAGGGGGGAGCGGAGTCACCAGTGGGTACCCAGCAAGCGGCCATGCTATTCTACTGACTCAAAACCAAGCTAAGCTGCTGATGGAAAAAGAGTTACCCAGAAAGTCCTGAAAGTTCCGAGGCCTCTTTAACAGAAGGCTTTGGGAGGAATCTATTGCTCCACCCTCCAATCAGAGAGGAGAGGCAACTGAGGGAGTTGAGAAGATGTTGAATATCAGAAACTAAGTTAATCTGAATGGTGATGAGATTTCAAGTGCTCAATTTACCCTGGGGAAGGCAAGACAGTGCATGGAGTTGAAACCTAGCAGAGCTGCTGATGGAAAACAGAGTTAGCTTCTCAGTAAATACCCTTTTATTAAAAGTTAACTGGTCAAATTGATATTGGAGTGCTAATTATTGCAATTGGTGGCAATTTCTGTGGGGGAAACACAATGGAATGGGGTCTCAAGCTAATAGCATTACAAGAATCCCTAGAATCTTGTAGAGAACAGTAGTTTTGCTCTGGGAACCCAACCTGCTTATGCATGTATGGGTTGAGAAAGTGAATTCAGAGTCTACACTGATGTTTACTAACAGGGTATACTGGGAAATTAGAGGAGGAAAAAGATTTATAGAAAGAGTAAAGGCAGCCCAGCTGGTGTACCTTATGGCCATATCAAACACTAAAAATGCCCAAGAGTACTATATTTTCCTTCTCTCTTATTAAGTGAGTTCTTACTATATTTGGGCCAAGTCATGTCAAGGGAAGTCTCTGCTCTGTGTGTCAACTATCTGTTGTTCCAAACCATCTGTCTTCCATTAATGAAATATTCCAGCATCAGTCATTAATAAGTACGTGTACACTAAATGTGCCAGGAACACTTCACAAAAATTAATTCCCAATGTAGGGAAACATTGATGACTCCATACAGCTTCTAAGAAGTGAATATTGATCAAGTTGCAGAGGACCTGTGTTGAAGCAAAATCAAAAAGTGGGGAAACTTATTGATTATCACCAATACATCCCCAAGATAGGGCTGATGCCGTATGTAAGCACATTTGATGCTTACTATCTGTATACCCTTGCAAGACATTTGGGTCTCAGTTTCCTCAATTGTAAGATTCGGGGTTAGGATAGATGACCTTCTAGCTCTAGATAGAGCCATGATTCTATGTAGAAAATCCGAAGCCTCCCTCCTTTTGTGCTGCTATGTCTGCAATTGCCAGTGCTTACATGGTACCGATAGTTGGCATGAAACTTGGTCTACAAGCCAAGACAAAGACTCACTCTCCCTCTAGATATGCCTAGGAGAAAAGCATAATAAATGTTCTCAATTCTTCATCTCAGACCCAGTTGACTGTAACTTACACCCTTCAATATATTTGCTAGGATACATAAATTTTTTTCATGGGTTTCTTGTTATTTCTCTGGAATGTTGTTATATTTAACATATAACCACTCCTATCAAGGTTGGGAAAGGTGAAAAGATGTGTAATAAGGAACCACACAGGATCTGAGTTAATTATGCTCACTTGTAGGTCACCCCACAGAATGTTACTTGACTGGTTTCTGTATTTAATTGTATCATTCTGAACTGTGGTGTAATCTACAGGGTATATTTGAATAATTTCTTACTAATTAATAAAATTATACATCTTTAGTTAATTAAGTTCACTGCCTCTACCAATTCATCAAGTAAGGAAAAAGCTTCTTATTCAATAATATTAACTCTCTTAATCTCTTCAGATTAAACAAATATTAAAGTTGCTGAATATATAAGGTACTAACAATTAAATTAATAATATAACAGACACATAATTATTTACAATATTTTAGCTGTAAGAATGATTACAATCAGAATTTCCTCAAACCCTCAACAAATGACTTCACTTCTGCAGTATCCCATAAGTTTTGGTAGGTTGTCTCATTGTTGTCATTCTCTTGAATGAAGTTGTTGACTGTTTCTATAATTTGTTGTTTAACCAACTCATTCTTTAAGATTAGATTCTTTAGTTTCCAATTAATTTTTGCTTTATTTTTCCATGGCCTTTTATTAATATAATTTTATTGCATTATGATCTGTGAAGGATGCATTGACTATCTCTGCCATTTTGCACTGGATTGTGAGGTTTTTATGCTCTTAGTACATCATCAGTTTTTGTATATGTGCCACATACCACTGAGACAAAGGTATATTCCTTTCTATCCCCATTCAATTTTCTCCAGAGATCTATCATATCTACCTTATCCAGATATTTTTCACCTCCTTAACTTCTTTCTTATTTATTTTGAGGTTAGATTTATCAAGTTCAGAGAGGGGGAGGTTGAGGTCGCCCACTAGTATAGTTTTGCTGTCTGTTTCTTCCTGTAACTCCCTTAACTTCTCATCTAAGGATCTGGATGCTATACCACTTGGAGCATATATGTTTAGTAATGATATTGCTTCATTTTCAATGGTGCCTTTTAGCAGAATATAGTTTCCTTCATTATCTCTTTTGATTAGATCTATTTTTCCTTTTGTTTTATCTGAGATTAGGATTGCTATCCCTGCTTTTTTTTACATCAGCCGAAGCATAATATATTCTACTCCAATCTTTTACGTTTACCCTGTCTGTATCCCCCTGTTTCAAATGTGTTTCTTCTAAACAGCATATTGTTGGATTATAGTTTTTAATTCATTCTGCTATCTGTCTCCATTTTATGGGAGAGTTCATCCCATTCAGATTCACAGTTATGATTACTATCTATGTCTTTCCCTCCATCCTCTTTTCCCCATTGATACTTTCTCCCTTCCCCTTCACATCAGTCTTCCCTCCCTTCTTTCAGCCCCCCTCCCATTTATTCCCTTTTTCCCTTACTTATTCCCTCCCTGTTAGCCTCCCCTCCCCTTTCTTTCCCTTTTCCCTTCCTACTGCCTGTAGAGCTAGTTAGATTTCTATACTTAACTAAGTTTGCTGTTCCCTCCTTGAACCAAATCAGATGAGAGTAAATGTCAAACAATGCTCATCTACTTCTCTTTCCCTCTACTGTAATATGTTTTTGTGCCTCCTCCTGTGATGTAATTTATCTTTTTCTGCCTCCTACTCTTCATTTTCATATCTCCTATTACAATCCTTTCACACCCTTAAATCACATTATCATCACATCATTTAATTTATACCCACTCTCTCTATGTATATCCCTTTTAAATATCATAATAAATGTACAATTCTCAAGAATAACAAGTATCATCTTCCCTTATAAGAATGTAAACAGTTTGCCCATACTGAATAACAAGTATTTTCCCCCTGTTTACCTTTTTATGCCTCTCTTGAGATTTGTGTTTGAAGATCGAATTTTTTATTGAGCTCTGGCCTTTTCATCAGGAAGGTCTGGAAATCTATTTCATAGAACGTCCATCTCCTTGCCTGAAATATGCTAAATTTTTCTGGGTAATTGATCCTTGGTTGTAGTCCCAGCTCCTTTGTCTTATGAAATATCATACTCCAATCCCTACAATCTTTTAATGTAGAAGCTGCAAGGTCCTGTGTGATCCTGACTGTAGCTCCTTACTATTTGAATTGTTTCTATCTGACTGCCTGCAGTATTTTCTCCTTCATTTCTGGAATTTGGCAATGTTATTCTTTGGTGTTTTTAGTTCAGGATCCCTTTCAGGAGGTGAATGCTGGATTCTTTCCTTGACTATTTTGCCCTCTGGATCTAGGACCTCTGGGCAGTTTTCCTTAATGATTTCTTGGAAGATATTGTCCAGGCTCTTTTTATCATCATGACTTTCTGGTAGACCAATAATTCTTAGATTTTTCTTTCCTGGATCTATTTTCCAGGTCAGTTGTTTTTCCAATAATATTCCAATATAATTTTCCAATATTTTTCTCATTCTTTAGACTCTGTTTGACTGATTCTTGATGTCTCATAGATTCATTAGCTTCTACTTGCCCAATTCTATTTTTATCAAATTGTTTTCTTCAGTTAACTTTTGCATCTCTTTTTCCATTTGTCCTATTATTCCTTTTAAGGAGTTATTTTCTTCAGTTAGTTTTTGTACTTCGTTTTCCATGTGTTCAATTTTCCTTTTAAATTCTTCCATGATTTTTTTTTATTATATTTTTAAAATTATTGGCCTGTTTTTCTCCTTTGTCTCTAATCTGGCTTTTAAAGTTCTTCTTGAGCTCTTCCAAGAACGCTCTTTGGGCTTGAGACCAGTTCATATTCCCTTCTGAAGTTTTAGATGGGAGTACAGTCTCAGTGCTGACCTCTGGTTTTTGTGTTTTGGTCTTCGTCCCCATAGAAGGATTCTATGGTGTTTCTTTTCTGGTTTGTTTCTTGCTCATGATGATCACGCTTTTCATGACTTTAAAAGTAGATCTCTGCTTCTGGGGCAGAGGGGGCTCTGTCCAATGGTTCTTATGCTTAGAACTTGAGGTTTTGTATATTATGGCCTCTGATTCTTTCAGCTAGAAGCTAAAATGCTGCAGCTTACCTGGTGCTGAGCTGGCTGATGTGTCAAAGCAGAGACCAGGTGAAGTCTTTCTGAGTTTCCCCAGAGTTACCTTGGAGCTAGCTGCATTAAGTGTGGGGGAAGGTGTGGTCTGGCCACAGGAGGTCTAGTCTCCTGAGCTAGAGCAAAGGCAAGCTTAATGGTTCACCAAGTACTGTGTTCGTATCTTCCTGATTCCCCTGGCTGTGTTGAGGCATGCCTGGGGTCCTGGTGTTGGTGATTATAGACTCTACCCCCCTGGGGCTCAGGATCTCCTCCTGGTTTGCTGAGGTGGGGCTGCCTGGGACAGCTCTGGTCCTGCACTGGTCCCCTTCAGTCACATCAAGAGGGACTCCCTTTGTGATTGTCCTAGTTTCATGGTTTAAGAGACTGTTTACCCCTTTGACTGATCTCCCTGTTACAGAATTTTTCCTGGCAAAATATTCTCCGGGTTTTTTAAGGTCAACAAGGGGAGAGGAGTAGCATTGACAGATCATTCTGCCATCTTGGTTCCTGGAAGTTCAAGTAGATAACTTACAGACATTTAATCTGTGGGCTAATACTCTCAGGAGTGGCTGCTGCAGTTACCTGGGGTTCTGTGATTCTCTCTCACTCACTTCCACTAGACTCCCTGTCCTGGGCTGATATGTTTGAGAATTCTCAGTGATGCTGCTGCTTCAAACTGCCCAGGGCTTCCTGCTTGGCTTTGTTATGGAGGGGTCCACGCTGGTACAACCTGTGCGATGTGTGCTCCTCCATGCAATAGATCCTTCCCATCAACCTTCTAGTCTGTCCTGTGTTGGAAATCTGCCATAGTCTGTCTCCTATTGTATTCTGCCACTCTAAAATTTGTTCAGATTCTCTTTTTAAAGGTATCTGAAGGAGTCTGTATTAGAGCTTAAGTAAGTACTTGCTCTTACTCTCCCATTTTGGCTGTGCTCCCTTCTCTTCACTTCTGAGGACACAACCACACTACTCAATTCATCCAGAGTAATATATAATATGTTAATAAGTATTGTCTTCATCTCTTTGCAAGATAAAGATTAAAACAATTACATTAAGAAAGAAGGGCTCTCCATCCTTTCTTTTTCTCCAGCTTCTCTCCAGCTATGTTAAAAAAGAGTATCTGTACTTCTTTCAAGTAATTATTCTTAGTAATTTTACTCCCCATGAAATTCTCTTTATTTATAAAACAACAGTTGATAAAATATGTGATAACATGACTTTTAATAAGAAAAATGTTTCTCCTCACTTTTTTCCTCTCTTCTCCATAGTTCCTCTCACAGATCAAAATTAAATTCACAAACATTCCCTCTGACACCAAAGGGCAAAACACCTCACAGAATGACATAGCTCTCCCAACTGTCAGCCAAATCACCTTTTCCACATTATCCCATTTGGTTCTTAAAGAGAAAGTAACAATATTCATAATTTTCATGAAAGAATCTAGTGAAATGTGTATTATGCATCTATTTAGAAAACTTTTCCTATTAAAATGTGAGGAACAAATAGGATAGACTAATCATCTCTCCAGCTTCCAAACCTAAGAATAATACTTTCCACCCAATTAATGAAGTCAGACCAATGTATCAGAAAGGTCCATGGGAAATAGAAGAAAGTAGAAGAAAATTAGCTTTTATACAGTGTCTACTACATTCTAGGTACTGTGCTAAGCACTTTTTACAAATGTTATCTCATCTGATCCTCACCACCCCACAGCATAAATGCTATTATTATACCCATTTTATAGTTGAGGGAAAGTGAGACAAATAGAGGTTAAGTGATTTTGCCCAAGGTCACAGAGTTAGTAAGTACCTGAAACTGGATTTAAACTTCTATATTCACTGCACCAACTGCTTCTGCCATATGACTTACAAAGCACTGGCAAGGAAACTGAAATGAATCTTAAAAGAGATGACAGATTTATGAATGCTACAGGCCCATCAGTGAAATTAAGAAAAATACTTTACATTCCTTTAGTACTTTAAGGTTTACAAAGTATTTTCTTACAATAACCTTCTGAGGTAGCTCAAGGGACTTTATCCCCTTTCGCTAGATGAGGCTACTGAGAGTGATAGAGGAGAGATGATTTGCCCAAATTCACATGGCTAGTAAATTCTAAAACTGAAACTTGAACTTGGGCCTCAACTTTCAAGTTTAGCAGATTCTCCATTACATACTATCTCTTGCCTGTCAACTCATGTAAGATTCATTTCTATTTCATTGTCAATGATTTATAAGTCATATAGCAGAGGTGGTTGGTGGTGCAGTGGATACGATGACAGGCCTGGAGTTTATATCCAAGGAACTTGGAACTTACTAGCTGTGCTACCCTGGGCAAATCACTTAACCTCTGTTTGCCTCTGGTTTCCTCAAAGATAGAAGAGGCACAAGCCTAAAGATGAGATATTCATTTGACTTTAGGGGACCATTTATTAAGCACCTACTCCATGCTAAGTATTATGTTAGGGACTATTTAAAGACAAAAATGTAACATTAGGGGAAAGAATGTATTATCCAGAGAAGCAAATTAAAAATATATACTGAGTAAGAACAGGAGGGAAGGGTATAACTGGGGGAATAAGGACTGGCTTCCTGTAGGAGAAGACACTTAGGCTTCTAGAACATGAAGTGAAGAGGGAGGGCATTCTAGTTTTGGGGGGACAACATGGCCAAAAGCAAGGAACTCAAAGATGGAATATAACATGTGGATAACTATTAGCAATTACAGGTCATTATGGTTGGAATGTGCATGTGTGAACAACAGTAAAATGAAATAAAATCAGCTTATGAAGAGCTTTAAAAACCAAATGGAAGAATTTATATTTTATCCTAGAGGCAAGAAGGAATCACTAGAGCTTCTTAGCCAGTGGAATGACAGAGTCAGTGCTGTGCTTTGAGAATATCAATGTGGCAGTTATGTGGGAAATGGATTGGAGAGAGAAAATGAAAGCAAAGTGAACCAGTTAGTCTGGCTATAGTCTGGATGAGAGATAATGAGGTTCTGAACAAAGGTGGTGACCATATGAATGAAATGGAAATACATGTGAGAAATACTGAGATAGAATCAATGAAGAATTGAGATTGAGCCCTAAGTTACAAATCTTAGTGATTGGAAAGATGGTAGAGTCCTCAAGAAGTTAGGAAGAGAGAGAGAGTTTGGGGAAAAATGAGTTCTGTACAAGTCATTCCCCAACAGATAAGTGGTCAAACCACATGCAAAATCCCTGGGGGTGGGGTAAAGGCTTCATTTTCCAGATGCATTTCCTTAGCAAATTCTGCTGTGTCTTTCCTGCAAAGTGTGGGCTGTTGTTCCTTGGGCCTGGTGGGGAGATAAGAGCAATGTGGGGAGATCTTCTCCAAAGAGAAAATAGTGTCAAGGCACAAGCAGCCCCTGAGCCCTAAAGAAAGGGTCATCTCCTTTTTCTGGGACTTTAGTAGTTGTAGCTGTGGTGCCCACAGCAGCACTGACCAGGCTGCATCTTGTTGGAGGCTACCTCCCCCAGGATGACTGCAGGAGTTGGGATGCGAGGAGAACCAGCAGTGGTCTGGCAACCACTTCCATTCCCAAGGTTCTTGGATTTACCTGCCCATCAACACTGGTGCACTGTGATGAGCGAAATTGTGGACATTTAGCTTTTCATATTGATGAGATATCTGGATGGAGAAATTCAGTAGACCGTATTCAGTGGTTGGGGTTGACAATGGGGAGGAAATGGACCCTTTCCTTCTCCACAGGTATTGCCCCCTTCATTGGAGCTTCACAGCTCCAGTTGGAGCAGGGTCTTTGGGCTGGGCATCACTGCATTCTTTTCCAAGGAGTGGTAGTGATGAGGAGATAATGATGGTGGTTTGACCCACCCTTCCACTTCGATAGTAGGTGTTAGTATGGATGTATCTCACTCAAAGTGAGAATGTGATAAGACCTTAGCCTGAAAGGGCTAGGGTCTCCCACTGCATCAGGTCATTGGACCCAGATGGCTCAGGAGAAGAAATTGAAGTTGGTGACCTTGCACAGTCCTCCCTCACTCAACTCAAAGTCGACTGCAAGTCATGTAATCATCTTGATGTCATGGTCCTCTTCAAGAACGAAGGACAAACACAGCAACAACACAAGTGGTCAAAGGATATGAACAGGCAGTTTTCAGAGGAAGAAATTAAAGCTACATATAGTCATATGAAAAAATGCTCTAGGGGGTGGAGCCAAGATGGCGGAGTAGAAAGACTCACATTTGCTAGCTCCGAATCCACAGCCCATAGATTTCCTGTAAAAAGAACTCCTGACAAATTCTGGAACAATGGAAGCCGCGCAGCAACACAGTGAAGGAGATTTCCGTTGCAGAGAGCCCTGAAAAACCGACCGCAAAGGTACCCCGGATGGGAGTGGAGTCCTGCCCAGCCGAGCGCTCCCCTCCCCC
>CM053773.1:217730732-217760295 GCA_028658325.1 Potorous gilbertii
CTTATCTGCTGGAACTCAGGTGGGGGCAGGGCCGCCTCTCAGGCTCAGTTCCCTCAGGGGGTTTATGCAGAGATCTTTTGTAATGGAGCTGGGGTGGAGCTCCCGCCTGCTCTGCAGGCCTCTGGCCAAGCAGCCTCTGCCTCTGCCTCTGCCCGAGCGGCCTCTGCCTCTGCAGCGGCCGCAGCCTCCCAAGGGAGTCCGAGTCCCAGAGATACCCCGCTCCCCTCTCAGCCCGTCTCTCTCACTGACCTGTGCATCTGTGGGTGGAGGGACCTTCACGGCCGCTGGAGATTCAGGTCCCTGAAGCCTGCTGGGCTCTGCTCACTCCTCTCAGTGCCGTGTGGCCGGGCAGAGCTCTGTGGCCGGGGTGGGGGAGGGGAGCGCTCCACAGGGCAGGGCTCCGCTCCCATCTGGGGTACCTTTGCGGTCGGTTTTTCAGGGCTCTCTGCAGCGGAAATCTCCTTCACTGTGTTGCTGCGCGGCTTCCACTGTTCCAGAATTTGTCAGGAGTTCTTTTTACAGGAAATCTATGGGCTGTGGATTCAGAGCTAGCAAATGTGAGTCTTTCTACTCCGCCATCTTGGCTCCGCCCCCAGAATTAATGAAAAAAGAGTAAAGAAAGAGAATTAACAGTACCAGATATTAAACTATATTATAGTAAGTCAGTAATTATCAAAACTATCTAGTACTGGCTATGAAATAGAAAAGTGGAGCGGAATAGGCATACACTGTATGGTAGGAAATAATTATAGTAACTGTGTGTTTGACAAATGTAAAAATTTAAACTTTTGGGATAAGAATTCACTATTTGGTAAAAATTGTTGAGAAAACTAGAAAGCAATCTGGCAAACATTGGGTATAGACCAATTATCTTACATCATTTACCAAAATAAAGTCAAAAGGGATGCATGGCCTAGATATAAAGAGAGATATCCTAAATAAATTAGAAGAACATGTAGCATGTTACCTATCAGACTTATGGATAGGAGAATTTATGAATAAACAATAGGTAGAAGCAATGTAATAATTTTGATTGTATTAAATTAAAAAGATTTTGTACAAATAAAATTGGTATAGCCAGGATTAGAAGGAAGGCAAAAACCCCCAAAGCAACAACAAATAAATAAAGATGGACAACTTAGAGTCTTAGAGAGTTGCCTAGAGTACCAGAAAGGTCATTGATTAGCCCAAGGTCAAATAGCGATCAGTGACATCAAGATCAGGTCTTCCTGACCCCAAGCCTGGCTTTCTGTCCACTAGACCATGCTCCCTCTCAATAAAACAAAATCAAATTAAGAACATTTTTCTACAGACAGATTTCTGTTACTTGCCCTGCAAAGAATGCCAGAGGAAAGTGTAATAATTGTAACGGAAGGAAGGACGGGCTTTAGAGTCTTGAGGACAGGGAGATGAAGCCTGAAACTTAGCTGAGAACACTGGGCCCTGGGAGGCTGGAGTAGGGGCCTGCAGAGTCATTCTGGGCAGCAGTGTTTGTTTCTGGTTGGGTTGGGAAAGGCCTTCTCCATGTGTGTTTTTATTTGTTCCTCCACATCCTGACCTTGGTAGGAGAATGGAGGATGGACTATATGAGTCCTTTTACGTAGAGTAGGGTTAAGCGATGGAAAAAGTAAGTAGTTCCCGTGTCCATATTTCTGTTGACTGTTCCTTTGATGTGGGTAAGGTATTAGAAAAAAGTGAAAGGGTACTCATTTATTTCTCTTCTCTGTTAGTAGTTCTTTCAGCATAATACATGTTTATCAGTAGCATTAGGTATTAATCACTGAGTGCGAATATTTTTGGAAGGTTAGGAACTCCAATCATTTGGGGAAAAAGGTAGTAATGACCAAGTGATTTGATCCACGGCAAGAGCATGAATTTGTGTATAATATTTTGTTTAGAAGGAAATTGCTACGTTTTATCAGTTTTAATTAGTGCCAGCAGCTGTGTAATCACAGGCGAGCAGACTTCTCTTGCTGCAGGTACTGAGGACTCTGGAAATGTAGACATGCAATCCTCACCGATTCACCAGAAGAGAAAATATTTACATTAGTATTCGAGGACGTTTAATTTTATAGTTCTCTCTTTTAAAACAAAATATTTAGCATCATATAAAATTACTGTACTTAAAGCCTATTTAAGTGCAGATGATGGCGTTGGATAGAACTAATTGCTGTATATGTTTCCTAGAATGAGGAAAGACTTTGTATATGTTTAATATGATTGTACCTGGATAGCCTATATCAGGTTGCTTCCTGTGTTGGGGAAGGAGTAGGGGAGGGAAGGAGAAAGAATTTTAGAGCTCAAAATCTTCAAAAAATGAATGGAAAGCTATCATTACATGCAATTGGAAAAAAATAAAATACTATTAAGTAGAAAAAAAATAAAAAATAAACTAGAAAAAGACTATAAATTAATACTAATCATTAATACAACCTAGGAAAAGGATATATTTTGGTTTAGTAAAGTTCAATTTAAAGTACACTATCAGCATTAGAAAGTTTTAATATTTGAAATGTGCAAACTCCGTGAAAACTTTTTTTCCTTTTTTTTCCCCACTTCCATGCCTTTTCTTACTCCTAGGATCACAATTCTTGGAACTGGGGCCAAGTGGCTGTCAGTACTTGAAGAGAGAAACTTGAAGCCAGGTAAAAAGACTTTTTAAAGTTCTTATGACACGTTTCTTCAAAGGAAATGGAATACATTTAATTTTGTATTTCTTCTGTGTAAATAATACTTTAAAAAAATTGATTTTGTCCATAACTTTTTAATTGTCCTTCATTTTAGTGGAAACCCACAATCTTCAGACTCTTCACACTATCCTGTCTACAGGGTCCCCTTTAAAAGCCCAAAGCTATGAGTATGTTTACAAATATATAAAGAAGAATATCCTTCTTGGATCTATCTCAGGTAATGCTTAGATGCTGGGGAAGGGGTGAAAAGAACAGAAGTGGGAGGGTATGAATGGATCAAGGGAATACTTGGATAGTCTTTGCCTCATTCTCAAATACTCTTAAAACCAAACGAAAGGTCCTCTTAATAGTTCACAACTGAAAATATCTCTGTTGTTAGCTCTAGACTATTTCTTTTCTAGTCATCTATTTGTCCTTGCTTGACCTAAATTTTCACATTAACCTTTGTAATAGTGCTTTTCATTTTTTAACGTTTATTGATATATTTGCTTTGGACACAATAGTTACTTCCTAACAAATAACCAAGCAAACTCTTTACAAGGTCCATCCACTGAGAAAAGAATTACTAATAGAAAGTTGCTATATGTCCATTAACGTTGGAAATATCGTACTAACAGTGAATGTTTTCTTTGATCAAAATGTTTTCTTTCCATGTTTACTTTCCTTACCTCATTATAATCACTATATATATTCCATTGCTTTTCCTTCTTTACTTTGTATCACTTCCTATGTTTCTCTGAATTCTTCACATGTATCTTTATGGTACCAATAAAAACATAAAGAATCCCAGTTTTTATGGTGTTAATAAACTTTCATTTGACATTTGGTACTCTAAACGTGTGCTCCTTATCCGGTGACCGCTGAGTAGATCTGTTGACAGGGAAGCTGAATCATATCAATTGACATTCTTTCTATAAGAGAAATCAAAAGATAGAAGGAAATTGCAACTAAATAGAAGGATGAATCACAGCTGCTCCTTGGATGGGCAAAGAAGGAGATGGTAGAGGGGGTTTTATAATATGCCCATTGGCAACCATAAATATTATTTCATGACATATCTGGTCATCTTGTATTGCAGATCTAATGATAAATATTTACAAAGAGACCTCCATGAAAATAATTGTAACTTGTTGATCATGGATTTATTTGAGTACTAAATATGATGCAATGATATTCCACCACATTTATATGCCATAATTTGTATAGCCATTTTCCAATTGTTGGTTGCATACTTTATCTCTAGCTTTTTGTCATTAGAGAGAATATTGCCATGAATGTTTTTGTTCATATGTTTTCTTGATTTTAGTAACCTCCTTGAGATATAGTCCTCGCACTGTGATTTCTGGATCAAATTGTATTAAAAAGTTAGTCATGCCTCTTATGTAACCCCAAGTTACTTTCCAGAATAATTAAACAACTTCATGACTTCACCAGTAGTAAATTAGCCTGCTTCTCTTCCCACGGTACACCTTTACAAGGAGTTTTCCCATCAGTCAGTATACCCATATTAAGCTCCTAAATGCCAGGTGCTAAGCTGAGTTCTTGGGATTCAAAGACAAAAATAACACTTCAAAGTGCTGATTTAGGGAAGACAACATTTACCCATACAGAATGTCCCAAAAATCTTCATGCAGTTTTAAACATTAGCTTTTGGGACACTCCGTCTAATACATAAATAATTTGTACCAGATAAATTGGGGGAGGAGGCACTAGCCACTGAAAGTAACAAGAAAGGCCTTGGGGATGAGTTAGCATTTCGACTGAGCTTTGAAAGAAACTAGAGATTTTAAGAGTCAGGTGTGACGAAGGGAGCACATTCCTGGCCCAGGGGACAGTATGGGTAGAAGTATGGAGGTGGGGAATAAATGTGGTATGTAGAGAAGCAAGAAGGTTCATTTGGCTGGACTCTAGTGCTGTGTAACTAGCAGGGATAGGTAGGTGGTAAAGGGATTTAAAGGCTTAACACGAGTTCATTTTTGAGTCTAGGAGTCATGTGGAACCACTGGAGTTTCTCAGCCAGGGGAGTGACATGTTCAGAGCTGTGTTTGAGAAAAGTGACTTTGGTAGTTTTGTGGAAGGTGGATTGGGGAGGGGAGAGAGGAGGCAGGGAGGTCAGTCAAGATGCTGTTGCAGGAGTCTCGGTGGAACAGGGGAATGGTAGGTCTCACTTTACTAAGGCCGTGGCCTTGGTTTGCTATGGATGAATGTGAGGAGGTATTTCACATGAGTCTTGGCTGACCCAGCCATGAATAAGTCAGAGGCATCCTGAGGACCAGACAGAATAATAAGTAGATTGGTTTTTTAGTCTTGGCTTTACCATTAACCAGCAGAGTGACTTCTGGAACAAGTCACTTGACCAAATTCTCTGGGGCTCAGTTTCTTGCTTTGTAGAATGGATGGAGAGTTGATTTCTAAAATGTCTTTCAATGATAGAATTCCAAATCTATGCTTTTTTATCTGCTTAGTACAGCTTTCATTGTCATTATGGCTTTTTCTTTGTTTTGCAACAAAAATATCTTATATATTTTAGCCTTAGGATACACTGACATTTAAAAAAAGCACCAATAGAAGACACTTTAAAGAAATTAGCATTTCTGTTAGCAGCTGGGGGAAAATGGAATGATTCTCACCCAATATAATGTCAGGGCAAGATAATTTCATACTGATATGATTGGGAGTTAAAGGAAATAGAATTTTCACAAACTCATTTAAATGGGATTATTTTGGCCTTCAAAAGAGAGGTAGTGTTAGTTTGGAAAAGATTTCAAGGGAAAGCCTCAATTTCTTTACTTTCTCCTTCTCCTCATAGCTGTATAGCAGTTAAGTATAGCAGTTAATTATATTTTGAACTTCTGTCTGTCTAAAGGGTCTAAAATGCAGGCAACACCTTTAGTTTTGAGCCACCTCTAGTGGCTTGGCCAGCTAAGTCATCCTAAGATCCATACATAATTTGCTTAGGGATGACTTCTTCTGAGACCTCACTTTTTTCTGGATCCCGTACCTGGCTCCTGGCCCCAGCAGCATCACTTATTGATGAGATGCTACTGTTCCTGTTATCTATCGCTCACTCTTTGTAGAGCAGTGAAGGGATGTCCAGCATCAGAGATTCCCTGAGAGGAATTCCCCCAGGGCAGGGATCACTTCCTTTATTCTTTTCTGGTAGCCAATAGAGGGAGACCCTCAGAAATTGGGAGCATTATTCCTTCTACTGAGGTAATACACACACACACACACACACACACACACACACACACACACACACTCACACTCTCTCTCTCTCTCTCTCTCTCTCACACACACATTCACATGCGTGTGCATGCTTGATTCTTCAATTTTAAAAAGAGCTTTTGGATAATTATTTTCTGGAAGCTGCATCAGGTTGGAAGCTGTTCACCAAGCCAGAAGCAGAGGAGTGGACTTTAATTCAAGAACTCTGTCCACAGTGAGCCAGGATGGAGTAGTGAAAAAGAAGGTGGCCTCAAAGGCGGGAAGCCCTCAGTCTTGACTCTCTCCCTCCTGCCAGTCTGATCCTCAGACTTCACTCCAGATGATACTGTTTCCTCTCTTTTAAGTACATTTCTGAAAAGGGAATGTAATGCCACAGTGATTCTCAGCATCCAGGCCTATATTGGGAGAAGAAATATTCAGTATTTGTCATCTTTTGGATCTTTGGCCTCTGTGTGCTAGTTAAAACAAAATCAACAGCTTTCCTCAGTTTTTTGAATTGTGTATCTTCCCTCTTCTTTTCGTTACAGGTGGCACTGACATAATTTCCTGTTTCATGGGTCAAAATGTTTCAATTCCAGTTTATAAAGGAGAAATTCAGGCCAGAAATCTGGGCATGGCAGTGGAAGCATGGAATGAAGAAGGTAACTTATTTGTAGTGTATCTTTCTTTAAATAGAACCCCATAATTTTTGAGTTAGGAAGTCATCTTAGAGATCATCGGGTCCAACTCTTCTTTGATTAAAAATCTTATGTGCCTTGTAGCCAATACCTGGTCATCCAGATTTTGCTTTGTGACTTCACCTTTTGGGTCAAAATCATCATGTAATTGTTAGGAAGGTTTTCCTTACCAAGATCTTGCACTCAGACTTTTGTACCTTTTACCCATTTATCCTTGGGGGCCAAGCAGAACAAATTTAATCCCACTTTCATGTGGCAGCCCATCAAAAGTGGGGGAGGGGAATGGGAACAAGCTTTTATCAGGGCATGGTGGTAAGTGATTTTACAAATATCTCATTTGATACTTGCAAGTTTGGGAGGTAGGTGTTACTATGATCCCCATGAGGAAACTGAGGCAAATAAAGTTAAGTGATTTACCCAAGGTCACATGGCTAGTAAGTGTCTGAGGCCAGATTTGAACTCTGGTCTTTTTGACTCTTAAGCTCATCCATCTAGCTGCCTAGCCACCAAATCCCATCCAGTCCTTCTCTGATTTTTTCAATTGATGTCTTTATGATTTTTACATCATCAGTCATTTTTCAACGTATATTTGTGCTGTCTTTATAATAAAAAGAAAACAGTCAAGCAAAACTGACTAGTACCGCAATCAAATCTGCTTGTCTCCATCATATTGAACATCAGTGACTTGATTGTATTTAATCTGAATTTTATTTATGTTGTTGTAGTCATCACATATCTTGTAATCTTGGTTCTACCTTCCTGGCTCTGCATTGGTTCTCATATTTTTCTGAATTCTTTATAGTCATTCCTTTCTTTAGGTGTGACATCATGCGTGTACTATGGTTTGTTCAGCCATTTCCCACTGGAGAGAAAGTCACGTGGCTTCCATTTTTTAACTTCCTAAGATGAGATGAATGAATATTCTTATTATTTAGAACCTTTCTTTTTCTTTTTGACTTCCTTGGAAATGACATTAATTGGTCAAAGAGCTTCAGTCATTTGGTCATTTTTGAGCCTCATTCCAGTTGTTTTCTGTAATATTTGACCTGAGCCACAACTTCATCCTCAGGGTATTGGGAACCTGACTTTCCAGACCCTTGGGCTTCTCTTCACCAGGCTGGACACTCCTAGGGTTTTTAGCTGTTCTTCATGTGTTACGAACTCAAGGCCCTTAAAGAAAATTGCATTTAAAAAAAAGTATTCTGAAATTCAAAATCATCACTACTCATTTGGACAAGTGTTCCTCCAAAGAATTTCAAATTAAGAGGACTTGCCTTTCTCTGGAAAGTTCAAGGTTATCAGCATCTATCCTAGAATGTGCTGTATCTATATGGACTTAATATTCTAGATATGTATTGGTCAGGGCTGAGTATGGGAGGACTTTCACTTTCTTTACCTGATATTAAATGCCTTTGTTTGCTTTTAAATGACTGGGTCAAAGTAGTTGTGGAGAGAAGTGCTCAGTAGTCTTTGGTCCTGGGCCCCCATTCTTCTCTCTAAAATGAAGATAATAGAACCTAAATCCTTTTGAAATTGAGTGGACCTCTCTTCCAACTTGCAGAGCATTTCTTTGCTCTTGGTATCCCTTCCCCAGTGTAGTTTAGTACATTCTCTGCTTTTTGGAGCCATTTCTGCTTCTCCTGGTTTGAGTCCTTGTTCAGAGATTGCAAGGCAAGTTTGGTGAGACTAACACCTAAACTTAGGACTGTCTGACAGGCCATCAAGGGAAAAACAGCTGGATGCTTAAGTACCTGCCACTACCATCAGAAATGCTTGGCAGCCCGTCATCAAGCATTGTTATGTGTTTGCCATGTGCCAGGCACCGTAAAAAGTGCTGGAGATTCAGAGAAAGGCAAAAATATTTGTTCCTGTCCTCAAGGAGCTTGCATTCTGGTGAGGGAAGCTGCACAGAAACAACCAGGTACCTACAAGGTACACATAAAGTAGATAGGAAGGTACCTTGAAGGGGAAGACATCAGCACTGGAAGGTGCCCACTCATCTCTGATTTTCTGACATTCTCGGTGTGTCTTGATCAGAGCAGAACATGGTAGCATTATTGTTTCCCTTCTTTTGGATAACAGTCTTTTAAATTCAGCCTCAGAGAGGATGTATTGTACTGTTGATTCATAGTGAGTCTGTAGTCAGCCCAAACTCCCGGACCTTTTTCACTGGAAGGCTTTCCCTTCTGCTATATTTGTGAAGCTGATTTTTGAAGTGTGGACTCTAGGCAGCCTGGGATAGTAGAGAAAACTCAGGATACCCTGAGATGGGACCTCTCTGACTTCATCTCTTTTGGGTCCTAATTTTCTCCTGTGTTAAATAAGGGATTTGGACTAATTGACTCCAAAAGACCTTTCCAACTCTAAGTCTGTGATCTGATTAATTCAGGTGTAGATTGCTTATTCCTATAAAATTTCATTTTAGGCATGTTGGCCCATTGTTCTAATCTGCCAAGATCTTGTAGGATTTGTCCTGTCATCCAATGTACAAGCTGTATATCCTCTGCAGATTTGATAAACATGCCATCTCTGAAAGTGCTTGGAGAAGTCGAAAATTAGGTGGTGGTGTTATTCCCTTTAGTGCCTAGTAAGGGCTCATAAATGTGTGGTAACACTCTCTGTACTATATTTAGAGGTCAAGAGCATGTTGATCTCAAAAATCCGATTGGAGGAGTAAAATTGCTGCCTCTTAGTGGATTGGCTTTGAGACTTTTGAGTCGTTAAGTAAATAGAAATAAAAGTTTTGAGAAAATGTGAATTTTTGTGGGTTTTTACAAGTAATTCTTTTTTTTCTCCATTCTTCAAATCTAGGAAAGGCAGTGTGGGGTGAGAGTGGTGAGCTGGTCTGCACCAAACCAATACCTTGCCAGCCTACGTACTTCTGGAATGACAGAAATGGGCTCAAATACAAGAAAGCTTATTTCTCCAAGTTCCCAGGTAGGTTGGGATGGCCAGAAGCAAGGCTAGGCTCCCCACCTTGGCTGGCCCTCCTGTGAGCCCCAGCCCAATTTTCCTGTCATTATTCCCTTCTCCACTACCCTAGTATTGGGCTTCTCATTCTGCTAGTGGAGGGGTGATGAATTTTTTGATAAATATCTTGCCATTTTATGCTTGACACCTTGGGAGTTACTGTAATCTGCGCTTAGCTTGATATCACCCCTCCTCCCTTACCTCCACCCCCTCTTCTCCCACCTGTTCTTTCCCAGAACTAGTGTGGTTGAACAGGTACAGCCTCAACAGATGGCCAGCATGGGCATTTTGGCAACAGCTTGCTCAATCACGGTGTGAACTTACCTTGGGAGAAATGAAGTATGGGAAAGGTTATTCGTTTCTTATTTTTTAGATCTATCAACTAAACCATTATTCAGCCGTTACAGAGATGTAAGTAAGGAGTATGCTTTGGCGAGGAGGAGGATGGTGATTTCTAGTCAGCACATTGCTCATATTCAAAGACATCCCTGCTCTTAATTTTTGAGTGGTGCTTTTTACTGAAGTGGACAAACCTCTTATTTAAAGCTCAGCTTCCTAGGTTTTTCTTACCTTATTTTGTAACCAATGTCAAGTCACCACTGCTATTTAACTTGTAATTGTGACGGTTGTCTGTTCTGGAGTTATTTATACTAAGTGTTTATTCTCCAGAAAGTTAACTTAGACATAGAAGCCACATTTTGAGAACTTGAAAAGTTTTACGTGACTTTGGATGGTAGGATTTCCTCTGGCTTTTCTTTCTGCTTACCCTCTCAACCTTCTGCTGTGCTACCTATGATAATGTGAACATATCATTTTGTGCCTAGAGTAGTGCCTTGGTGCTTGCTCCAAACAAAGTAGGTGCTAAGTAAATAATTGAGTGAACTGAGTAGCAAATTACATCTAGTTTCTCATTACTGAAGAAAAATATTTTGATTGAATTAGTTTGACAGATAATAACAGACCTTTGTTCTCACCATCAGTTTTGCTGTACAGTCAGACTTTGCTGATTTGCAGCTATTTGGAGGCGTGCTCATCTAAACTGGTGGTGATTTAGAATTTTAGAATACTTTTAGAGACGTGTGATTTTCTTTCTTTCAGGTACATGCTGATAGCAAAGTATTTCTGGAGCATGATCCAGCAGGGCCTGCATTAAGTGAATAGATGTATTTCATGTAATTAGCAGCAACCCGTTATATAGTAACAGCTAGATGGTCCAGTGGATAGAGCACTGGGCTTGGAATCAGGAAGACCTGAATCTAAATTTGGCCTCAGCTACTTGCAAGTGTGCGACTCTGGGTGAGTCACTTAGCCCTGTTTGCCTCAGTTTCCTCATCTGTAACAAGCTGGAGAAGGAAATGCAAACCACTCATGTGTTACTGAAAACCGACTGAATAACAAAGCCTTCCATAACAGCAGTTCCTGTTTAAAGATATGTTTAAAAAAATGAAACATTATCCTCTTTGCTTCATCCACCTCCATCTTATTTATGTGCTCATTTCCCCAGCAAACCCTTTCTTTTTAAATGTTTGTTGTTGAGTTGTGTCCAACTCTTTGCGACCCTGTTTGGGATTTTCTTGGCAAAGGTACTGGAGTGGCTTGCCATTGCCTTCTCCAGCTCATTTACAGATTGAGGAAAATGAGACAGACAGGGTTAAATGACTTGCCCAGATTTACAGAGCTATTAAGTGCCTGAGGCCGGATTTGAACTTGAATCTCCCTGATTTCTGGGCTGGGACTCTATTCATTGCACTGCTTAGCTGCCCCTGTTTAAATGATGTAAAAGCAAACTTTCCAAGTTCAGAAAGTTCCAGCAGTTTTACCACACTGGTTTTAGTCTGTGTCAGAAAAACTATGTGTCTTATTTAACACACGTTGAAATGAAGAATCTTCAGTATTTTCTATCACTGAGTGAAGGGAGCCATGGATGTAATAGAGTGGAAGCATATTGCAGATTGTATTGAACTTGACTGGTACCAGAGGATGATCAGTTTTCTGTAGGCATCTGCTGGGCCTTAGTACCAGCCTTGTAGCTGGGACAGTGAAGACATGAAAGCAGACTGTGTAGGAGAGTACTGCACAGGCTAGTAGCTGAGGTGGAGAAAATGACCTTGGGACTGGGGGCTCTGTGAGTCTAGAAACATGAAGGCTCTAGGCTAGACAGAGTTTGAGAAGGGGGCTGTATATGATCAACCTCCATTAACTCATGAAAGAGATGGATAGAGTAGCTTTGGGATACCTGTCTGTCTGTCTCTCTGGACATACATGGACTTGTTCCAAATCCTAAAAACAGATGTTATAAGTATACCTCTCTGACCTCTCACTCACCCACAACCTATAATGACAGATGAAAACCAAGGACCAGACTGGACATAGTAAAGAGTAACTTGGAGAAATCATTCTCCTCAAGGATTACAGTGAATGTAAACAGAAATAGGCTATAAAGGTTTCATTGCTTTAACATGAGTCAGAGGAAAAAAGCAAATTGCAGCTTGCTTTGGCTATCATGTGAGGTTTCCACTTTGAATCAGCACAGATATGTGGGGCAGCATGGGGTGATGGCTAGGGCCCTGGACTTTGGAGGGAGGAAGACATCAGTTCCAGTCTTACCTCAAGACAGTTACTAACTTTGGGGCCCAGGAAAGTTCCCTGCACCTCCCTCATCTTCACAGTGGAAGCTAGAGTAGCACCTTATTCTGAGGGTGGTTGTAAGAATCAGCTGAGACCAAGTATGGCTGGCACTTTGCAAATATTGAAGCTTTCTACTTGGGGACATCGTCATTGTCATCATTGTCATCATTGCCGAGATTGACTTTTCTGCTGTCTCCTAAATCCAGATTCATTATCACTTCTCCAGAGGAGGAAAACACAGCAGTGGAGTTTTCTTTGGAGTTGAGGAGGGAGATGGCTTTTTGCCGGCACTCTACCTAAGATCATGTAGTTGGGAACTGGAAGAAGGGACTTAGAGACTCTCCAGACCAGGCTTCTCAGACTTCTCTAGGGAAGCCAAGGGACTTGTCCAGGGTCATCCATGGAGTGAGTGGTGGAAGTGGAATTTGAATCTGTGTCCTTCCCTGTAGAGGGGTTCTGAAATGGCCTAATTATTGGGTTTGGCTTGGTTTTCTGAGGCTGTAATGACTACCTGAGACCTTGTGTATTTTGATTTTCTCACAGTAGTGCTGCAGCAATATTCATGTAAAACATTCCAGTTTTTTTTTTGGATTATTTGTACCCCAATCTGGATTCTAATAATTTAGATAATTAAGCGTTAACCATATTACCCA
Organism: Potorous gilbertii; assembly: GCA_028658325.1. Taxonomy (NCBI): domain Eukaryota; kingdom Metazoa; phylum Chordata; class Mammalia; order Diprotodontia; family Potoroidae; genus Potorous; species Potorous gilbertii. The sequence continues at coordinate 217,743,579 of CM053773.1, forward strand.
AGGCTTTGAGTAGGGTTCGACTTTTCTCCTATGGGAGTTTCCTGTCAGGCGCTGGACTTACTTTAGATTTTTTTTGGGGGGGTGGGGGTGGGAAGGGTGGTTTGGCATCTGGGAGGAGAAATGGAATGAGAGATGTGATTGGAAACAGGAACTTTATATTTCCCCCCAGATTTTGGCAACGCTCAGGTTCCCTCACTGGGCTAGAATGCCATGCTAGTGAGAGCATCTTCACAGGTCCTTGTCTGTTTTTTCTTTACCGTGACCTAGCACCCATTCCCAACCTAACCCAGCCACAGCCATCCCACATATATGTAACACTGCTCAGCATGGTAACCGTGGGAGAGAGTCCGACTGGTTAATGGGAAAACATTTCAGCACACGTGTTAGAGATACTGGTTGGCCAGGAGCATTTTGTATATAAAGAGTGGTGTGTTATCATTGTAATGCCAGCTTTGGGAGTCTCCACAGGCTATTCTGTCCAGAGAACTCCTCCACTGACCTTTTTCTGCCTTTTGTCTCTGTGAAGGTATTTGGGCCCATGGTGACTACTGTAAAATAAATCCCAAGACTGGAGGGATCATCATGCTTGGTCGGAGGTAAGGTGCTATTTTCTCACTTTATAGTCCCACTCCAGTTGATATCCAGGTTGTCCACTTCATTTTAAAGGGGAAAGGGGCAGAGGAAAGTAAGGTAGAGTGATCTAGGGGTGATGAGGCAAGGCTGTTGTGAAGGGTATGTATAGATGAGGCAAGAAGGACAGGTAGTCAGGCTAACTCCTGGATACTTCCTCAGTATCCTCCTTAACGCCTATGTTAGGGGGAGTTTGGGTACTCCATGGGATGCTATCCCCTCTCAGCTCCCCAGCCTGTTCTTTAGAGCAGAGCCTAGTGCAGTGACTATATGCCGGCTCTTACCTCTGACACTTAGTTGTTGTGTAACTATGAACAAGTCTCTTAGCTTTTCTGAGGCTGTGAATGAGGTAATAAAGACACTTTGGGACCTTAAAAGTGTGTCCCAAATGACTTGGTCCAGTTTAGAGTTTTAATAACTTCAGAATTATGAATGCTACAAACTTAGAAAAATATCATTTTAAAGGTTAATTATTGACATTTTTTACCTATTGATGTTTGTTATGAAAATTCATGACAGTATGAAAAAATATATATGTCAAGTCTGTTTCTGAATAGGTTTTTAAAAGCCTTCCTTGGTTCCTACTCAGTGACAAAAGGATTACATTTGTAATCCTGGCCTCAAAATTATCCAGAGAATGCAATTTTGGTGCATCCATGAGAGTGTTGGCATGACCCCACCAAAAAAAGTCTATTAGAAATAGAGCAGTTGACCAAGATAGACCTCCAGGCTGAGGAAGGGTTATCCAGGAACAACATGTCGTACGTGCCCTGTGTGACCACAGGCTGTTCAGTCTGGTTAAAATTAAAAATCTGTTATTAAAAATGCACAAATTTTTTTTTGATTTTGAATTTTAATGCTTCTAAAGTTTTTAGGGGAAGCAGCTTGGTGCTTGAATGGATAGAATGCTGACCTGGAGTCAGCAAGTTTCTGCTCAGTCATTTCAGTAATGATGGACTCTTTGTGACCCCATTTGGAGTTTTCTTTTTTTTTTTCTTACTTGATTACTTTATTTTTAGTTTTCAGCATTTGCTTCTATAAGATTTTGAGTTCTAAATTTTCTCCTCCTCCCTCCCCAACACAGTGTATAATCTGATATAGGCTCTCCATATACATCATACTAAACATATTCACATTAGTTATGTTGTAAAGAATTGGGACCAATAGGAAGAACCACAAGAAAGAAGAGAGAGCAAATCCTTCTTTTTCTGGATGTGGTTAGCATCATGAGTCAATAAGTATTTTTTAAATAAGTAATTTAAAAATTAAATAATTAGACTTTAAAATTTAAGTTTGTAGCATTTAGATTTCTGAAGTTACGAAAGGTTCTAAGTGCACTAAGACTTTTAGGATAGTCTATATAGATGTCAGTCCTTCTGAGTCTTCGCTCCCTGACCCATCTGGCTCTGGCCTGCTTCCAGCCCTGCATTCCACTGCTTTCCTCGACCCCTGCAAAGGCCATACGTATTCCTGCCTCTTGACCTTTCTGTCCATTATTCTGTCTGCCTGGGTTGCTCTTCAGGTGTCTCCTTTCTAACTGCATCTTCCCCTCCTAGGAAGCCGCTGCCCTTCGCTGAACTTGCTCTGCCATTGACCTGAACCTTGGCATCGACTCCCTCGTGTTCCTCATTTTTTTATATATTCATGTTCTTTTTTTTAATGGTTAAAACAATCTAAACTCTTTATTCATTTTTGAAAAAAATACCTTTTAGAATGAATTTACTTGGTTATCTGATGCTATTTGTAATGCAGAATACAAATGGGTTTTTAAAAAATTTTTTTCACATTTATTTGTTTTTAATTTATGGGATACGTATTCATGTTCTTTCCTTTACTCTGTAGACCCGCTCCAAGGCAGGAGCCGTATCTCACTTAAAACCTTTTAGTCAGCACCACCAAGTCACGAACTGTGTGACCCTGGGCAAGTCTCAACTTCATCATCTGCAAAATGGGCCTAGTACAGCACTTCTCTTCCAGGATTCTTGTGAAGATTAAATTAGTTAATATTTGCAAAGGGCTTTGTAAATTATGTAAGGGCTAGTTATTGTGATCACTGTTGTTACCTTTTCTACTGTTATTATTGTAGTTTGGACCCTTGTTACTTTTTATCTAGACTGTAGTGGAGGCCTTCTGTTCTCTCACCTCTCTAATGCGTCCCTCACATAGCTGCCCAACAATTCTACCTAAAGTACGTCTCACCGTGTCATCCCCCTTATCAGAATGCTTAGAGAATAAAGGAGGAACTTTTCTGTTCAGCATTTAAGGCCTTTCACAGGCTGGCTCCAACTCACTTTGCTTGATTTTTTCCCACCTAACTCCTCCTTCCCTGCTCTGCGTTCTGACCAAACCTCTCTACCTCTTGTTCCTCACTTCCTGCCTCTGTCCACCTCCTCCTCTTGGAGTCTCTGGCTTCTCTCAAGGCTCAGATCAGCGCCACTTCCTACAAGAGACTTTCCTGTCCTCCTCCCTTCCATCCTCAGTGGTGAACGCTCTTCTTGTCCTGAGATTACTTTGTAACTTATGGGGCAGCTAGGTGGTGCAATGGGTAGAGCACCAGTGCAGGAGTCAGGAGGACCTGAGTTCAAATCTCACCTCAGACACCTGGCACTCATCAGCTGTGTGTCCTTGGGCAAGTCACTTAACCCCCAATTGCCTCATCCTGGGTCATCTGCAGTCATCCTGATGAATATCTGGTCACTGGATTCAGATGGCTCTGGAGGAGAAGTGAGGCTGGTGACCTGCACAGCCCTCCCTCCCTCAGAACAAAGTCAAGTGCAAGTCATGTCATCATTTCTCTGATGGCATGGTCTTCTTCGGTAACGAAGGATGAACACACACACTTTGTAACTTATATTTGTGTGTGTTTTATCCTCCTAGTAGAATGTAAAGTTCTTAAGGGCAGGGACTATTTTAGTAATAATTAGTTACTGAATTTAATTTTTGTTTCTTATAGCACACATCATAAAACTTGACACACCTGCATGTGCTTGGCGTTTTGCTGAGAACACGTAGGGAGGGGAGTGTGGGATGTCAGTTTAAGGCTGCCTCTTGTTCTTTATGGGGAAGGGAACTGTTGGAGTGAGAAATCCTGAGTAGATAGAGTAAGAGTGTAATGACCCAGTTATCCAAAGTGCTTCACATACTTTATGTTATCTTATCTTCACAACAACCCTGGGTGGTGTAGATATTAATAGACATTATTAGCTCCATTTTAGAGATGAATTAATTGAGGCCTAGACAAGTTAAGTCACTTGCCAGCATCCCATGGTTAATCCGTGTTGGAGGCAGAATTCAAAGCTAGTTCCCTCTTGATTCTCCAATGGAGACATTGGAGAATTTCTGCATGAAGATAAAAGTTGTTAACTAAGAAAGTCTTGATATTTGACTTCAGATTTTCTGAGTGTGACTTTTAATTGTGCACATGATTATAAATGTCCTGACTGATGATGCTTATGAGAAGCAGCTCATTCCCTGCCACCTCTCTAAGGAGCAGCTCTGGGTTAATGCCTTTGTTTTTATTTTCAGTGATGGCACACTCAATCCTAATGGAGTCCGCTTTGGCAGCTCTGAAATTTACAATATTGGTATGAATTCTTTTTTATTCATCAGTTGGCCTCTACTAGCAAAGAGAAGTATTGTGGGGCAGTTCACAGTCCAGAACTCAATGTTTCCAACTCCCCAGTTTTTATTTCTAAACAGGTCACTTACTCATTTATTGCCATTTTCTGCTATCAAGAATAACCTAGTTTTAGCCTCCTAATAGGTTACAAGGATAATCAGTGTCACCTGCAAGTGGAGCACAGCTGACTGATCACGAGTGCAATGGCACTGCCAGCGACACACCAGTTAGCGTTAGAACCTAGAGCCTGACTCTCCTGACTCAGTGATTTCTGCATCAGGCTCAAACAGCCTCAGATAAATATGTAGTTTCATGGAGAGGGAGTGTCCATTAGAGATGATTGAGTTGAAACCCCTCATTTTACAAATGAAACTGAGCTCCCTAATAAATGGCACAGCTAAACCAAGAGCTTGGGTTTCAGGCCTCCCAGGCCCTTTTGCCTCCTGCTTCTGTAAAGAAAATTTGTTAAATGACCAGTTTTGTTGGAAATATAAACCTAAAGCTATCGATGCTTGTACTTGAATTTCAGCCAGTGCTTTGGAAATTTATACACCTGGCAGTTGTTTTTTCTTAAGTATTTGACCATAACAAATACTGTTTGGTTAATGTTTTTATCTTTTTAGCTCCTGTTGTGTATGAGGCTTTTTTGTGGGACTCTGCCTCACCCTGTTTGGGTGGTGTTCAGCTAAGTTCCCGTGTAGCAACCAACAGCTGGAAAAGTAGCTGAGGCCTAAATATGGGTAACAGTGACAGCCATGTGAAGTTTCCTCTTTTAACAGTAGAACGTAACAATGCTGTTGAAGACACCCATGTTGTTATGCAGTATTAGCTAGGCTGATCTTAGTTATACAAAGCATGTTTTCACGTATAATCTCCTCTTGAAAATGTCAAAGAATTGCTCCCCTTCCCCTCCCTCAGCTCTCAGGGATTTGTAGGGAACAGCATTATGGAGTATGTTGGGCTAGAGAGAATTCCAGGTCTATTACAGTGGTGATGGACTACATAAGTTACTGTTTACACTGTAAAGGCCAAGCTATTAATTAGCAAATGCATTTTCTGATACAGTTGCACTCTTTGTAGAAGAGCTCCCTTGTGTACCATTCTTCTGAGCCCTTCTGGGGTCCTGGAGGTTTCCCTTTGGGTTCAGCCCCTGGATTGTTTTGCAGATGTGTATATGGGTAGTAAAAGACATGGGAGGGGAAAAGGAGGAAAACCAAAGCTGGAGAGTTGACAAGATGTGGAGGTTGTTTTTGTATTCTGCAGTTGAAGCCTTTGAGGAAGTCATGGACAGCCTGTGTGTCCCACAGTACAATAGTGATGGGGAAGAGAGAGTGATCCTGTTCCTGAAGATGCTTCCTGAACACTCGTTCAGTCAGGACTTGGTGAAGAGGATCAAGGAAGCCATTCGCCTTGGCTTATCTGCCAGGCACGTTCCCAGCCTCATCCTTGAAACCAAAGACATCCCGGTATGTTGGGGGCTCTCCCTCTCCCAAGGGGTTGTCTTTTCTGTCATCTTAACATAACCGTTAAGTACTTGTCATTGACCTTGGAGTAGACATGCAGGAAGTCTCTGCAACTAAGGGCTGTGCTCACATTTTCTGCATCACTTCTCTGTGTTGCCTAGTGCCTTGTCTTTTTTTACTTTCCAGAGATTGCATTTGAACTGTCTCTGATGAGCATGTATGCCCATGTACAGCCCAACAGAAATACTTGTTTTTCACCAATACAATTTTTGTGCCTTCTTGGAAGTATTGTTGTGAAGATGAATTGTGACTTTTTAGAGCTACTGAGGTAGTCTCTCTACTTTAGGTTTGATATTAAACTATGAGGAAGAAGGAAAGTATAGATTGAGATACCTTAGAAGCTTAACTCAAGAAAGCTAGCTTCCTCTTTTTGGTTTCCATCTGCTGAGATTTTCATGAGAGGCAAGAGTAGGAATTCACCCAGATTGTAGAGCAGCTTTAACTCTCATTTGCTTATAAATGAGAGCATTCTGTAAATCTAAAATACAAACTGCTGAGCATGTGTGTACATACACGCCTGTGTGTACAAACAGTGTTGTATATTTTAAGCTTACAAAATCTATGCCTCCCAAGGAAAGGCCACAAGAAAACACCACCTGGTTAACATATTTTTGAAATTAAGTTGATCCACTTTGAGAAAAACAAAATAAAATGCAGCCCAGAAGTTGCTGTGAATGTGTAAGACATGATAAAAAAAATGTTATTTAGCCATAGAAATGCATTATTAGAAAATATTTACCGCTATAGTGCCATTAAATTTTTCAAATCATTAGAACTGTTTTCTTTCTCTGACAGCCTTAAGTTTTTTTCTTTTGCTTGAAAAACAGAAGTATCCAGAACTGTTAGGATTTTAGTCATGTGTTGGGAAACCTCAGTTAAGATGGGTTAGGAATGTGAATATGGAGAGTGGGTGAGGACCATGGATCGGAAAATCCAGAAATCCACACACCAGAAGCCTGTTGAGTGCCTGTGATAAGAGCCTCAGACCTAGACCCTTGGCCTGTTTTTGGTGTGAATTCTCTGGGTGACCTTGAACAAATCATTCTCCCTCTTTGGGACTTAAGAACCTGTTGTCTTGACCTCCCTTTAATTTACAGACATATCCCTTCATTTCCCTCATCCAATGAGACTTCTTTATAACAAAGAAAAAAAACTTTAGCAGAACAGCTCACATATCAAGTATGTCTGACAGCATTTACATTCCACATCCTCATCTCTGATAAAGGGAGGAAATATTCTTTTGAACTCTTCTCCTTGACTGACCCTGTTCACGTCATTAGACAGCATTCATTTCCATATTGCTTTTTTCCGTTTACATTGTTGGAGTTTTATATATTATTTTCCTAGCTTTGCTTACTTTACTTCTCATCAGTTCATATAAGTCTTCCCATGTTTCTCTGAATTCTTCTTATGGATCACTTATCAAAGTTCAGTAATGACTGATCAAGAATTTCTGTTACCAGTGATGTGCCAGGTCCTGTGCTAGGTCCTGTAGTTACATAAGGAAACAACCACCCCTGCCCTCAAGGAGCTTACACTCCATTGGAAGAAACAGTAGATAGAGATGTAAATATATACTAAGCAAATACAAAGTAATTTGGGGTGAGTGAGGTGCCCATTGCAGGGCCCCTACTTTGTATCTAGTTTTTTGTTAGAGTTCTCTCTTTTTTTCTTTTTGATTTCCTTAGAGCTCTTGCATGGTGGTGGGATCTTTGGACCAGTTCACAGCTCCCCTAACAGTGTGATAGTGTGCCTGTCTTCTTGAGGTGGAACTGGGTCTGTCAAAGGAGAGGCTGGACTTAGATGGTTTTCTAAGGCCCTTCCAATCCTGACATTGTATTTCTGAGACCTTTTGGATGATGCCTTCTCAATTTCTGCCTCCTTGCTTTTTCTAGAATGTTCTCTTCTCCTGTTCATTTCTCCAAGTCTGTCCCTCCTGACCTGGCTGAAGGTTCTTCTCTTCCTTGGAGCATTCTCTAATGACTCCAGCCCATGCTTAGCTTGTTTGGATCTAAATTCCTGTAGTTGTGACTTATTTTTCCAGTAGGCCCACGTTGTCATCTTTTTTGAGCCTCTCCTTTCTTCCAGCCACACACAATACTTTGTAAAACAGTTCTGAGCTTATAGTAGATGCACATTAAATACTCATTGGGTTGAATTCATTCAGAGCTGGAGAAAACAATCCTGGCATGACACTTAGGGACAAGAGGCCCCATAGAACTTAATGATTTATTTTTACCCCCTTCCCATGGAGTCCAGTGGGCAAGGGAGGACCTGGACTTAGTATTTCAGTTTCTGCAAGTCCTTCCACCATATACAGGTAGTTGAATTAAGACATTTGTCACTTAGTGACCACTGACATCCAGAAGTCAAGAGAGGCTGAGACTTGTGATTTTTCCATTAAAGACAAAAGCAGCACACTTTATCCTTAAATGGCAATCTGGTTATTTTCCTGACTGACCAGAAAGGCATATTTTTGGTCCCTTGGGTCTTTTTGTATAGGACTTATAAGCATATACAGCACAGGAGACATTTGACTTTAACAGGAGAGAAATAAGATGTTGGCAATGTGATATAGATGACAGGCAGGCCCTGGGGCATCACTGCTCAGGTCATTAATTAGTTCACACACTGATTGACTTTTTCAAATGACTGAATTTTAATTACACTTCAGGTAAAAATGTGGCTATGGTAAAGTGATGATGCTGTTACCATGCTGTATTCTATATTCGATGGGTTTGCTCCAAAAGAAAGTTGCTTAACCCATCCCCATTTGTTAGTTACTTAAATCCAATTTTGTTGGGGAGTGGAGGGTAGGAAACTTATATACAACTTATTTCTAGAGACAGCTGAATACAATTAAGAATTTCAGAAAGAACTTTCCTACTAGAATTGTTAACAGTCAGACTTGACGGCAAAAGGGACAGTATTGAAGAATTACCTTGAAATTAATTGATCTTATTCATTTGATGACCCCTTATTTCTTGGAGGTTCATTGACACCTCGACTTTTAAGCCTTCCCTAGCCTCTATACTCTTTAAAACTTAGTTTTTCCAGGAAAGTTTCCTTGGTTCTGTAGGAATCGGGAATGTCACTCTGACAAAATATGTTTATTTTGCCTGTGTCTGAATCCTGAGGAGTGACCAAGAAGGCAGAACAACTCTTGTACTTTCTGTGTTTGACTATAAACTTTCTGAAATCAAGATTTCTGCCATGATTTAGGTTCTTCCCCAGGTGTTGCTGAACAGAAGTTCTTGAGGCCTCCCTGTGCAGTGACAAAACTGAATTCACTTGTGATATTGGAGTGATAGGCTTGGTCGGGTTGACTTTTGATGTCAGTTTGGTGCTTTTATTTCAGTAAGGAGAAGAGTGGGGTTGTTAAAGAATTCACCACCACCTTCTGAATTTCTTTCTTCAGGGTTCAACTCAGGTGTCACTTTGTCCATGTAGTTTTCCACAATCCCCCTGATTTTAGTGATAGGAAGGTATTTCTAGAGTAATTTATTCCAATCTTTCTACTCCTTCCTCCCTCTCTTGTATTATGTTTCTCTCTCTGTCCTATCCTTCAGTAGAGAGAGCCCAGGGGCTATGAAAAGAAATTGGATCTCTATGTCTCCCACAGTGCCTTAGACATAATATGTACTTCACCAATGTTCATTAAATTGAGTTGAGTTCAGGTTCTAGACAGTAGAGTGAGCTCTAGGAGGAGAAGGTATTCTTCCAAATGAAAGGTAACGTCTTGTGTTCCCCTGGTACTTCTGGAAGGCTTAAGGTCGTAGATCAACTGAGGTGTATGGCACATAGAATACAGGATACAGGAATCCTTGTTTGATGGGGCAGGTGATTTTCTTCAATAGTATGTGCATGTGGCAGGGAGGATTTTTTTGCCAAGAGTGTGCCCTGAATTTTTCCTTTCTCTTTTACCTTAAAGTATACAATTAATGGGAAGAAAGTGGAAGTTGCGGTGAAACACATCATTGCTGGGAAGTCGGTGGAACAGCGTGGCTCTTTTTCCAACCCTGAGTCCTTGGACTTGTACAAGAATATTCCTGAGCTTCAGAATTTCTAAATGTGACTGAATTGTGCATCTCTCTGACACACATTTGTACATAGAACTCTCCTGTCTTCAAAAATTATTTAAATACTGAGGATAATTTCACAAAGGAAATTTATGCAAAGTGCTTTTTAAAAATAGCAGGGGTAAATGATTTCCCTCTTGAGCAGTTAAATAGATCTTAAATCCTGCATCTTTGTCAACTTGGAGGGTAATCCTGATTTTTAGAGGGAAAAGTAGCTTTGGGGAGGGGTTATTTATCTATATGTATATATAGTTAAAAGGAGACTTTGAATGTGTGTATGACTACACATGCAAACACACAAACACACATAAACTGTATATAGGAGTGCATATGTATATGTTGTGACCCTTGTTCAATGACAGGGTAATGTCCAAGAGGAAATTGAAGGCCAGGCTAATGTTCTAGGTAAGCTGAAACACTATCAAATAGTTCCTTATCCTTACAAGTGACAGAGATTTTAGATTCACAATGAGAGCTTTCTAGTGGATCTGCTAAATGACCTCGTTCACTTTTCAAAGGGAAGGTGAATCTCAGGACTTAAAAAATATAGCTTATCTTTTACTCTGAGCCTTGGACAGTTCCTCAGGAGATGCTGATCTCTCATTGAGCATTAGCAGGTCCTTAGGCAGGTCTAGGTGTAGCTTTTAGACCCAGCTGATTGCTACAAACTCTCCAGCTAACATTGTTGGACTGTTAGATGTGCCTGTGCTAGTATGTCACAGCTCACTGAACCAGATTTATGAAAAGCCTGAGCTTTTTCATTGATAGGAATTTTAATATTTCATAGGACTTTCCTATTGAATTGATTTTTAATTTTTAGTAGTTTAAAATTTTTTAAATGTGATTGTGAAGTGTTGGGTTTGTGTGTTTTGGTGACAGATATTGGGTGGTGTTTTCTTTTCTGGAAGTACAAATAGAAGCATTACCCTCTGTAATGTGTTCAGCCTTGGCAGTGAGGTGTGCATCCTTCTAGCACTGAGACTGGCCCTGGATTCTGGAGAGGTGGAGGTGGAGATGCCCCATAGCACGGCTGAGCCTTTGTGCCCTCAGGAAAACACTCCTTCAGCTTCTGCTAGTGTAGTACTTTCTGGATGTGTTGATTTCTTTAGTTTCATGTTGAAATTTCATTATTAGAGCTTCCCATATTACACCAACAAATGATTTTGGTGAACTTATTTTATCTCATTATGAATTTTACAAACTTTGTTACTCGTTTTTGTATTATTTTTTTCAACAGAGCACAATGTTCCAAATGAAATTAATCTTTTAAGTTCTTTTTCTCTTCCAGGTTATATGATACAAAGGGGGAAAGTGCTGTTAGGAATATGGTGCAGCAAATAAATGAATTTATCTGTGTATTATACAGATGCATAAATATCATTTTTTAAAAGGAAGAACAAGTACACGGACATAATTGTTATATTGACACCAGCTTCCTCTCATCAGCAAGTTTTTCATTTGTAATCTTTTTTCCAATAAGAGTGATTAACTGTTCCAAGTCACTGGGGTCCTGACACTTGGGGAAGCCTCTGACTTGTTGGGTTTATTATTTCACCTGGATGACCTGGGAATGCTAGTATCTACCCCATGTCCACTTCTAAGAGTAAACACCAGCTCCCCTTACCCAGCACCAGGATCACTCAAATCAAAAGATGAATAGTTTACAAGGTATTAAAATCAGGACTTACATCTGAGCCCATAGACATAATAATGGTACCCATTGGTTAGCATCCTTTCCCTGCCCAGTAACCAGTTTAGTTTTCATGGGCTATTTGAAGTTATGCCTCTAGTGGGACAAGGTGGGATTTATGAAAGTTTGCACCCTAGGAATCAGTGTTTCAACCATGAAACTTCTCTGTATAGCATTGCTTGGTTCTGGTAATTTCCCCCGGTTTCCCCATCTACAAGATCTAGCATTATAGGCAATGTCTTACCTCTGTGCATCTTCCACATCTACACAGGTGTAACACCTCATACTCTTTTCTTAAGATAAAATTTCATTTATATGTTTTTTTTCCTACATTTTCCCTCTCTCAGAGGGCCATCCTATGTAATGGATTAGTCACCAAGTATTCATTAAGTGCCTACTGTGTGGCAGGCAGTGTGCCAATTACTGCATATACAAAGAAAGTCAAAAGATAGTCCCTGCTCACAGAGCTCACTCCCTAATGGAGATACTGTGAAAAGAACTATACACAAATGAGAGATATATGAGATAAATTGGAGACAATCAACAGAGGAAAGCACTAGCATGAAGGGGGATTGAGAAAGGCTTCTTAGAGAATGTGGGAATTACTGAGATATGAAGAAAGCCAGGGAAGTCAGAAGACAGAGGTGAGGAGGGAAGATATGGGGGTATGGGGGATGACCAGTGAGAATGCCCAGAACTGAGAGAGTATCTTGTTTATGGAACAGCCAGGGGGCCCATGTCACTGGATCTCAGAGTAATTAGAGGGAGGGGTGGGTGGAGTGTAAGGTAAAAGAAGACTAGTGAGGCAGGGAGAAACCAGGAGGGCTTTAAAAGCCAAGTTAAGGATTTTATATTTGATCCTGGAGGGAATTGGGAGCCACCAGAGTAAAATATGAGCATGTCATAATGGTGACAAGTGTGATGTGGTCATGTCTTTGCTTTAGGAAGGTCAATATGGCAGCTGAATGGAAGGTAGACTGGAGTGGGCAAGAGGCTTTGGTGGGGAGACTAACCAGTAGGCTTTTTCCAGTAGTCTAGGTGAGGTAATAAGGGCCTGAACTGGGATGGTGGCAGTGTTAGAGGAGGGAAGAGTAGGGCATGGATGATAAAGGGGAAGGTAGTGAAGATTTGGCCACTGATGGTGTGGGATTTGGGTCTGGCAGTGTGGCAGAGTGAGGAGTGCAGTCTGAACGCTAGGTATCACCAGGCTGGGTGACTGGGAGGATGGTGGTAGCCTTGACAAGTAATAGGGAAGGTAGGAATAGGAGAGTCCTTTTTTGGGGAAAGATAATGAGTTCCATTCTGAACATATTGAATTCAAGATCCAATTTGAAATGTCTGATGGGCAGCTAGCTTAACTGTGAAATGATAGGTCAGGAACAAAGTAAAATGAACAAATCTGAGAGTCAGAAATCAAATCTGAGAATCATCTGCATAGAAGGAAGAAAACAGACATTTATTAAGTGCTTATTGTGTGCCAAGCATTTGTGCTAAGCACTTTACAAACATCTCATTTGATCTTTACAACAACTCAGGGAGTTACATGTTAATTTTCCCATTTGACATTTGAGAAAACTGAGGCAGACAGAGGTTGGATGACTTGCCCAAGCTTGGTTTCAAAGGCTGAATTTGAACTCATGTTTTCCTGACTGAGGCCCACCTCTCTATCCATTTTGCCACCTAGCTGCCACATTAGTAGTGAAAGTTATTCCATGGGAATAGTTAAGCTGACCAAGTGATGTATGATAAAGGGAGACAAGAAGAAAGCTCAGAATAGAGCCTTGTGAGGTACTCATGGTTGTTAGCATGCTTGAGCTAGGTGGAGACCCAGCGAAGGATGGTCATAGGGGTCAAGGATAGAATTTGAGCAATGGCAGCTGGGCATTCAGAATTTTTGGGGTGGGGAGGAAATGATGAGGTGAGAGCATGTTAGTCACTAAGTAATGACTTTAAGCAGGCTATCGTTATCTATAGACGTTCAGTCTGGGTGGACTTGTTCAGATAGTGATAGCTGGAAAGCATTTGGGGGTGGAGGAATGCCTGGGCACAGGCAAACCAAAAGCTGTGGAATTTGTGGGTCTTGAGGCCATGATCCAAAGGCTTCAATGAAGAAGAGGAAGCCCTTTTCCTAAAGAAAAAAAAAAGAGAGAACTCCTCCCCAGCAAAATCAATCAATACGTAGAAAAATCTGAAAATGTATGTAATGTTTCATCTGCTGGACTTTCTGGGACAGCTTGGTGGCACTGCAGTGGATCAAGCTTTGGGCCTGGAGTCAGAAAGACTCATTGTTATGAGTTCAAATCCAGCCTCATACGCTTCATAACTATGTGACCCTAGGCAAATCACTTGACCTTACTTGCCTCAGTTTTCTCACCTGTGGAATGGGCTGGAGGAGGAAATGACAAAACTATTCCATTTATCTTTGCCAAGAAAATCCCAAATAAGTGTAGCAGTAAGTACTCCAACATACACGGGCCTGCTATCACAGGTTCTTAGATCTGCATTCATAAAAGGAAAGCAGCTTTCAGGGGGTTAACAATCACTTTAATCAAGCACATGTATCATTCCTTTAACTAAACACATATATCCTTCACCTAATTCAGGGGAGTCAGCACCCTCAACTTCAAAGAAAACACAGAAATCAAAAGATCAACAGATGAGGCTTCTCTGCCTGAATTCAACAGACAATTGGACCCCAACTGTTTGACTATGGTTACCAGAGAGGGAAGCACGACATCTGAGTTCTCAAAGCCAGGGGCTTCTTAGCAGCTTCCCAGAATCCGGCCAAATATTTCCAGTCAGTAAGCCCCCAAGTACACAGGTACAGCTGTCTGACCATCGTTACCAGAGAGGGAAGCACGACATCTGGGTTCTCAAAGCTGGGGCAGGGGCTTCCTTAGCAGCTTCCCAGAGGCCTCATCTGGCACTCAAACCTTCTTGCAGAAACTAAAGCTCAACTCAGAGTATTTATACCGTTTTTTAGAGCCAGAGGACATCGCAACCCTTTGACCCAGTGCCTCAATAGAAAAAACAAAGGTACTTGGAACCCTCCTACAAAACAGCTCCCAAAATCAAGCTTCCCGGAATGGGCAGGCCCATCTATGGGTGGGAAAGATCTTTAATCACATTAAAATAATTAGCAATAAAAATATATACATTGTTTCTAGTTAAAGAAACTCCGCTCCTTAATCTCTTGCAATCTGCCTTCTGACCTCATCACTCAACTGAGACTGCTCTCCAAGTTCACCAGTGACCCCTTAGTTGTCAAATCTGACATTCTTCTTTGTAAGGGAATTGCCAACCCCCAGACTCTTGGACAGCATTCACTGGTCACGACTCAGGTAAACAGAGGGGAGACTGGTAAGGCATGAACAAGATGGCGCTGGGAAGAAGGGTTCCGCCCCTGTTTTGCTCAAGGCTATTTTCCCCGGGCTTTTTGGAGAACAAAGAAGCCAAAAACGTTTTCTTTCTAGGGGCTGCATGTCAACCCTGGGCAGTCCTGGTTTAAGGTAAATTACTTCCTTATAAGGGCAAACTAATTGCTGATAGGCTCACTTAGGGCACTGGTGTCAGAAAAGAAATAAAAGCACCACTCACTGCTTGAATAAATGGAGTTCTTACTATCTTGTCTCCCGCCTCAATCATTGCTTACAGCTAAACTCCACCAAGGCCTGCAGGCCTCTGCTGGTCAGATAAGCCTGTGGGCCTGACAGATCAGGCCCAAACTCCCAGGGTCCCTAAGACTTCTTGACCTTTCTTAAGCAGCATCTCTTCCTAGACATACTTCTGCTGTGTGATGCTGCTCACTCTCAGCTGCTTTCTCCAGTCTCCTTTGCTAGACTGCCATCTATGTCCTATTCCCTTCTCTTGAGTGTACTGTTTTGCCTTGGGCCCTCTTCTCTCCTTATTGTCTCTCTTAGTGATCTGATCAACTTCTGTGAGTTCAACTATTATCTCTACAAATCCATATGTACAGCTCTAACTCTTGTCCTGTATCACCAACTGACATCTCCAATTGGAAGTCCAATAGTCACCTCAAATACGTGTCCAAAACAGAGCTCATTGTTTCCTTTTTTAAATTAATTTACTTGTTTTCAGTTTTCAACAATTGCTTCCATAAATTTTAAATTTTATTCCCCTCCCTCTTAACTCCTTCTCCAAGATGGCATGCAATTTTTTATGGGTTATGCATATGCATTCTTATTAATCACATTTTCACTTTAGTCATATTGCATAGAAGAATTAAATAGGGGAACCCATGAAAAAGACCAAACCAAAGCAACACAACAAAATGGAAATTAGCCTGCTTCATTCTGTGTTCCAGCTCTATAATTCTTTCTCTGAATGTGCATGGCATTTTGCATCGAGTTCTTTGGAAATGTTTTAGGTCCTTGTATTTCTATGAAGGACTAACTCTGCCAGAAACAGTCCTCTCACACTATGGCTGTTACTGTGTATAATATTCTGGTTCTGCCCGTTTCATTCGGCATCAATTCATATAAGTCTTTCCGGGTTTTTCTGAAGTCCACCTGTTCATCATCTTATGGCACAATAGTATTCTATCACATTCATATACCACAACTTATTCAGCCATTCCCCAATTGATGGGCATCCCCTCAATTTCTAGTTCTTGGTCACCACAAAAAGAGCTGCTATAAATATTTTTGTACATGTGGGTCCTTTTCTCATTTTTATAATCTCTTTGGGATACAGCCCTAGAAGTGGTATTGCTGGGTTAAAGGGTATACACATTTTTGTAGCCCTTTGGGCATAGTTCCAAATTGCTCTCCAGAACTGTAGGATCAGTTCACAGCTCCACCAACAAGGAATTAGTGTTCCAACTCTCCCACATCTTCTCCAATATTTATCATCTTCCTGTTTTGTCATGTTAGCCAATCTGATCAGTGTGATGTAGTACCTCAGAGCTGTTTTGATTTCCATCTTTCTAATCAATAGTGATTTAGAGCATTTTTTTATCTTTAAATAAATTTATTTAACTTTTTACATTCATTTTCACAAGATTTTGGGTTTCAAAATTTTCTCCCCATTTGTCCCCTCCCCCTTCCCGATACACTGGAGATTCTAATTACCCATATCACCAATTTGCCCTCTCTTCTATCATCCCTCCCTTCCCTTACCCCATCTTCTCTTTTGTCCTGTAGGGCCAGATAACATT
>CM053773.1:217760795-217800147 GCA_028658325.1 Potorous gilbertii
AGTCCTAAGAACCACCTGGATCTCCATCAGAGTTATTTCTCCCGATGCAAACAATGCCCAATACTCATGCAGGTTTCAACACTGGCAGCTGCCAGACTGTTAGAAGCACCCCTTAAACTGTCATGCTCCAGCTCTTCATTCATAAAGTGAGGATTTTCAACACTTTTCTATAACACACAAACTGTGACCAGTGCCCCTCTGGGCCACGCAGGATGACCTACCCCAGCAGAGTGCACCATGCACTTGGGAGCTCCAGTGGTACCCGAGGAAAACATAATAAAGAGGGGGTGGTTGAAAGGCAGCTGCTCAAACTCCAACTGGGGGGCCTGGTCTCCTTTCCCAGATCCAAGGAAGGCATCCAGAAATATGCTGCAGGCAGGTATAGAACACAAAGTTGTTAAAGATCATCCAGGGTTTTCTGAAAGGTGGCACATCACCCTGAGGGTCACAGGAGAAACAGTCCTCACTCACAATGCAATGGAACCCTACCTTTCCAGAAGAACAAAATAGCACTGAATGCTAGAAAATACACACTTAAAC
Organism: Potorous gilbertii; assembly: GCA_028658325.1. Taxonomy (NCBI): domain Eukaryota; kingdom Metazoa; phylum Chordata; class Mammalia; order Diprotodontia; family Potoroidae; genus Potorous; species Potorous gilbertii. Next base: position 217,761,336 of record CM053773.1, read on the forward strand.
TTCAGCTTTTCACTTGGGAGTAGTTCAAAAGAAATATGGTTATTAGTGCTTTACCAGTCACAAGGTCAACCCACAGGCCCAAGATTCTTCGGCAAAGTTTACTCTATTTCAGGAGCACAGGTAATTTTTCCTTCAATCCTTCTCTGCCTAAGGTTTTCAAGACTTGCTATAAGCCCAAAAAATTCCACCACCCAGCGGCCACTTCCCTGTTCAAGAGCCTTCCTGCAGTTAGAGGTGCTAAGTGAGCTGCTGGGCCTGCCCCTAAAGACCTTCTGGTGCAAAGGAGGGCCTTCCCAGAGCTCCACTTGGCTAACAAAATGAAGTCCTAAAGCTGAACCTTAGGAGATGCTAGAGAATTTTATAAACACTTTAATAAAGTCAGCAAATAAAAATCATTTGCAATGACCACATTCACTGTAAATATGCCATGGCTGTTAAAGGGCTCTTCAAATTAAGTGCACTAACTTCCACTCTTAGAGGCTAATCTTCCGTTTTCACTCATTTTCTTATTTGGACAGTGAGGTGTTGCAGTGGAAAAGCAAAGAGAATGGAGCCAAGAAGACCTGAGTTCAAATACAGTCCCCAGGCACATACTAGTTGCGTGACCCTAGGCAAGTCACTTAACCTTTGTTTACCTTGACTTCCTGGTCTGCAAGGGGAGAATAACAGCACCTGCTTCTTGCGGTTGCTGTGAGGATCCAATGAGACAGTAACTGCCAAGAGTTCAGCACCATGCAAGCGTGCTCTCTTGGTGAGCGCTACGCAATTCTTATCTTTGTTATGATTTGCAAATTCTTCCTTCCCCAAAAGACAGGGCAAAGACAGCCCAGGAGGCCCAAACTACTACATGTGCCACAGTCAGGAGAGTTTAAGAGAACTATCCAGACGCGGGTCACACCAGCCAGTATGTGTCAGAAGCAAGATCCAAACCCCAGTATCCATGGCTCCAATGCCAGCTCCATCCACTAGGCCATACTGCCCCTGAGTGGCTGCGCCATGGAGAGGGGTTCAAATAAATTTGCCTTTACTGTATTATAAGATGTATGCCACTTGTCTGCAAGTTCAAGGATCACTCAATGACTTTGGCCCACGTGTACTTTCTGCAGCTATGTGCCTTACACACACCCAGTAAGAAGCAAATGCTGCAGGCTGCTCCCCAAGAATGAAAGGCCAGGAGAGAAAACCTCCTGGAGGTTTGCAGGTATCCATCTCAAAGGCCTCCTCCCTCAGTTACAACAGACCACGAGTGGTACAGTCACAGAAAGACCCACTGAAGCACCCTTTTTCCATCTTGAGATTAACAGAAATACAGGCTAGGGAATCAAACTGGAAGAAAATGTAAAGATAAATGATCTTATCCAATTCCCTCATTTTCCATGTAAGTAAGATGAGGCCCAGACTAGTGAAGTGAATTCCTCTAGACCAGACAGTTATCAGGTGAGACAGCTAAGACTCTCCAGCACCCAAAGAGCCCACTCAAAAGTCTAACTCCCCAACCCTCACTCTCTGTTCATACAAAAGGCAACTGCTCTGTTTGGCAAATGTCACTGGAAAGAAAACAGGAAAGTTCAGCCTAAAGACACTTGCTAAGGATGACAATGCTGGATAGAAGCAGAGCACTGTATCCATCTGCCAACAACAGAGAGCCTTTCTCCAGCATTTCTTCTGTGCGAGGCACTGGGTAAGGGCGGTATTGTACTTTCTGATACTGGAGGGCATCCTTAAGGACACTGGAGCCTGACCCTGTGGAGCTCTGAGGGTCTAGAAAGGGCATTGAAAAGAAGGTATCTCTATAGTAAATAAATACCCAGCACTACTTACAAGTGTCAATAACGTTATTCACTACTGACTTTTACAGCCAACAAAAGGCTTGTTTGTGCCTCCATTCCCATAAGAATTCCATTTATGTAAAACACTTAATCCAACAGGTACCTTACAAAAAGAAAGCCTTTTCTTTCAAATGAGCGATAAATCAATCCAAATTGCTACCATTTCGGTTGCTTTGCTAAAACTAGAAAGCTCGGATATTTTTACCCGCCCCCCCACAGTTGGTGTATCTGTGTATAGATGTGCTTTTAGTGTATCTGGGGCATCCAGAAATCCGAAGATGAATAGTACTGGCAAGTGAACTGCAAGGGTTTAATGAAGGAAGCTTCCTGTATTTTACAAAGCTAAATGAAGTGGATAATGCAGCCTATCCAATGTTCTCCATTACTGATAAACACATTCTGAATGCAAGAGATGCCCAACTTTGGATCAGACATTTCAAAAACTGTACATTCAGACAGCTTTCTACACGACAGAATCATAACACCAATTCTAATTCCCTGCATAAAGGTACTAAAAATAGGATGTCAGAGTTGTGGAAGAACCTGTGGAAGAACCAGAGAGATGATTTCCAACTCTGACATGCTAACTTCCTGTCCCTCACACCCAATTCACAGATGAGTAAGCTGAGACTCAAAGAGACAAAATAACTTGGTGACAGTTACGAGTTTGTGGCAGAGCTAAGACTAGAACATTGAGATCCTCACATCCTGGCCAGTAAGAACACCCACACTGAGTGTGCTTCAGTCTAGCAATTAAAAAAACAAAGAAAAAGTCTCAGTGACATGGAACCATCAAGCGGACTCCCGTTTTCAGCTGAGTTCACCTGCTTATATCTACAGCCTCTCCACTACAGATGAACTTCAAGTTTCAACTCTGTGGCATGGCCCAGTATAATGTGGCCTCTGGTGATCCTCCCTACATCTGTTGCTACAGGACTCAATCAGCACCTTCAGGATGACCAATCAATGCACTGCTCCCTTGGTCTGCCCACCCTCCTCCCTTCTACTCCAAGACATCTTCCTTTGTCTGCTCTATACAAACCCTTGCTAGAACTCAGAGCACATCTAGGCACAATCCTCCTCTTCCATGAAGCCTTCCTAGACCACTGCACTGTCCCCCACCTCTGAAGTGACAGAAGCAGTATTACTCCTGGGGCCTTTGTTATATCATACCAGGATGATTCCAATATTATTCAAGACAGGTCACAGAGTACAATGGAAAGAGTACTGGATTTAAAGTCAGAGAACCTGGGTTCCCAACCCAGCTCTGTCACTTATCAGCCATGTAAGATGGGTAAGTCCCTCCCTTCTCTGGACCTCAGTATAAAAGGGCCCTGGAGAGATAATCTCTCCTGTGTGGCCACCTCCTCCATTTCTCTCTGGGCCCACTCGACCCTTTGGACTTCATGCTCCAACCATTCCCCTGCAGCCTTGTGGCCCCTTCCTCTAGCTGGTCACAGCTACAGAAACTCCCTCTGAAGGAAAGGCCCAAGTCAGCTATGTTCCCTCCTTCTCTTCTCCCCAGACTTCTCTGGACACAATCTCCCACTTTCCACACCTCCAGTACCCCCATCCCTGTTAGAATGGAAGCTCTTGGAGTTTTTTTGCTTGTATTTGTATTTCCAGGACTCGGCACTGTCTAGCCCAAAATTAGTTCTTAATAAATGTCTGATGACTTCATTTTTTTATCCTGAGGATACAGCCTGAGGAAACCTATAAAGCCCTTCTCAGAATAGTTTTAAATAGGATTTAATTCATAACTGAAGAAACCAGTAAATTTCAGTTAGAAGTTAGTAAAAATAAAGATGCACGGTCATGGGCTCATGAATCTCTCTACACAAGGATCCCTAGCTGAGAAGCCCAGTCCGAAGGGCTTCTTACAGACCAACACAGGCGTTCTCATAGATGGCTATTTTTCTGATGACAGCAAATACAGATTCCGCCGTATTAGGGCAGGTCAAAGCATTAAATCAGCGTACCTATGAGGAATCTTCGAAATGTCGATCTTCTCACTGGAGCCCACATATGGAATCACCACCACTTTTTTCAAGTCAGGAAGCCCTAAGAAAGGTGAGAAAAACAGAATAATATGTCCCTGGTTTCAGAAGACTGTCTAGTGAAAGGGGCTAGAGAAGAAGGCCTCTGGACGTGGGAGCAGTTCTGAAATGGCCAAGAAAGCCAGAGTTTGAATCTGGTGAAGAGAAACTGGGAAAAACAAAATGACAACCTGAAGGAGGAGAAAGCTAAGAGGAGGCCCTAAGGAGGAAGAAGAGAAACCAAACAAACAAAAGAATAAAGAGGAAACGTCAAGTGGCATAACAGGTTAGAGGTTACCGAGGTAAGGATAAAGATGTTGGATTTAGGGGTCCTATCATTAAATGATGATGAAGAGGCTCTCACAATCGTGTTAACAAGGTGCTGATGAGGCGAGTGCCTAAGCAATCTGAAAAACATACCAGAAAATCATGAAAAATATACATTGAGGCTCTTTCTGAAGATAAGAAATCAGCTGCTTGTCCTCCAAGGAGCAGTAGAGTCACAGGTGCTGGCAGGGAAGGTATCGGGTCTGAGGAAGAAGGAAGAACGATGGAAGCTCCCTGCTGAGGAGCACTGAGGCACATGCTTATGACTTCATAACAACAGAAGTATGAAGTCTTCCTGCCGGGCACCGCATCCAAAATGCAATCGAAAATTCTACAAGACTTACCAAAACGTGTGGCAGTTTCCTACCAGACGATACCTACTGCCAAAAGGAAAACAGTGCCGGGAATTATGAAATCTGGGGCAAGACCCTGACCCCCTTAGGGGCACACACGTTTTCCTCATTACTGTCCATCCAAGGCAAAGGATGTAGAAGCAAAAATCAGATATGGCCCATGAAGAGCTGGCTAAGAAGATGCCTAAGGATACAGCCTAAAATACAGGAATAACAGAACCCTTCCCAGGAATCGTAGTACTACACGGGACAAGGACAATGCAGAAGAACCTAAGGGACTTTAGAATGAAAAGAAGAAAGGGCACACATACCTGCCAAGTTCAACACCACAGAGTACAAAAGAACAGTAGGAGAGACATCCACAAGACCACAAGAGACAAGTTTAAGAAAGGCATCCAGCACTCACAAACCTCTACACCCAAGCATACAGAGGACAAAGACAAAACAGTGAAGCCAAGCCCAAATGCCAGGGGCAAATCCAACCTCCCAAGTCTCACCAAGATTAAAGATACTACCATGATGTGAATGTGACTCTGCCTAAGGTGCAGCTCATTCCAGAGAAGCAGGGCAGGTAAAAGGCAGACCAAGATAGTACTTCAAGGCAAGGAGATCTGCTCAAGTGAGGGGGTTCACGAAGCTCTGGAGGGACACTAGGGAAGATGATTAAGGTGATGCTAAAGGCAGAGACAAAGAAGAGGGGACTGATAATCAGGGTATAATATACAGACAGACTACCTGGACTTAAGGAGGAAATACATGTGCTCTAGATATAGATCCTAAGCCTAGCACCAAGACATGATGGGAATTTAAATTATCTGGGTATCTCTTAAAGCTCTAGCTCTGACAAAAGCAAAACAGTTACTAATCAATTGATTTGTCTTATAGGTAATTTCCTTCTTATAAAAAAGAACCAAAAAGAGAAAATAATGTTCTGGATCTTATTCTCCTCTAATAGAAGAATTACTTCTGGTGGAAATGGCTGGAACCTCTAGGTTCCAAGGGGGAGAAGTCTAATTTCTCCTAAAATCTGTGCCAGCAAAATAAAAAAAAAAAAAGTCAAGCACAGTGTAACATATCCCCTAGATTCTGGGACAAGAGACTGCAAAGGGTTCTAAGACTGACAGGATTCCAACAACTAAAATTACACCATAAGTCAGTCCAAGAGGGATGGGAAGACTGGAAGAGCCAAAAGATGAAATTCTGAAGACCCAAAAAGAGAGAACCCTGATATGAAGGAAAAAGGGGAGTTGCCTTAAGTACCAGGAAAGTAACCCACCAACTTAGATTTTTAAAACAAGATGGAAACCAAAACAGGTATCAGAAGATGAATACAAAACCAAAGCAGAGTTCTCCAAGAATGCTGTCAGGGGAGAAAAGCGAACGTTGGTGGGAAAAAGTAAGAAAGGGGGTTTTAAACCTACATTGAATATTGAATGATGCCCAACTGTGAATGACTTAGCTTTTCTCAACAATACAATGATCCAAGACAATTCCAAAAGACTTATGATGAAAAATGCTATCCACCTCCAGAAAAAAAGAACTGACAGAGTCTGAATGTAGGCTGAAGCACACATTTTTTACTTGATCTTTCTTGGGGGTTTTTTGGTCTGTGTTTTCTTTTGCAACATGGCTATTGTGACTCTACATATGACCTCACACGTATGATCTACATGAAATTTCTTGCCTTCTCAAGAAGGGGGAAGGAAGAGAATTTAGAACTCACATTTTTAAAAAATGAATGTTAAAAATTGTTATTACATGTAATTGGAAAAAAATAAAACATAAATATTTTAAAAATAAAAAAGTAAAGCTATCGGTTTGAGATGAAAAAAACAATGTTAACTGACTAAAGAAAGCAGAACTGCTAAATTCAGTCTGCTTTTTCCTCAACCAGGAAAATGAACCTCTGGACCTGAACAGAGTGAATAAAAATGGCTAATAAGAGAGCTGATAATCAATATAAGGAAATAAGTAAGGCTTACCTAGCTATCACTGATGAATTTAAGATGAATTATATCCTCAAATAATGAAAATCCTGGCCTGTGTGACAGCTGAATCATTAACAGCAATGTATGAAAATTCATGGAGAATAAGAAAGGATTCACAGGAATGGAAAAGGGCAAAGTTGTACAAATTTTTTACAAGATAAAGAGAAGGGAAACTACAAACTATAGGCTAGACTTCAATTTCTGGAAAAATTCTAGAAAGTACTGTAAGAGATGATTAGTAAACTACAAAGATAAGTCCATCACCCAGTGCCAGGCTGACTTCATGAAGAACAAATCGTATCACTCATCCTTTCTGGCAAGGTTACTAAGGCCCTAGGTCAGAAGTATGTCTGCATAGTTTACAGACATTTCAGCAAAGCACTTGGCAGTCTCTCCTGCTTTTCTGTGGTTAAAGTCAGAGACACACGGACTAGACAAGAAAAGATGGGTTCAGAATCAGCTAGATGACCTGACCAATGAGTCATCACAAATGATTTTTGGAAGGCAGTTTCCAAGCATCCCATGGATCTTGCTCAGTCTTGAGCTGTTTAACACTTGTGTCAACAACTGGGATAAAGGTGTCATTGGCATCCTTGCTGAATATATAGTGGACCTTAAGCTGACAGGGATATAAGAGAGAGATGACCATGTCAGGATTAATCACAGGCTATTCATTCACTGGGATGGACTGAGTCAGAAGGCATGTAACAGAGGAGAAGCCTAGGGTCTTTCACTTGGGTTCAATGTTCAACAAAGGGATTTAATTAAGTATCCCATGAAGAGAGCAGGTTAGATAGGAATTTATCTGGAAAAAATCTTAAGTCTCTGGGGAACTGCAAACTTCCAAGTAAATAGTATAACTAGGAAGCCAAAAAAAATAATAATAGTAGTAGTGGTAGTTGTAATAGTGGTAGCAGTAGTAGTGGTAGTAGCGATAGTAGTAGTAGTGGTGGTAGTAGTGGTGGTGGTAGTAGTCGTGGTGGTAGTAGTCGTGGTGGTAGTAGTAGTAGCAGTAGTAGTGGTGGTAGTGGTAGTGGTGGTGGTAGCAGTGGTGGTGGTAGTAGTAGTAGTAGCAGTAGTAGTGGTGGTAGTGGTGGTAGTAGTAGTGGTGGTAGTAGTGGTGGTGGTAGCAGTGGTGGTGGTAGCAGTGGTGGTGGTAGTAGTCGTTAGCATTTATGTAAGTGCTTTAAGGTTTGCTTCACATGTTCTTTCATTTGAGCCTCAAAACACTGGAAAGTCAATGTCATTATCATCCTCACTGCAAAAGGGGAAACTGAGGCAGAGCGGGGCTGAATGACTTAGCAAGAGTCTGAGGCAGGATCGGAACCCAAGTCTTCCTGACTCCAAGTCCTGTGCTCTCTCCATGTACTTTGCAACTTCCTGAGTTTTATTAAGAGGTAAACTTGCAGGAATACGGAGATGGCAGTCCCACTGTACTCTGCCTTTGGCAGATCACATGTGATGCCCCTATATAGTTCAGACCTCTACCTTTTAGGAAGAAATGATAAGTATCCAGAGGAAGGCAATCAGGATGGTGAAGGGACTCAAGTTCATGGTAACTGAGGACAAGCTGAAAGAAATGGAGATGTTTAGCCTGGAGAAGAGAGATTTAGTGGGGTCCTGGCATCTATCTTCAAATATTCAAGGGTTATCATTTGGGAGATGGATTAAACTTGTTTGATATCAATGGGAAAAATGAGGAGCAACAAATGAAAGCTACCATGAGACAAACTGTGTCTGATGTAAGGAAAAACTTCCTAACCATGAGAAGCATCTAAAAAGTAGACCAAGTTACCCCAGGAGGTAGTAGATTCCCTCTCATGGGAAATCTTCAAGCAAAAGCTGAACAGCCCCTTGTCAGATAGGTTTTAGAAAGGATTCTTTTGGGAGTATGAAATGTACTCAATGGCCTCTTCCGCTTTGAGATTCTGTGATTTCTGTGACAACAGATAAGACAACACTACGCTGCCATTTCAAAAATATAACAATTTAAAACCTCAATCATACACCACCCCATCTCTTCAGTGACTTTGAGAAGTGAGAGGAAACCCCCAACCCCATTCAAACTGGTCCTGAAATACTTCAATCAACTAGTTCACGGCCAAGAAAACCAGATACCTTTAACAACCCGGTGTAGCTTTTCCATGTGATTATGTTCTTTGCCATTGTACACAACAGCTTCTACAGAGAAGATAAGTTTCGGCTGAATTTGGGAAAATCTGTCCAGTACTCCCTGAGATGGAAAAGAAAAAAAAACATGATTAATCATTCAAAAGGGAAAAATCCATAGTCATTAATTTTATGAGAAGGAGAATTAGGTCTGTTACAATCAGTATTCCTGTATATCCACAGAATACAAAAAAAAAATGGGTAAGATGACTAATGCCAAGAACAAGACTTCACCAAAAATAAATAAATAAAAATCTGAAGATCTTATAGAAAGAATCAAAGCACTATTTAGATTTGAAGATGAAAAACACAGAAACCACTAAATTAATAAGAAGTAAATGCTAAGGAGTAACATAAAGCAATAATTATGAAAACTGGTTGCAAGATAGATTGGCATAGCAATACTGGTCTCAGAGTCAGGAAGTTTTGGATTCAAGTCCTACCTGGGTGACACCAGAGCAAGGCAGGCCAATGAATCTCTCAGTGCTCCAAACAACTCTCTGAAATCAGAAAGTTGCAGATCTGCACTGGGTGAAAAGTTTCTCACCCAGAAGTTTCTTGCACTAATGAAATCACAGACCGGTACAAAAGAATAAAGGAAAAGGAGGAACCAACAGAGGAGAGAAAAATGAGGGAAAACATCTTTTAAATAGATCAATGAAACAGAACAGTGAAAACAAAACCCCAAAATCAAATATAACACACAGAAGAGATTATAAAAACAATGAGGAATGGAGACATTACTGAGAAAAGTTTCTGGGAGACCAGGGAACAACCAACACAACTGAAAGTGAGGTTCAAGGTCTAACTCTCATGCCATGGATGACAACAATCCTAATGGGATAGGAATAGAAAAAAAACTGAAATGGAAAAAAATGAATGTTATGCCTCAATTGTAGAGAGAAGAAAAAATATTATCAAGTAGAAGAAAATTATTCAAGACAAAATTAATGGTTTTAATATGATAAAACTTCTGTAAAAAAAAAAAAAACAACGCCTCCAAAATAAAAAGAAACAGATGAGGAAAGAAGTTATTCAGTTGTTTCAGTCATGTCCAACTCTTCATGACCTTCTCCAACTCACTTTGCAGATAAGGAAACTGAGGCAAACAGGGTTAAGTGACCTGCCCAGGGTAACCCAGCTAGTAAGTGTCTGAGGCCAGATTCGAACTCAAGAAGATGAGTCTTCTTGAATCCAGGCATGGTGCTTTTTCCACTCTGGTACCTAGCTATACGACAGAAGCGGAAAACAGCATTAAGACCTGGGAGATAACCTGTATTTGTACTGATTTATTATATTCTTATTCTATAAATAGTCATGTATATATACCAGGTGTTCTCCCATGAGAATGTAAGCTTTATCAGTAGGGATTGTTTCATTCTTTGTATTTCTATCTCCAGAGCCTGGTATAATGCCTGGCACACAGCAGGCACTTAATATTTAATTTATTCAAGACATGACTCAGTCACTACTATCTATATAAAACCTTTACTGATTCATCAACTCTTAGTATACCCACCCACTCTAAGTACCTTGTATTTCCCTGCTTCATTTATTTGCATTTATTCAATGTAATATATATACACATACATACATACAGATATGTTATATGTTAGAATATAGAGATTATTTCATGCCTACCTCAACAACTCAATTTCCCCTTTTCTCTCCCTGGCCCTATTCCCTTTAAACAAACACTCAGAATTTCATATGTATACATACACACACACAGACACACGTGCACACATACATACGAGCACACATATATCCCTCACCCCCAAACCACTGGTCTTCCATCTGACCATGTGTGCCTAAGGAAGGTGACCCCTCAGACAGGAAGCACACAGACCATCACTGGATCTCTCCATGAAGTTTCTGCAGCTTGGCTGGATCTGCCAGAGCCCACCCTCCAAAGGCACAGCCTTCAAGAACCCAGAGTCCCCTTCAGACCATAAGAGGCACTAAGCTGCTTAGCTCTTCATTAGACTGTGAGCTCCCTAAGAGCACAACTGGTTTCTGTTATTGTTGTCAACTCTTTGTATCCGCAGTACTCAGCAGTATCTGGCACACAGTAGGCACTTAATAAAGGCCAGATAACTTGACTAGACAGCAAGGACCATTTCATTTTTGACTTTTGTACACCCAGCACATGATCTATTTGCTGAACTAAACTGAAGGATGATATTTTCAATAAGGCTAAGATAAGAGATCAGTAAATGCTTTGCAACTCAGAGGCAGCCCCGCCAGCTCTGAGTCATGAGGAATGAGGAGGCTTAACTACAGGGGCCTGATCTTTACCATATACATATATAGCTCCTGCAGGGCAGGGGCCATACCTCCCATTTGGTGATGTCCCCCAGAATGCTTAGCACAAACCTGAGCATGCAGGGGATATCCAATAAAAGACAGACATGGGTGGCTGTTCCCTGAGTTCATTTACATGAAGATGGAAGCCCTTTGTTTGCTAGAGTTGAATCGGTATACTACTAAGTAAAGGGTCTTCTTAGATCAGATTCCAACGTTCATATGCCATGTGCTACCATACAAGATGAAACATGGTTTCCAGAGATGATCTTTCTGTGATTTAATAAATTTCTGCAAAATGCATTCTTACTTTTATTCAAACAGGGCATTTAACAGCAAGAAACAAAAAAAAATTATTAAAAGTATAGTGGGAAAAGAAAAGTTTTTATCACCTCAGTTCAATTATGTAAGCTTTAAGCACTGTAATATGAGTCAGAAAGTTCACTTCCGTAATTCACTACAAAAGCAGGTATATTTGCTGTTCTCCCTTGCCTATGATCTCCCGAATACAGTGACTGCATCTTTATTGAGCTCTGCTGTGTTCCACATGCTGAGTAGACAGAATAATTTTCCTGAATTGCTAAAAGAATAAGAAAGGAGACTACTAGAACATCAGTAGCAGATACAACCTTTTGGACCAGAACAAGAAGAAATATCAACTAGATTTTTTTCTTCAATGGCTAGAATTATATTCAAACTGCTGCTTCCCTCACAATTTACCAATATGCCTCAGATTGTGTGCCTTGAAAATATAGGCGGCCTAACAAATGTTTCTTAAACTGAACTGAACCAGCACTGATGGTCCTGGTTCAACCATCCCTCACTTCTGAGAAGCACAGCAGAGTCTCTGACCTGAAAACAGTGCCTAAATTCAAACAGTGCTAAGCCATGGTATGTAGTCATGTCACAAAAAGATGTTCTTTCAATCTCAGTGGCCTATGCACACACCTGGCATGGTGGCATACACCATCCATGATCCTGTCAGTGAGAGGACTGCAGCACCAATGAAGACTGTCACCCCACTACACTGAGCTTAGGAACGGCCTTCTAGAGTTGCTGTGGTCAAAAAATGTGTCAACTTACAGCCAACCTGGAGATGAGACTCTCCACACCCAGGAAGGCTGGGCCTCATATGACAGTAACACACCAGCACATGCCCATCCCTATTTGAAAACCAACCAGAACCTACCACAAGCCCAGTCTCCAAACCCAAGCCCCTACACAGCATGAGGGTCCAATAGTAGGACTTAAGTGGAACTCATACCAATATTTATTTTTAAATGTTTTAGGAGAGTACAGACACAGAAATGTGCATTTTTTTCCTCAATTACCTAACACGCAGAAGTTTGCCATCAAATATTTGGAACAGGAATGAGAAGTTTCCAAGCACAAACAGCCAGGAAAAAAGCCAAGAAGGAATCCCAGCCATCAGGCAGCTCCCCCATTCTTCCAGCTCTGTCCTCCCCGCTTCCCTCCTCCTCTTGTTCCTAAGTCAGTACTTCCACATCTAGTCCTTACTTCCTCTCTCATCTCCATCGCTGTCATTCAGTTCTCAGAGTTTGTGCCAGTGGGAGCTGGCTTGATAGGGGGTGTCCCGATCAACCGTCTATCTAAGGAATCATGCCCCATCTCCCTGCTTTCATCGTGGCTCTACTCCATCATGAACTATAATCGGGGAAGGCAGATCGAAATATTTTAGTAACTAAACAGCTCAAGGCATTCCTATTACTTCTTCCAGCCTTACTTTGTATTCCATGATTGTCACACAGATAACTTCTCCCACAGTTCTACAGACATTTATTTAAGGGCTCCTATGTGCCAGCCATTGTGCCAAGTGCTCCTATACAAAAACAAAATTAAAACAGTCAGTCCCTGCCTTCCAAGAGCCTCGATTCTTCTACCTGGGAAAGACAAGACACGCCCGGAGAAGTCAATATCCGATTAATGCCAAGCAGTTTGCACAAAGCAGTTCAAACAACAGGAGGATAGGAGGAAAGCCCTTCAATGACTTCTCCATTCCCCACTCCACACCCCTCACTTCCCAAAGTACATCAGGCCTATCAGGAAGGAAGAGCTACCAATGCTTCCCCTCTTCCCCTAAGACATCCCTGCAGTGTATCTTGCTCCCATTGGGATACACGAGGGGAAGCAGTCTTTTATTTATTGGGATCTCTGAAAAGCTGGGAGGGAGCTTTGGAATGATACCCCTGCCAGTTCCAGAGAAATTCTGGTCTCCCTACAGAAGAAATAGGAGAAAGGAAATAATCACTCTACACCCCTCATCACCCACAAGTGGAGAGGGCCTTAATGTGCCTTGTTCTCCCTACCTAAAGGCGCTTCTCTGGGGGACCAAGTGAATGACCTCTCCTCCCCATTTCTTGGAAAAATTCAGCAGACTTATGAGCTAAGAATGAGAACCTTAGGGAAACAGTAATAATGTCAAAATCTGTTTTGAATTCCCAGCGGCCTAGGCTTTGGCTAGATGAGGGTCAAGAAGAAAGAGTCATCCATGGTAAAACTTGACTGAGAAAGATGTAAAAATAAAGAGCTAATAGAGCTGGACAGTAAAAGTAATGGTCTCTCAGCAAGGCCAGACACTGGCCCACAAAAGCCAAATGAAAGCTCTTTCCCCAGACGGAAGAGCAAATCACCTTGGGAAGAAGGTGTTCATCACTGACATTTTCTGACTAATGAGAAAATTCCGATGTGACAGATTGGCCATTGCAAACTCCGCAATGTCTCCATGAGGTTGCCCATGCCCTCTGCACGCAGTAGGCTGTGCTGCCACCTAGTGTACTCAAGAGAAAGCACACCCCAAAAACCTTCTCTAAAAGAGGGGCTGCAGCCAAGTAGGAGCAGCCCCCAATCCAGCAGATCGGAGAACCATGAGTAAAAGGAATGGCGATGAAAGAAGTAAGGACCAGACATAAAAGCAATGATCTCTACCTGCTTACTGTCTCCAGACACAGCAGAGACTTTTTAAAAGGCTCTCCTTCAGGGGTGGAGCCAAGACAGCAGAGTAAAAGCAAGGACTCACCTGAGTTTCCCCCCAAATCCCTTGAAATACCTTTTAAAAATGACTCTAAACAAATTCTAAAGCAGTAGAACCTACAAAAAAGACAAAAGTGAAACAAATTTCCAGCCCAAGACAACTTGGAAGATTGGCAGAAAAGATCTGCTCCATCAGGGAGGGCAGACCAGTGCAGACCACGCCAATGCAGCAAACCCAGTGCAGGCCTTGGGGTGAGTGAATCAGTCACAGCAGAGGCAATTTCCAGACCTCTCTGCCAAAGACAATTCAGAAGGTCAGCAGGTAAGATCTGTCACACCTAGGGGAGAACGGATCGGAGACAACTGCCAGCACAGCCACAGCCCAGCAAACCACTGAATCAGAAGCAGAAGCAGCAGCAGCTACTTCCAGAGCTTTCAGCCCAGAGACTTGGTAAGGGACTCAAACAACTGGTCAGAAGGGGATTACAGAGAACTCTTTGAGGTAGGACTCAGATCTCAGTCATAGTCCTGGGTGGCAGTCCCAGGGTGAGGAAGAGCACTAGCATAGCAGAACTTGCCACCACAGTGGAGAGAGGACCTTCCTTACAGTTCCAGGACAGAAAAGAGTGCTTGTGGTCACTCACAGACCAGAGCGCAGGCCAGGAGGGGAGTAAACACCTCTCAGAAAACCTGAAAACTTACAGGACTCTGGCAGTATCTCTGAAAACAGCTGCGCATGAGCCCTAAAGCTTGGGACATTACACCCGCCACACTGGAACACAGAGCCTACTTTAATGAAGAGTTAAAAGTCAAGTAATAGACTGGGAAAATGAGCAAACAACAGAAAAAGGCTCTGACTATAGCAAGTTACTATGGTGACGAGGTAGATCAAAACACACTCAGAAGAAGACAACAACATCCAAGCTCCTGCATTCCAAGCCTCCAAGAAAAATATGAACTGGTCTCAAGCCATGAAAAAGCTCAAAAAGGATTCTGAAAATCAAGTAAGAGAGGTAGAGAAAAAAACTGGGAAAAGAAATGATAGTGATGCAAGAAAATCATGAAAAACAAGTCAACAGTTAACTAAAGAAAACACACAAAAAAGTAATACCTTAAAAAACAGACTAAGCCAAATGGTAAAAGAGGTCCAAAAAGCCAATGAGAAGAACAATGCCTTAAAAAGCATAATTGGCCAAATGGAAAAAGAGGTACAAAAGTTCACTGAAGAAAATAATTCCTTAAAATTAGAATGGAGCAAATGGAAGCTAATGACTTTATGAGAAATCACAAAACCAAAAAAATGAAAAATAGAACACAATGTAAAATATCTCACTGGAAAAACAAGTGATCTGGAAAATAGATCCAGAAGATATAATTTAAAAATTTTTGGACTACCTGAAAGCAATAATCAAAAAAAATAGCCTTGATATCATCTTTCAAGAGATTGTCAAGGAAAACCGCCATGATATTCTAGAACCAGAGGGCACTGAAATAGGCAGTGAAAGAATCCACTGATCACCTCCTGAAAGAGATCCCTAAATGAAAACTCCCAGGATATTATAGCCAAATCCCAGAACTCCCATGTCAAGGACAAAATAGTGCAAGCAGCCAAAAAGAAACAATTCAAGTATGGTGAAGCCACAGTTGGGATAACACCAGATTTAGCAGCTTCTATATTAAAGAATCGGAGGGCTTGGAACAGAATATTCTGGAGGGCAAAGGAACTAGGATTACAACCAAGAATCACCTACCCAGAAAAACTGAGTATAATCCTTTGGAGGAAAAACTGGACTTTCAATGAGAGAGAGGACTTTCAGGCAGTCCTGATGAAAGGACCAGAGCAAGAAATGCTTCCGTTATGTCCTGATGATCTTAGAAGGAAACAAAAGAGAGACATAAAAGGAATGCGCTGAGCAGGGGATCAGGGAGACAGGAGTGGAGACTGGTAGAGAGGAGGGGCAGGGAAATACTTCTTACACAGGCAACACAAGCAGACAGCTACACAAACAAGGAGGTTGAGAGGGGACAAGTGATATGTGGAATTCATGCTCCTCTGAATTAGCCAAAGTTGGGAAGAACAAACCAGAGATACAGAAATGCATTGTACTCAACAGGGAAATAGGAAGGAAAGAGGAGAAAGGGAACGTAGAGGGAAGACAGATTATGGGAGGGGGCTGGTCCTCTACAAAAGAAACCCTAACTAAGGATGGACAAAAATATTTATAGCTCTTTTTGAGGTGGCAAAGAATGGGAATTTAAGGGGATGCCCATAAATTAGGGCATGGCTGAATAAGCTATGGTTGCAGTTCTAAGGCAAAGAGAACCCTAGCATTTATGGCTATAAAGACTGTGGGTCCTTCCTGAGTAACAAGACCAGAGTGAAGACCAGGAGAACAGTGACCATACCTTTCTTAGGATCATACCACCCTGAAAACACCAAAAAGTAGCTATTAAAACAGCAAGAAAAAACCTGATGCTAAGAAGAGTGCCTCCCCACCCCAGGTGAACAGAGTCCAAATTTAATATAAGGTTCAAAGTCAAGAAATAGGTTAGAAATATGAGCAAAAAAAGAATCTGAACATAAAAAAGTACTAAGGTGGCAGGAAAGACTAAGACATAAAGAAAAAGACAACAATGTGAAAATCGCTACAAAGTGTCAAAGAAAGATGCTAACTGGATCCAAACCCAAAAAAGAATTCCTGAAAAAGTTAAAGAAAGAGATGAGTAGTAGAGGAAAAATTGAGGAAATAAATGAGCGTAATACAAGAAAATTTTTAAAAGAGTATTAACAGTTTGGTAAAAGAGGCAAAAAAAAATACAGAAGAAAATAATACCTTAAAAAATGAAATTGGTCTAATGGTAAAAGAAGCACAAAAACACACTAAAAAGCAGACTAGATCAAATGGAAAAGGAAGTAAAAAAATTCACAAAGAAAAGAATTCCTTAAAACACAGAACAACTCCAATGGAAAAGAAGTATAAAAGCTCTCTGAAAATCAGAATTGGGCAAGTGGAAGTTAATGGCTCCATGAGACATCAATAAACAAAGACAAAAAATGAAAAATTAGAATGTGAAATACCACACTGGAAAAACAACTGACTTAGAAAATAGATCAAGGAGAGATAATTCAAGAATTACTGAGCTACCTGAAAGCCCTGATAAAAAAAGAAACCTAGACATAATCTTTCAAGAGATTATCAAGGAAAACCTCCCTTCTATCCTAGAATCAGAGGGTAAAATAGAAAAAGAGAATCTACCAAAGCCCTCCTGAAAGAGATGCCAAAATGAAAACTCACAGGAATATTATAGCCAAATTCCAAAACTTCTTGGTCAAGGAGAAAATATTGCAAGCAGTTAGAAGGAAATAATTCAAATATTGTGGAGCCAAACTCAGGATCAAGATTTAGCAGTTTCCACATTAAAGGAGCAGAGGGCATATGATATTCTGGAAGGCAAAGGAGCTAAGAATATACAACTAAGAATAACCTACTCAGAAAAACTGAGTATAAATCTTCAAGGGAAAAAAATATTTAATGAAATAGAGGACTTTCAAGTATTTCTGATAAAAAGACCAGAACTGAATAAAATTTTGACTTTCAAACCCAAGACTCAAGAGAAACATAAAAAGGTAAACATGAAAGGGTACTCATAAGAGTCTCAATGAAGTTAAACTGCTTACGTTCCTTTATGGGAAGACGATACTGCTAACTCCTGAGAACTTGATATCAATATTAGGGCAGTTAAAAGGAGTTTACATGGAGGATATAGGTGTCAATTTTGGTACAATGATCTCTAAAAAAAAATGAAAGAGTGTAAAAGAGAGATGCAGTAGGAGAAGGGAAAAGGAAGAAGAATGGGAAAAATTATCTCACATAAAAGAAGCAAGCAAAGAAGAGCTTTTACAGTGGAGGGGAAAATGGAGCAGTGACAGGCAATGTTTGAACCTCACTCATTAGAACTGATTCAAAGATGGAAGAATATATACACACACTCAGTTATGTATAGAAATACCATATGGAAATATAACTTAGAGGGAAATAGAAGAAGGGGATAACAGAAAGGGGGGCATGACAAAAGGGAAGGTGGATTAGGGAAGACAGAAGAAAAATAGACTTTTGAGGAGGTACAGGATAAAAAGAGAGAAAAAAAACAGAAGAAAATGAGATGGAGGGAAATACACAGTTAATAATCATAACTGTGAACATGAACGAGATGAGTTCACTCATAAAACCAGAAGCAAATAGAACAATGGATTAGAAACCAGAATCCAACTATATGCTGTTCCTAAGAAATACTTTAAATAGAAACACACTTTCAGAGTTAAAATAAAGGGCTGGAGCAGAATCTAATATGCTTCAGCTAAACTGAAAAAAAAAAGGCAGGGGTAGCAATCATGACCTCAGACAAAGCAAAGCAAAACCAGACATAATTAAAAGGAATAATTAGGGAAACTACATTTTGCTAAAAGGTACCATAGACAATGAAGTAAGTTTTCTGAGGATTCTCAAATACATACACTGAGTATAGAACTGAGTCAAATTTATAAAAATAAGAACCATTTCCCATATGATAAAAGGTCAAAGAATATAAACATGCAGTTTTCAGAAGAAACCAAAGCTATCTATGGTCACATGAAAAAGGTGCTCTAAAGCACTACTGATTAGAGGAAGGCAAATTAAATTCTGAGGCACCACCTTACACCTGTCAGAAATGACAAATGCTGGAAGGGATGAGGGAAAAATAGGCACACTAATGAACTGCTGGTGGAGTAGCAAACTGGTCAACTACTCTAGAGACCAATGTGGAACTAGACCCAAAGGGCTATAAAATTGTGTACATCCTTTGACTCAGCAATATCACTACTAGGTATGTATCCCAGAAAGATAAAAGAAAAAGGTTTCTATGTACAAAAATATTTATACTAACTCTTTTCCAAACAATTGGAAATCAAGGGGATGCTCATCACTTGGAGAATGGCTAAACAAGTTATGTCACATGATTGTGACTATATTGTGCTAAAATGATGGCGGGGGGAGTTGCAGACCTATGTGAACAGATACAAAGTGAAGTGAAAAGAATCAGGAGATCCCTAACTCTAACGTAGTATGACGACCCACCATGAAAGACCTACCTACTCTGATCAATATAATGATCCAATACAAGTCCAAAGGACTCACGGTTTTAAAAAAATTCTGTCTAGCTCCAGAGAGAGAACTAATGAACTCTAAGCAAAACCTGAAGTATCATTTTCTCATTTTTTTTCTTTTACTTTTTAAAAAAAAATGGCTTATATGGAAATATGTTTGCATGATTTCATATGTATACTTGATACCATATTGCTTGCCTTTTCAGTGGGTGTGAGAGAGAACTTAGAACTCACAATTTAAAAAGAAAAGAATGTTTAAAATAAATATTTTTTAAGAGGAGAATAGAGAATAAAAATTCTTCTAACTCATTCTCTCTAACAATTCTAAAAACAATAGAAAGAAATGTAAGAACCTCCTGTGGCCAAACCAGTCACAGCTCAGCCATTACACTCAGCAGAGAGCAAAGTCCCAGGCCCTGCCCACAACATCATTTATAGACACCTTCCCCGTAAGGAACTGACAAAACCATCAACTTGAGCTAAATTACGCTGACTTAAAATAGTTTCCCTTTCAATGGCCACAAGATGTCAGTGCAGGCACAGGTTCAACTAAGCAGGAACCTTCTTAGCAGGGAAGACCTTGCCAGAAAAAAGCACGAAGACGGCTGCTTACATTCACTCCAAAGTCCGGGGATGTGGAACTCCAAATGGCCCCAATACTTGCTGCAGCCAGCATCGCTTCCACTGCATAAACACTGTTTGGTAAATAACCTGAAACAAGGAAACACAGGACACGTGACTACAGAATACACTGAAGTAATAATCTCTGCTTCATGAGAGTGGTTCCTTGGCTACTTTCCCATGCTCTCCTGTCCTGGCTCAGGTATTTCTTAGGCCAGAAGCTCTTATCCAGAGCAATCTACCCAGAAGCACAGGTGTGACTGGACTCAGGAATTAAAAACTGGCCATATCACCCCCAAGTATTGCTCACGCTATAGGAAACAAAGGTCAGAAGTAAATCAAGGGTATTGTGTTTCCCACACTAATGCAGGTACTCAGTAACTACTAGGTAATGACAGAGGAGGCACTAAAGAAATCTGTTCATTCATTTAACAAGCATTTATTTATTAAGTTCCTGCTTAGCATGTACAAGGAAGACCCTTCTTGTTTCCTGGCAAACAGGCATGCTAAATGGCCACAGATGGGGAGCTATGGCCATTTTTCAATGCCAGTTGAATCACATATTTTTAAAAGTTACTGATGCATTTTGTTTTAACATCATGCTAATTTCTAAATATATGCCACCTGCCCCCTTCCCCTTCCCAGTAAACTATCCTTTATAAAAAGGATGAAAAGAAATTTTACCAAACCAACCAATAAATTAACTGTTGGACTCTGCACCACAGTCCTTACCCACAATCCCCTAACCCAACCCAACCCTACACACACAAACACACATATACTTACACATACAAATACACACACACACACTGCAATGGAAGGAAGGAGATTCATTTTCTTCCCTCTTTCCTGAGACTAAACTTGGTCGTTACAAAGTGTTCAATTTTCTCTGATTATCCTTCCATTTGCAGAGGGTAATCACTAGGTACATGTCTTCCTAGCTCTGCCTACTTCACTTTACATCAGCTCCTACAGACTTTCCCCGTGCTTCTCTGAATTCTTCATAACTTTTGTTTCTTATGGTGTAGGATTATCCTTTTACATTGATATGCCACAATTTGTTAAACCATTTCCAAATCAATGGAGTCACCTATATTTTTTATTACCATATTTCACTGTATACATCTTCAAGGAAAAACACTGTACTAATATGCCTCCAATATGCCCCTCAAAAAGAACCCATTGGTTCAAAGTGAATTAGGACCAACCCACAAATTCACATTTTTCCAATATGAAAATCCACTAAGTTAATACTTACGTCAAAGCAGGAAGTAACTATTCAAGACACTTATTCACTATTCAGTCTAGGAATGGTCTTTTAAGACCTACCTGGCTTTTTAGTGACTAAAAAATGACAGAAGTCTCTTCTTCCTTATGAATAGATTATATGACTGACCTAAGTAACACTACCTGGAACAAGTTTTCCCAAACAGAATAAATAATTTCCTTTAAATTTTGTAGTTAAATCATCTGGTTCCCTGCTCTAAGAAGGAAGTAAAATGAAAAAAATTTCTCAACACAAGGAAGCATTCATTCCTTGTAAACTTTCCCCCTCCCCTAAAACATACAGTGCTGAAAGATCATATTCATGATGGAGCCAAGAAATACAAATGGTAAAGCCAGACTATGCTGAAATGAATGTCAAAATTCTCCATGAGCAAGGTAGACGGACGTAAGCCAGACCCCAGGAAAGGTAAAAAACAGATTTTCCTTTTTTTCCTTCTTTCTTTGTTTTTTTAAGGACAGGGGAAGTTCAGACTCACTGAACCCCAGAATTGGTAAAGACCATTTCATTTCCTTGCTTTAAAGAAAAGTAAACTGAGTCCTAGAGAAATGATGTGACTTGCACATTAGCGAGTCAGTGGCAAAAGTGGCTTTAAAACCAAGGTCTCCTGTTTTTTAGACCCTGAAACAGATACATTAAATATAGCCACTGCAAACATACTCACCATTCTAGCCTAGCAATGCTCTGTGAAAACCAAGATCTTAACCATAAAAGATACTAACTAGAATGACCCAAGAAAAGTAGGGTTTCAGCCTGAAAAAACCTCACCTGCTCTGGGAAATGGCCCAATTCTCTAATTTCCTTCCAGAAACCAATAATCAATAAAACAAGACACATTCCTTAAGCACCCACTATGTATGTACTAAGCAATCAACTTACTTCTTTGCTACCTATTAAATTTGGAAATTCTTACTTCTCACAGATAAAACTTTTCCTTCCATTTTTCCCAACACAAATTATATCTAAAATGGTTTCTTTAAATACCCACCAAAAATTCAATATTTAAAGGACCAAAGGAAAAAACCCCAGGATAACTGACTTTCCTCCCAGTCTTCAAAATGGCTCCTGGTTTTTCTCTAGTATTGTAAAAGTCAAGCATAAAGAAACCTTGATTTCCCAAAGATAAATAGCAGGAAAACAAGCAAGTATTTTTATTTTGCTGAGTCTTTTATGTTCATGCTTTCTTACATCTAATCAAACAGAAGCTCATTCAAGGTATTTACAGAACTTGAACCCTTCAAGAACAATCCACACTACATGAAGCCACTCCCTCAGCTGTTTCCTGTCTGGTCCTAACTTCTCTTCCACTAGGCAAAGCCACTTCTCTTCTGCTCTGAAGCTGATAAAGAAGTGACAAATTGTTTTAACTCACCATTACTCTTAACAGGATACTGAAAAACTGTTATGCTATATATAAAGAAATGTAGTTTCCTTATACCAGAGCATCTAGGTGGCACAGTAGATAGACCACTGGGTCTAGAATCAAGAGAATCTGAGTTCAAATCCAGCCTCAGACACTTACAAGCTGCGTGAGCCTGGGCAAGTCACGTAACTCTCTCAGCCTCAGTTTCCACATCAGTAAAACAAGCTGAAGAAGAAAATGGAAAACCACTCTAAGATCTTGTGCTGAGCAGGCTACAAATGGGATCACAAAGAACCGGACGTGACTATAACAACTGAATAATACCAGAGAACTGAAAAACTACTATTACTAGATAGAGGGCATTGTGCTAAATGCTATTTTCTCTGTCATAGAAGAGGACTCTGCCACATGATCTTCAAGGTCTCACCCAGGCCAATTATTCAGTGATCTACAGGTTGACCAAGCAGAATCTCCTCTCCATAAAAAGAACATTTCTGCCAAGACTGAAAATCACTTTAGTAAGAGCTTGTTCTGGGCCCAGTATATCTCCATCCTCAGCACCAACCCACTGGGACCACAGCACAGGAGACACTTACCAACCACCCTGTCTCCTGTTTTCACTCCAATCTTCCTCATAGCTGCAGCATACAAAGCCACACGTTGTCTTAACTCTCCAAAAGTCACCTTTACAATTTCCTCTTTGCCTTCCCCTGAAAAGAGAAGAAGAGGTTAATCATTCATGGACCATCAGAGAGAAGTTCACATCTGCCAAAGAATTATAAAATAGATACCCAAACTGTACTGAAAAACACATTCTCTGTCCTAGCTTTCCACAGGTTAAAAATCATATGACTTCAGCCACCAGTATTCTTCTGAAACAATAAGAAAAACCTCAGTTTAGACAAAAACTGTTTCAGATAAGCCACAAGAAAATATTAGTCTATCAAAAGGCTTATATGTACTTAGGAAGCTCACTATTTAAGAGAAATCATAAATAAATGCTTTAGCAAGAACAAATAAAAATTCTTTTTAAATGAGTAATTGTTCCTTCATTTATTTTTAATATGCACTGATATTAAAGTATATCAGTATAGTTGCCTAAATTGAGGTATACAAGTCTTCTCCCTGACTTAATGGAGAATTACCAGGGAAATTTCCTGTCAATCACAATCCTGCCTAGCACTCTGGAGAAACTTAAATACTTGTTTCCTTCCTTCCTTCCATTCTTTGTCTTGCTCCCTCCTTTCCTTCCCTCCTCCCTTGTCCCCACTCCTTTCCCTCCTTCCTTGCACATTACCAAAACAATCGCCTTCTAGTTAGCAAATGTTCAGTGGCTTAGAACCCTAAAGCTTCAAGCCATCATGAGGCTCCCAGCTACTGCTTCAACAGATTTCAATGCATATGATTTTTGCACCATTCACTGGACCATGAAGGCAATGAATAGTTCATGCAATTTCAATCTATTTGGAGGTATCAGAGGCTCACAGGATTATACATGAGAAGGATTAGATTGAAAGCAGCCATGAGAGCTCAGAATGGAACCTTGTGAGAACCAGCACAGAGCTATGGAGATTAGTAAGCCACTCAGACAAGAGTAATACCCAAAGAAAACAAAGTTAATAAAATGACCAAATTCATTGTCTTCTTTTTCTTTCTCCTACTTAACATGGAGCCCAGCAGGTCTGTGGACACTCATTAATTTTAAAATGGATAGGAGTTAAGGGGCTTCAATGTTTAAAAATAAAGAAAGACAAATTCAACAAGCCCAAGGTATATGAACGCCATATCCCACACTCTAGTTAGAAGTAAGAAAAGGTTAATAAGCCCTAAAGTCAGTGCCCAGGCAAGATGATGGCTGGCCTGCCAACAGCCTGATATTACTGGTTTAAGAGCATTTTTATAATCATTTCAAAGACCCAGAGGTTTACCAAAAGGGAGGAAGGGAACACCCTGAAACAGGAGTTCTTCAGGACTATGAAAGATAAAAGGTAAACTTTTGGCTCTCTGAGTCTTAAGTAAATCTCAGTGCCCAGAGGCTGGTGTTGCCCTTTTATTCACTCTCTCAAATGGACGGACTGCAGGAGGAGTTAAACTTGTCTTGCCCGGTCCCAGAAGGCAGAGAGAGTAATAAAGGAAGGAAGGAAGGGAGAGAGACTGGCAGATTTAGGCTGGATGGCAAGAAGGACTTTCTAACATTTCATCAGTGTCCAGAAGAGAATGGGTTGCTTTAGGCTGGAGTAAGCTTCCCTTTAATCCAACTCTCAGAAAAGAATGGATGGCTACTGATCAGTCATGTTGTAGAAGGACTTTCATTGAGGTATGGGTTAGGCCTTTGAGTTGTCACTCTGAGATGCTGTGTCTGGGTAATTTGGTGGAACAGAGATTAAGTACCTAATATATGTAGAGCACTATGTTAGACAATGAGACTAGACAATTAAATGTTTGTTGACTTGAGTATAAAAATTTAGTACAAAAGTGAAGAACATTGTGCAATGTAAATAGAACGAAATTTGGAATCAAGAGGACCTGTGTTCAAATCCCAGTTCTTCCATTTATTCTAGGCATAACCTTGGGCAAGTCATTCAACCATCTGGGCCTCAGTTTCGTCATAGAAAAAATAGGAGGAGCTCAAAATCCCCTTTCAGCTCCAAATCTACGAATGGATGATCCCTTAGCCTCAAGGAGCTTAGAGTCTAACAGAGGGGGTCTAGTATGGTAATCCACACAAAACGAAGTGAAACACGATTATTATATGAGAAAGGCACTACCCTAAAGTAATGCACGGACGTGGCGTTCCAGAGCTGGCAACACTCAGCACCTAGGATTTCCCCTCCCAATCTTCACACACGGCAGACTACTCGCTGTATGTCACTGGCACACGCCTGAAGGAATGGTGTGCCAGGTAAACCTTGTTCTTAAATCACTAGGAACATACATTTCTCTTTTTAAAACCCTATGGTCAATCTCCACAAAGCAAATAATTCCCTCCGAATCTGTTTTATAAACCAGAATCAAATATATCAGATTTGTGTAAAGCAAGGTGCACCTGAAGTTGCTTTCATAAACCATCATCTTGCCTGGGGACTGACCTGGGGGTTTAGTAAGCTTACCCTGAGGCTAATGTGAAAAGCAGACCTGCTAGGGGGTACAAATCAAGAAGTCTTTCCCTGACACTTCAGCCTTCTTATCTTCTTTTCCCACAGTGAATATGTTCACAGGTGTAAACATACATTGCCTTTGTTGTTGCTTTTAAAGAAACTTTAGGATGGGCTATATTATGGGATTGCCTCAACAAATCCCAATACAGTACATCTGGAAGCCACGCTTCTAACAATCTCATATATCCAAAATAAGATCCAGAAAGAAAGTCAAAAAAGGCATCCAAGTAAGTATCACAAAGGCCACACACTAAAATTCATGTAGTTTCACTCACAAAAGAACGCATACTCATGGACTACTTATTCTTAGTTTACGTGGAATTTTAGCAAACCTAATTATTTGGCTTCCAAACATACAGTAGACTAGATGCAGTGAATTATAAGGAGGAAGAGGGGAAAAGGACAAAAATTACCAATGACAAGCACTGTCAGAGTAGCAAAAAAGTAAGATCTCACTAGGAAGGAGGAGACAGAAAAACTGTTAGAACCAAATACTCAATTGAAAAGGTTAACTTGTCAGGGCCACTCACTAGGAGACTCAACAAGTCCAGATGACATCAAAGTATTCAGGCATAATACAATAACGTTAGTGATAACGACCCCTTCCATTTACATCGCCAGTGCAGGGTTTACACGGCACTTCCCTCACATTCAGCCTGTGACTGAGGCTTTTCAAATGTCAGCTTCCCCATCTCACAAATGAGGAAAATGCAGCTTAGCAAGGTCAGAGAACCTGCCCAGAGTCAGAAAGTCATCAAAGGACACAGACAGGCTACAAACCCAGGGCTCTCCAGTCTCTACGTTCTAATTCCCTTCCCCTGCACCAGGAGCTGCCCTTCAAGCAAGCAAATATTTCCAACATAATAAAAGTTTTGCCACTTAAAAGAATGAGCTTTGGTCATCTAAAAAAAACTGACCTGTTTGGAACACTGTTAACATCCCATCTGGAGCTGCCAGAGCAGCTGGAATGGACATCCCAATGCACCATCACTTGGGCCCAGGTATTTTGTAAAAGGAGAAAAATAATGGAAAGGTAGCTAGTACATCCTAGACCAAATCAGTCTAAATGAAGCAGTGACAAAGAGCATGTGGTAAGCCAGCTTAGTCCCAGGGAAGCAGGCTAGTGCTTTCAGCACCCTGGGGGTACACCAAGGTTATTCCTCCCCTGTCACCACTAGAGGGGCCTAGGGCTGTCATTCATAGTGCTCCAGAAATGGAAGATTAAAAGCATGGTCAAATCCAGTCTAGTAAGTGCCATCTATGTGAACTAAACCAGCTGGGCTACCACCAATTTCTGCTCCCTAGAGCCCAACAGTATAACACACATTCCCTGAAAGTATCCGATAAAATTTCAATAATAATAAATAAATAATCAGGAAATGATTATTTGCTTCATAAAAAGAGTAACCACAATTTCTTTACAAAACAGTATATTTAAAAATTATTTGTGCATTTAAATTGCATTTGAAAATTACTTGATTTACTCAATTTATCAGGAATATAACTATTAAAATATATGGATACATACCTGCACATTCTATTTTCTAAAATAGAAAAAAAATCTTATGGGAAAATCATTGGGCCAAGTTTTAATAGATTTGAGTCCTAGCTCCACCTGCACCATTAACTGGGTGTGTAAGAGCTTACTCTAGTAACATGGAAACCCTGTGTTGCTATCTCTTCATCTATAAAGTGGGAGTGAGCTCCCCACCTGTGTCTCAGAAATAATGAGAACATAATGAAAATCTTTTAGCAAGTGAATGTAAGATAATGAGGGTCCAAATAACATATTCTGCTTTTCCCCAACTGTAAATGGTAAAGGGGTACAAACAGACAGTTTTCAGAGGAAGACATCAAGACACTTAGAGTTATTGGGAAAAATGCTCTGAATCACTAATAATTAAGAGAAATGCAAATTAAAACAACTCTGAGATACAACCTCACATCTATCACACTGGCTAACATGACCGAAAAAAGAAAATGACAAATGTCGGAAGGGATGTGGGAAAACAGATACACTAGTGCTTTTGTTGGCAGAGTTGTCAACTGGCCTGAACAATCTGGAAGACAATTTGGAACTATGGCCCAAAGGCTATTAAGCTGTTTGTACACTGTGACTAAATCTATACATCACAGAGAGCAAAGAAAAAAGAAAAGGATGCATATGTACAAAAATATTTATAGCAGCTTTTTGTGGTGGAAAAAACAGGAAAGTGAGGGGATGCCCATCAACTGGGAGGATGGATGAAGAACTATGGTGTATGAATGCGATGGAATACTACTGAGAGATAAGATGTGACAAAGGAAATGGTATCAGAAAAACCTGGGAAGACTCATATGAACTAATGCAAAGTGAGCTAAGCAGAACTGGGAGAATAAGAACCTGCCCAATAACAGCAATATGTAACAACAGTAACTCCAAAACAATTCCAAAGGACTCATGATGAAAGCTATCCACCTTCAGATGCAGAGTGCATGGACTTGAAGCACAGATTAAAGCATAGTTTTTACTCTTTTTCTTTTCAGAACATGACTAATGCAGAAATATGTTTTATATTACTTCACATCTATAATAGACACTGCAATTCTTGCCTTCTTAATGGAGAGAGAATAAGGAGAGGGAGGGAATTTGAAACTCAAAATAAAAATAAAATTGAACGAATTTTAAATTTAAGTTAACCTTTAAAAATACTATCCTCTTCTTGCTAAAAGCTTACAAGATCTCTGCCAGACTCCGACCACCGGAGTGCTTCCACTAGTGCTTAGCACAGAGCTCTACACACAGCAGGTACTTAATAAATGTTTGTTTGCTTGTGGTACTGAAATAGCAGCTCAGTCACTTGCCACACGTCTAGAAGAGCGCCCAAAACGAGGAGTGAAGACTCACTTGCAGCGTACAGGGCAATCTTGTCATTTTCCTTGTGCTTCAAAAGGTTTTCCGCATAATTCAGACGACTTCCTTTGAACCACTCGGGCACATCAGCAATTCCCTTTGATGTATCAACAACCTGGAGAAAAGGATAATGCGAACCAAGACCCAGTAAATCATCACAGTTGTTTTCTAAGCTATCCAGTTGGAAAACTAGCCATCTCACTGATCCAAAGTACTCTTTAAAAGGTTTAAAATTTGTTAAATGGCCTTGAAATGAAGTAGACACTAATGCCATGCATACTGGACTTTCTCTGTTTCTCCTGGAAAAAACCAGCCAACTTCCCAAGTGAAAACACCAAAGGTAATCTAGGAGAACAGACTAAAAAGCCAAGGTCTACACATCCATGAGATAGCTCAGTGTAATTTTCACTGAAATTCTATTCTGTGTTGCCTCTTCGGTAATTCACAGATTTAATGTTTTTACCAAAATATGTAACGATATAACTTTGTTGATATTTTGTCCACGGTTAACTAACCATATCTCTGCACCACACAAGACATTTAAAAATTACTTGTGCACAAAATGATGGGGATGTAGGGCAGGGGTTGAACATGTGATTTAGGAAACTTTGAGTGTGGGAATTCCTTCCACCAATACACATCAGCAACTTTTCTTCACCTTAAGAGTCTTAGAAAGTAAAGTGATTTAGCTATCCTCACGCAGTGATTATGTGTCAGCAGGAAGACAAATTCAGGTCTTTTGATTTCAAAACAACATTGCACAATGACAGGCAGAATAAGCTGTGAATAACAGGCCTTCTTTCCTCAAGACCACTGGTATTTTGCAGTGTAAAGAGCTTTGTAAAGTTATCTACATTAAGGGTAAAAATTGAGAAACAATACACTCACCTCATCATACATACGAGAGAAGACAATTCCACTGAATTTCCAGAATTCTGCCCAGAAATCTGAGTATGACTCCACCGACCACTGATACAATTCATTATAATTGGCTGAAAGTAAAGAAATTGGAATCACTACTAGGTAAGGTTCATGCAATTGCACTTTTGAAGAGTGCTAGCTCCATAAGAAATAAATCTAGGAACAAAGGAAATATAAATCAAGATATCCCTAATGGACAGCCACTACTCATAGTCACCTAAAAGTGACTAAGAGCAGTCTATTATTTCAGAAGTCAACAATGAGCACTTGGGGAACAGTACTCCATGTAAACAGAAAGAAACTGGTGGAACTCAGACTAAAGTGAATGGGATATTAAAACAGGAAATATAATGTAAAATCAATGGAACACCAGTTCTATTCAAATACTTCAGGGACAGGCTCCAGCAGTGGCTTCAATGTAATTTCTTGGAAAACCACTTGTAACACCACTATACCAAGTCACTGACCACATTCATGGTTATAGTGAAAAGCAAACATCACTTAAGATTCCTAAGACTCAGGTTTGAAGTCCAACTGTGACAATTACAATATGTGCTTAGGCCCTTAAACTCCCTGGGCTTCAGTTTCCCCAGCAATGAAAATTAATTAGCTTCACTTCCCAGGATTGACATAAAGATAAAATGAAAGGCTTCCAAAACGTCAAGTATACATATATATATATATGTATCTACATATACATATATATGTAGAACTACTCATACTCATTGCCCCTCCTTGAAGGATAAGTTCATCTGCTTCCAAGATGATGGGAGTCAAGAGGTCTGACAGAACTGATCAACCCATACTTAAGAGAATGAAGAAAGAGCTCCAACACATCAGGCCAAGATGAAGCACTCTAAAGCTCTGCAGTCTTTGGTCCAACTAGGGCAGAACACGCTCCAAACTGGAATCTCGTTCTTAATCAGAAAACATCTCCAATTAGTCACAGAAAAGGAGAAAGGGCAACTCCTAGGCCAACTCCTCTGTCCATTCAATCAATCAAGTATGTATTTAATCCAAACTGTATGCTCAGCCCTTTGCCAGAGGGTGCCTGCGGACCTCAAGAGAGTGTGTCGAGCCCTCTGGACTGCTTACAATTGAACTGGGAAGAAATAAAGGAAGATCCCT
This sequence comes from Potorous gilbertii, assembly GCA_028658325.1. Classification (NCBI taxonomy): domain Eukaryota; kingdom Metazoa; phylum Chordata; class Mammalia; order Diprotodontia; family Potoroidae; genus Potorous; species Potorous gilbertii. Next base: position 217,791,848 of record CM053773.1, read on the forward strand.
AAAACAAGTAGGAAACAATAGGCAGCACATGATTCACAGGTAAGTACTGCTTTACTACATCAATTTCATAGATACTCCTTTCACCAGCAGAGACGCCAACCTCTCTAATAACTTGCTTATTAAATCTGTCTTTGACACCAAAAGTGGGAGTGAGAGTTAATGCACTAGATGTCGGGATTCTGGAAGCTCTCGACAGGCTACAACAGTGGGTCAAATCAAATAAGATGATATTTAATATAACTACATACACACAAGATAGAACAAATAGAAGGCAATCTCAGAAGAAGGGAGATATGAATGGCCTCCTGCAGAAGGCAAGATTTGAGCTGAGTCCTGAAGCAAGCCAAAGCTGAGAAAGAACATTTCAGGCATAGGGACATCCAATGGAAAAGGCATAGTCAGTAGATGAAGCATCATATAAGGAATAACAAGGAAGTCAGTATACCTGCGTCATAAAGGTGTGGAGGAGAGTAAAGTATAAAGACTAGAACAGTATGAAAGGACCAGGTGGCAAGGGGTTTTAAATGCCAAATAGGTTTTATATTTGATCCTGGAGGTAACAGGAAGCCAGGGGAGTTTAGTAAATACAGTGGATGCTGTGAAGGCATGTAAGCAGACAACAGACTGGACAGACAAAGTGTGTGCTGGGCAGACAGAGGAGCTGAGGATGACACTAAAGATTCGAGGCCAAGTGACTAGGGGGATGGTGATGCTCCAGTAAAGTCGAAAAGGGGAAGGAGTAAGCAGGGGAGAGAAAAAGTTCTGCTTTAGGTATGTTGAATTCTAGATTCCTACAAAACATTCAATTTGAAACATCCAAAAAGTAGTTGGTGACATGGGACTGAAGGAGAGTTTAGGCCTGCATATATGGATCTGGGGATCATCTGCATAGAGATGATAAAACTGAACTCATGGGAGCTGATGAGAACAAATGAGATGGCATAGAGAAGAAAAAGAATAATTTTCAGGACAGACTCCTGGGGTCACCATCAGTTGCTTTCACCATAACCATAAATGTGATGACTTGCAAAGGAACCTGAGAAAGCATGGTCAGGCAATGAGGAGGCAAATCAGGAAAAAGAACTGTCACAAAACACCAGAGTAGAGAATATCAGGGGCAGCTATGGGTAAAATAGTGCACAGAACACTAGGCCTAGAGTCAGGAACATCTTCCTAAGTTCAACTCGGTACTCACACTGGCTAGCTGTGTGACCTTGGGTGAGTCACTTAACCCTCAGTTTCCTAATACGTAAAATGAATGAGCTGGAGAAGAAAATGGCAAACTACTCTGATATCTTTGTCCAAAAACACCCGAAATGGGGTCATGAAGAGTCAGGCACAATTGAAAATGAACAAACCACAAAAGAGAAAATCCAAGAGTGGATGTTATCAAAGGCTTCCAAGAAGTCAAAAAGGATCAGAATTGAGAAAAGGCCATTAAAATTTAGTGACTAAGAGATCACTGGTAAGTTGAGGGAGAACAGTGTCAGCTGAAAAACAAGGTCAGAAGCAAGGAGGGCTATGAAGGGCATCGAACTGAGAGAAAAGAAGTAAGGCACCTCGTTGCAAAGTTAGCGATCTTGAAGATTTTAGCTGAGAAAGGGAGGAGAGCTATAGGACCACAGCTATGGGAAATGGGTAAGTCAAATGAAAAGGAGAGGAAAGGCTAGCCAACTAAAGGTAGGGCAGCTGCTGCAAGGGAAGGAGACTATGTCAGGGAGGGAACTCTTACCAAGTTATCTAATATGGTAGAAAGGGGCCTATGCTGACCCTTGAAGAACATAAAGGGGCACTTTTCAAAGGAAGAAATCCAAGTTATTAACAGCCATATAAAAATACTCCAAAACCACTACTAATTACAAAAAATGTAAATGAAAGCAAATCTGTAGTTCTAACACTCCTAAGAGTGGCAAAAATGACACATGTTCCAGGGGCTAGAAGAAAACAGGTTCAGTCCTCCCTGCACTGTCTGCTCAGCCAGGAACTGGCCCAGCCATTCTGGCAAGCAATTTGGAACTATACCCCAAAAGTTACTAAATTTTGCATACCTTGGGACTCAGTTGTACCACTACTAGACTCACCCATAAAGAGATCAAAGGAGGAAAAGGTTATATATATTAAAGAAAAATACATAACAGCTCTTTTCATAATAACCAAAAACTGGAAACTAAGGAAGTGTCCACTCTCCTATTGGGGGATGACTAAACAAGTTGTGGTATATGAATGAAATGGAATATTATTATGTTATAAGAAATAATGAAGTAGACAGTTTCAAGAGAAACTGGAAAAAACCTCTATAAACTGATACAGAGGAAAGACAGCAGAAGTAGAACAATTTATGTAACAATATTAAAAAGAAAAACAACTTTGAAAGACTCCAGAACACTAATGGATGCAATGATAAGTCACAAGTTCAGAGGCCTGAAAATCAAACACATCAACCCACCTCTTATCAGAAAAGTGATGGACTTAAAATGCACAGTGAAACACACATCTCTGGACACGGCCAGCAGAGGAGTTTGTTTTACTATGCCTATTTGTTATGGCGGGTTTACTTATCATTTTTAGGGGGCAATGGGTGCAAAAGACATGTGTGAATGTGTTCGTCCTTTACTGCTGAAGAAGACCATACCATCAGAGAAATGATGACATGACTTGCACTTGACTTTGTTTTGAGTGAGGGAGGCCTATACAGGTCACCAGCCTCACTTCTCCTCCAGAGTCATATGGATCCAGTGACCAGATATTCACCAGGATGACTGGAGATAACCCAGGGATGAGGCAACTGGGGTTAAGTGACTTGCCCAAGGTCACACAGCTAGTGAGTGTCATGTGTCTGAGGTGACATTTGAACTCAGGTCCTCCTGACTCCTGCACTGGTGCTCTATCCACTACACCAACAAGCTGCCTCAGGTGCAAAAGATAATGTCTGAAAGAAGGAAATAACATTTTAAATGTCTATCAATGGCTTTGATAAAGTACAAATCACATGCTTACCACAATTCTGTCTGACACATAGTTAGGGTACCTAAAAAGCCAGGATCCAAAAAGTTTTCAACAGATTAGAATACTGTGACACATGTAAAACTTCACACTTGAAATTCAAAAAAGAAAAAAAGCTTCACAAGTAAAAGACAAGAGAAACACAGTCAGATACCAGTAACCTAAAAAGATCTCGAAGTTTTAGACTGGACTACAAGTTCGCTATAAATAAAGCAGAAAAAGAAACTGAAATTGGAAATTGAGGGCCTAGATTTGAATTTGAGCTCAGCTAATTCCTTCCTGTCACTCAGGCCTCTCTGGCCCTGTTTCCTCATCTATAAAAGGGAGGGATGGGTTGAAAAGGTCTCAAAGGTTCCATTCAGCTCTAAATTCCATGACCAGGTGCACCAAGGAGAGAACTGAGGGAAGTCCTAGCTGCCTCACTTTAAGAAGGACCTATAGTTGGAATGAGGCTACAGATTCCAAGAGCACCCCAAGAAAGAAGAGAGCCACAAGGGAGTCAGCAGAGACAAAGTGAACCAAGCCAGTGTTGAGAAGAAACAGTCACAAAAAGAAGGAGCAGTCAGAGAGAATGGAAACAGGTCAAGCTAGCTGGGATTCATGACAGACAAGGCTCTAAACTGCACAGAGACCCAGTGAGAGTTTTTAGAGGGTTCTTAACTGGGTCAAGCAGCACTGGAAAATGAGGACCTGGAGCCCAGGTCAAGGTTTAGGGACTGGTAGTGATTCTTGGGGGGTTAGGGTGAGGGGATTTCTCTGGAATTGGGTTATGTAGGCTCTACTTTGAAGGGGTAATTCAGAAGATCTGAGGTCCCAGGTAAGCTATAGAAAAGCAGAGTAGTATACACTTTTCCCTCAAACAAATCATATGGATAAGCAGACAAGCATAGAAACAGGATGGCAAAGAGTACTTAGATTTTGTCATATGAGGACCTGTTGAAGGAACTGAACGTGTTTGGCCTGGAGAAGATTTAAAGGATAACAAAACAGCTCTTCATGGCAAGTATTTAAAAACTGTCATACAGCAATAGTTTAACTTGGGCCTAGGGGCAAAACTAGGTGCAATGGGTAGAATTTGCCAAGAGGCAAATTTAAACTTGATGTGAGTTAACACTTTTTAACAATTAGAGCTTTCCACAAGTGGAATTCTCTGCCCTGGAAGATAGTATGATGAAGCTAGGTAGCACAATAGATAGAGCCCTTCCAAGTTGGAGTCAGGAAGGCCTGATCCCACCTCAGACACTCCTTAGCTGTGTGACCCTGGGCAATTCCCTTAACCTTTGCCTGCCTCAGTTTCCCCATCTGTAAAACAGGGATAAAAGCATCTGCCTCACAGGATTTTTGAGATGGTAATATGAGGTCATATTGGCAAAGTGCTTTGCAAATCTAAAACACAATGCAAATACTAGCCATAATATTATCAAAGTGCCTCCTCATTCACTGGAGGTTTTCAAAAGCGAGCTGACCATCTCTCAGGCAGCTGGTAGAAGGGATTTTTACTCAAATCCAGTTGCACTAGACAACTTCTATAAAGTGTACTGCACACCCACGCTGGAGAGGGCCTTCCTTGTCCTCTGCATATCTGTGAAATCCTCTCTTTCTCCAGACTTCTGGGGGACCAACTCCCAGTCTTCCTACTTCATGAAAGCATCATCTGCCTATCATCTTCTCTCCTGATTATCTGTATGGTCTGCACCATTCATTTAATATATAGCATGTCTTACCTAATGCTTTCATTTGTGTGTATTTCTATTTACAAACTCTATATATGGCCCTCCAAAATCTAATTTCAACCCACCTGTTCAGACTTCCTATCACTCTCCTCACACACTCTCAGTCCTATTGAATATTCCCAGAGGCTGTCCACCTTTTAAAACTCTTATATTCCTTCAGAACTCAGCTCCAGTGCCCTGTTAAAGTTTTCCTGATTTCTCCCACCTCCTTAAATGCTCCTTTCTCTGAATCTCTTCTTTGCCCCCATCACACCCTGCCCTGTATGTTCATCCAGGTATGCTTGCTTCTGGTCCGGCAGAACATGATCTATATGAGGGAAAGGTGTACACTACTCTGTTAATCTCTAGCCCCTAGGACATTGCCTAATACATACATCGAGTTTATCCCTCACGATGCCTTCTCCATAGTAGGGGTTAAATGTACATTTGTTGATTGCTAAATAGGGAAAAGAAGTCATCTTGCCATAGTTTCCCAAAGAGTAATCTTAGGCTAATCTCATTACATGGCCCCCTAATTACATGCAGAGTGCTAGGGTCATAAAGCACTTTTCCTACAGCTCCCTGGAGGAATCCTCACTGTTAGACAAGAATATTTTCAGGGAGAAAAAAGGTTGAGATGATGCACTGACAGCAAACCAGACTTCAAGTAGGTAAATGGAAATAAAAGTTGTCTGGTTGTACGGAGTGTGACAAGTTCTTTCCTTCTACATGTCAACTAAACAAGCATTAGCAACAGAAGGTGAGTCCATGGCTCTTGGAGTCTTACTTAAGGCAAGGGTGAGGAACCTGCAGCCTTAAGGCCACATGTGGCCTTCTAAATCCTTAAGAGCGGCCTTTTAACTAACTCCAAATTTTGCTGTAAAATTCAGCCAGAACACGGCCTGTTCTAAAAAGCCAAAATGAAGATGGTATAGAAACGAGAATGGTCTAAATCATAAATATCAAACACCAAGGACAAGTGGCCCTCACTCCTGAGTGTGACCAGAACAAGATTAAAATGTAACTGGGAAATAATAAAATAACTAAAAATACAATAAAACACAGATAATATTACATTTCAAAATTAAGTCAATATGCAGGGATCCTTCAGTACAGATGAGTGGACCCTCTTTTCCATTTGAGTTTGACATGACTAGTCTAGAGTTTCCATTGTGGGAACTCTTCAAGCAAAGGTTTGAAGTAGGAGATAATGGGGAACAATGGTGTCATCCTTGCAAGGCCCTCTATTGACTCAGAAAACCATAGTTAATTACATTATCTACCTCATACTGTACTTTTATTTCACTATTAAACACTTCCCAATAACATTTTGATCTGGTTCAGGCAGTCTTTGTGAATGGTAAATGAACTTAGAAGTTCTTCCATATTTCAGTGCAGGCCTTGCACATAGACTGTTGTGTCCCCCAAGTGAACTAGGACCTTGAAGACATGACAAATCCCACACAAATATGGAGCATCTGCTGCCTTGAGAACCGAGCCAGTTCTCCAAAGACAAACATCATGTATATACTCCATCACGAGATTTAGCTACCCTCTCTCTCGATGGATAACGTACAGGATAGTTGGCAATTAGCCTCTTTGTTGGTATTCAGCCTTCTTTGTTTGTTATTAGGTCTCTGTTCCGAGAACTTTGGAATCTCACCCATGGAGAGGACACTCTGCCTGGGACCCCCTACTCCCAATTCAGAACCTGAAAGTTGTATCCCGGGATTCTCCAGCTGAGAAAATTCAGGAGTTGGTGCCTCCCTGGATTGGTGATGTTTTTCTATTTCCTCATATCTATATTAGAATTGCTATAATTATATTAGTATTAGAATATATTAATTATTGCTGCTATTGCTCTAAACTATCTGTGCATTTGTCTTTTCTGTAAATCAATAAAATATCCAGCTTCTTCTTCTCAAGTGTGTCTTATAGTAGGTGTGAATCCAAACCATAAATTTCCTTAATCATACACCTTGGGAGTTTGGATGGCTTCAGACTGGCTCAATTCCCATTTGACTTCTCAAATGCAGAGAATTCCTGCTCAATGCGGGTAGGGCTCTTCTAAGCCTGACTCTTTAAGATCCCTCCCAGGTTTGTGATTCTAGGCCCCAACTTCCAACTCCAATCAGCAGCAGTCCAGCATATCCCCATCCCAAAAGATGGTTGGGAACATACTTTGCCTAGGTAGCCCACCCCTTCTCTTGGACCTGGGAAACTTGAACCACACTTGGAAATCAAAGGAAGACTCAAAGGACTATGTCAGTGGTTATGTGTGAGGCAACAGGGTATGATGGAAAGAAAGAGCCCTGAGTTTGGAGTCCAGGTACCCTGGTTTGAATTCTGCTTCTGATTACCTGCATGACCTAGAGAGAGTTCTCTTCCCCTCTCAGGGACTGTTTCTTCCTCTAACAATAAGGGGTTCCCTCCCAACTATAAATCCTTTGATCCTTATAGACTCCATATGTAATAAAATGGGAAAAGTATTGAATGTTGTAAAATAAGGCCCTGGACTACAATAGGTCATTTCAAGTTCTGAAATTCAATCACTTAAAGCAGTGGTGGCTTGTTGACTTTACTCAAATTTGGACTCAGTCAAAAGGCCACACCCGAGGACCTAGAAGGTCACATGCTGCCTCCAGACTGAAGGTTCCCCAACCCTGCAAAGGATTCTAGGTCGAGTGACAGGAAAGTGTGGATAAGAAGGCACATTTATGGAATGTCAAAGACCATGGGGCCTTAGAGCATTTCTCCCACATGTACGAAGACTTTACACACACACATGCATGCATGCACCTGCTCAGGTCCAATCTACCCAGTGCTAGGCTGCAGCCCTTTCTACCTGTCCTGCAAGTGCACAGAAAATAGTCCTTCTAACAGTGGGAAAAATACTAAGGCACAGAGATGTTTCCCCACCATCACCCAAGTATAAAAAAATGAAAGCCCTCCTCCCAGCCTTCCCTACCATGGAATGCCTTCAAAAATTATGTTTAAGGAACAGGGCAGGGAGAAGGCTACGCTTTTTCTAAAGAGAGAAAACAAGCACCCTGCATGGCTTCTCATGCCTTGATGCCTTCACCGTCTGAGGGAGGGCACCAAAGTCTGGGCCCCTCCTGTTCCATCCCTAGGAATGCTCTCTCTCCTCCTTCAGTCCCTCAGTCTTTCACTTATTCATCACCAAGCATGGGAGAAGCTGAGGGGTGGGGCTGCTTCCCACCAGCCCCCCCTGACAGGGCTGAGAAGGAGGGAAGCTGAGGGATGGGCACAGGCATAGGACCCCCCTTAGGACTGTCACTCACCAAGAGCTAGGGAAAGGACTGTCTGTCCCTGTCACTTAGTGCTAGTGACCCCGAGGCAAACAGTCACCCAAGTCCGCTCTGCTGACACATGCACTCCCTCCCTCCACAACTACCATCAGGAGGAGAAACTGAGGCACAAAGGGGGAGATTTCTTCACCCACACCAGTTCTAAGGGATGACGGGGTAAACTAAGCACAGAGGGCAGGAGTCTCCACCCACACCTGTGCCCCGCTGACAAGGAGGTAAACTGAGGCACGGGGGGGAGATTTCTTCACCCACACCA
>CM053773.1:217800647-217819503 GCA_028658325.1 Potorous gilbertii
GGTAAACTGAGGCACGGGGGGGAGATTTCTTCACCCACACCAGTTCTAAGGGATGACGGGGTAAACTAAGCACAGAGGGCAGGAGTCTCCACCCACACCTCTGCCCCGCTGACAAGGAGGTAAACTGAGGCACAAAGGGGGAGATTTCTTCACCCACACCAGTTCTAAGGGATGACGGGGTAAACTAAGCACAGAGGGCAGGAGTCTCCACCCACACCCCTGCCCCGCTGACAAGGAGGTAAACTGAGGCACGGGGGGGGCAGGCTCTCCCCCCAGCCCCCCTCCCCTCGGAGCGGCCCCCCTACCCCGGCCCGGCCCGGCCCTCACCCAGCGCGGGCCCGCGGCCGCAGCGCACGGCCGCCCGGAAGCGGTCCATCTGAGCGTTCCTCTTGCCGTCGGGCTCCCACATCACCTGGGCCTCCATGATCTCCTCGTGCCTGGCCCGCGCCTCCTTGGACATGGCTGCGGCTCCGGGGGCCGGGCGGGCCCAGGGGCGGGGAAGGCGAGGGCCGGGAGGAGACCCGTCGGGTCCCGCGCGCACGCCCCCCTCACTCGCGGCCCCAGGCGGGAGCGTGCGCGCGCGCGGCCGAGCGTGCGCGCGCGCTCCCGGGCCGGGCCCCTGCCCTCTCCTCTCCCGGATCCGGGCAGCGGCCGCGGCGGCCGAGCGCAGGGCGAGAGGGCTGAGCGCGAGAGCAGCAGGAGCCGCTCCGGCGACACGAACGTCCCACAGGTAAGTGAGCCGGATTCTTCCGCCTCCCCACCCAAAGCGACCCCTCTGCCCGCCCCTAAGGACCTCTGTCTCCGCCCCCGGGCTGTTGGCCCCGCCCTCTAATTGCTCTCAGACACTTACGAGAAACGTAACCTTCCGCCAGCTGTCTGCCAAGGCAGAAAAAAGAGTGCCCCCAAACGTCTTGCCCAGCCCTGCCCACCTGGCTCCAAGAGACTAGCCTACTAGCTTCCCAGAGGGAAATAACAATGATAGGAATTCTTATATCTGGAGCACCTTCCAAAATTAAAGAAACAACTCACGTTTATAAAGTAGGTTAGTCTTTATTAACAATAACTAGTTGTATATAGCACTGTAAGGGTTCACAAGGGCTTTACTAATACTATCTCATTCGGTAACTAAAGACCTGGACGCCAGTCTCCTCTCTGAAATATACTAGCAATGCGCCCTCAGGGAATTTGCTTAACCTCCATCTCCAAGTAAAATGATACTCACGGTCCCTCCGTCCCGTTGTTGTGATACTTAAATGAGTGATACTTAAATAAATAAAGTAGTGATACTTAAATAAGGCGAACCTTAAAGCGCCACAGAAATAGTAGTAACACTTCTTACTTCCAAGGGTTGTTCTGATGAAAATACAGGTAAAATTTGGAAGTATACCCAAAGGGCTATAAAACTGAGCATACCCTTTGATTCAGCCATACCACTACTAGGTCTGTATCCCAAAGAGATCAGAAAAATGGGGAAAGGACCCACATGTACAGAAATATTTATAGCAGCTCTTTTTCTGGCAGCCAAGAATTTTGAAACTGAGGGGATGCCCATCCATTGGGGAATGGCTGAACAAGTTGCGGTATGTGAGTATAATGGAACATTATTGTGTTGTAAGAAATGATGAGCAGGTGGATACAGAGGAAGTGATACAGAGTGAAATTAACAGAACCAGAGACCTTTGTACACAGTAACAGCAACATTGTACTTTTTTCAACGATACAGTGATCCAAGATAATTCCGAAGGACTCATGATGGAAAATTCTATCTACATCCAGAGAAAGAACTGATGAACTCCGTATGTCCATCAAAGCATACCGTTTTCACTTTATTTTTCTTATGTGTTTTTTCCTTTTGGTCTGTTTCTTCTTTCATGACTAATATGGAAATATTTTATATGTATATATGATGTACATATATGTACCTATATGGGTATAAATATACATATATATGTATGTATATGTAATCTGTTGGAGTTTAGACTCTGCCTACCCAGGGATACCAAAGACCTGTTGCGGTTAGATGATGTGTTTTGGTGAAATACTCTCAAAGAATTCAGTCAGAAGATCTCCAATCCAAGTATGGGCATTTATTGAGATTAAAGCCTCTCATGAAACGGGTCTAAGTTCCAAGAGGAACCAGCAACTTCAGAGAAAGCAAGATGTATTTTTATAGGGTAAAGATGCAATTACATAACAGAAATTATGAATATTAAAAAGGCAGGATGGGCTTGTTAAGGGATTAGGTAATGGGGAGGGCATCCCAGGCACAGTGGAACTGTGCATGCCATTACCCACAATGCATACAGAAAAATCCATGGGAGGCAGTATGTATGTATGATAATGACATTATAATAAGCTTCTCTACATCATAACTTCATTCTAGGTCAGTTCTTTAATATTACAGCACAGGTGCCTACTTAGGGAAAGTCCCTTTTATTGTTTTTGGGTCCACATACTGCTTGGGCATCCTGGTGGTGCTGCTTTCTGATTGACTGGCTATTGTGGTCCTGAGACTAGATGGATGTGGTTATGGTTGAGTGCATGAACATACCTGCTGTTTCTGTGGGAAATACGAGGACTGGGTCTGGGGGCAGTGGCTAGCTAGAGGCAGTGGCTGGAATCCCATGCGTAGACACACCTGCTGTTCTGTGAGAAGTATGAGTTCAAGGACACACCTGTGGTTCTAGTGAGTAGTGAGACATATACAGGAAATTGAGTGGAGGGTGGGGAAGTGAGTGGCTAGGTAGGAGCAGTGAATCTGCTATTCAATGGAGCCTCTAAGGAAGTTAGAATATTGGGCTGGAGGCAGCTTTATTAGGATTCCATCATCACCTGGCTCCAGAGGAGAACGTGAGGCTGGTGACTTTACACAGCCCTCCCTCACTCAAATCAAAGTCAACTGCAAGTCATGTCATCATCTTGATGTCATGGGCCTCTTCAAGAATAAAGGACAAATTCAACAGTAATCAAAACTTATAACAAATTGCTTGGCATTTCAGGGAGAGGATGGGGAAAGAGAGAGAAAAATTTGGAATTCAAAAAACAATGTGAATGAATGTTTAAAATTATCTTTACAGGTAATTCAAAAAATAAAATGCTATTTTAAAAGAGGAAAAAAGAAAATCTATGGAAAGTGCTTTGCAAACCGTAAAGTACTGCAGAGATGCTAGTCTTTACTATTAACAATAAAAATAGCGCCGTTTACCTCCTATGAGTATGGTGACAATAAATGAAAAAGTATGTGTAAAGTGCTTTGTAAACCTTGACGTGCCATAAAAATACTAACCAGAAGCAGCTCAGTAAACAGAGTGCTGGGGGTGGAGTCAAGAAGCCCGGAGTTCAAATCCAACCTCAGACACTTACTAGCTGTGTGATCCTGGACAAGTCACTTCACCCTGTTTGCCTCAGGATCGTCATCTGTAAAACAAGCTGGAGAAGAAAATAGAAAACTACTGCCAAGAGAAGCCCAGATGACATCACAAAAAGGTCAGACACTACTCAACAACTAGCAATGCTAGCTATAGTAGCTACTCTCTTAAGTACAGAAAAGGTGTATACCAATACATTATTGTTATCACTTTGGCTGTCAAAGCAATAGTATAGCAGAATAGTCAAAGAAGGTTTGTGATCTCCTGAGGAAGAAATCGTCTTTGCTGACCCTTGCTGTGTGGTCACTGTTCTCAGTGATGGCAGATGGGAAGCAGGGGCAGACTAAGAAAAGTAGAGGGCACCTCCAGTGCCTGGAGTGAGTGCCTAGATGGCAGGAGAATGATGACTACAAGGTGATAAGCCAAGAGAGATTTCTAATTTAGATTGAATCAAAATCCCCTAGACTAGACATAAATAGAGAAGTACTTTTAAGGATTGTTGATATTATCGTGCACACCTGACTTCTCCTCCTACATCTACTCCCCCCACTTTCAGCAACAACTCACAGGTGAGTAAAAATATCTTCAGAGTGAGGGGTCTTCCTCAGTCCCCTCACTTATCACCTACCTACATAACTAGTATTTTATATTACAGGTAAAGGCTATCTCCTGTGGAATTGTTATAAAGCCCAAAGAAACTAGTCTGGGCAAAACTTACACATGGGAGACAGGTGGAAAACCAAGCACTCCCCATAGTCTATAAGTGGTCATTCTTTGTTCCAACCACGATATAGGCAAAGTACTCAGTCCAACAGTTTTCGATGACTCCCTGAAATCCAGTCTAGCCTTCTTAGCCATTCTCTCCATCTTAAGTTGCTCCAGGTACCACACAGCATCTTTTAAAAAACTTGTACACAAAAGTCTTGAAATTTTTAAAGCCCTATGTAAATATGATAGCTGAACTGAGTCATTTCTGCCAATATTATCTTTGTGTAACTGGGACTTCACCCATGGGGCCATGTAAGGAATTGCCTTGTCTGCTTCTGGCTGATCATATCATCTGTCCTGGAATTCTTTAGGAAAACAAGACAGTCTCATTAACCTTGTGGTAGTAGGGGCAGAGGCAGGTCATTTTTCAAAGGAGAGAAAGTTCATGCTGTTTCTTATAGACTCCCATGTGATAAGTACCTCTTTCTAGACTTTCCATGAGGGACAGTAGGGAAGGGCACTGTGCTTTCCTCCATCCATTGCAGAAATGATGAACTTTGAGTACACAGTTGCTGAAGAGCGGCAAGCCTGAACTTGAGCCTTAGGCCCTTGGCTGCCTCATCTACTCTTTTTCTTCCAGGCACTTAGATGACTGAACAAAATGGACATATTCAACCTTGGAGGAAACTTTGTGGGTTTCCGAAGTTCAGTGTCCTTTGGTCTAAGATAACTGGTGGCAGATGGGTTTTCTGTACCAAAGAGGTTGATGACCCAGAGAGGGAAGATCTCAGCCCGTGTCCAGATTTGTCCAGAAGCATAGACTTGAACAGAATTGTTTGGATGGGGAAATAGAGGATGCCTATTCATCAGAGCCATCAACTGCTTCACATCTTGATGTTTTCAGTATCAACCTCCTGGGAAAATGTAACAGTAACTATAAGTTACCGTATCTTATTTTGAATCTCTGCCAATGCTGGCTTGTGAGTTTTTGTGTTTGGCATTTCTTTTGTGAGGTGGAAATAAATAAATGTCTTCTACCCTATTCATATTGTATACTGAGTCTGTTTTACTCTCCCTTTTGGGGAGACACTGGATATGCATCAAATCTAAGGTTTAAATAATTTTACCAGGGTTTTGGAGTAAGAGTCAAAATGACAGTAAAACGAAAGAGCTGGGTGCGGCATCCCAGCCCCTTAGGCCCAGCAGTGTTTAAAATTCTTGGTTCTAAATGTCAAGGACTAAAAATAAAATTAACTAGAGCTATGGCTTTGCTAGTACTTAGGATGCCCTCTGTGTCGAATGAGTTTCAGAATGGTCCAAACACTCCCTTCATGGGAGAGTCTGTCTTTCTGCTTTTGCACAAACTGTCCCTAATTCCTGGAATGTATTACTTCCTCATTTGTATTTCTTAGAATCTTTATCCCTTTAAAAACTCAGTGGAAGCACCATCAGAACTTTTCAAACCCACCCCCAATTAGTGACACTGCACTGAAGTTATATTTTCTGTAATTATACTTTTATGTATTTTTATATTTAATCATTCTATTCATTTTTTGTCAATTTTTATATTTATTTATATAGTGGGAGTGATCCTACTTTCCAGTTCTATAAGGGTGGACGTTGGCCTCTTGTTAAGAAATAAGCAAAATCGTAAAGCTCTTGATTGGTCCTGTGTCCACATGACTTAGTCATGTGTCCCCATGACTAAGGTTGTGGCACCAAACATCACAGAGGATGGATCCTGGTTAAAGAAATCTCCTCCTTTAGTCACTTACAAAGGTAGGAACCTGATTTCCCTTTAGATAACCCCTCTTAGGTCAGATCTAGCACAAACTCTCCTCTTCCCCTAGCATTCCTGCATCTCCACCGAATGGCAGAGAGGATATGTACTTGCTTAGATGAGCCTGAGACTGAACCTTAACCCCCTGGTAGCCTCTTCTGCTTTATGTTCTTTCCCTGATTGGTTCAGGGGGGAAAAAAGATTCTTTCCCTGAATACAGATCACTCAACAGTGCTTCTGAGAGGTGGCTGTTTTCAGCCTGTGATTGCAAAAGGTCAGAAGCAACAGGTATTGATAAGGTGTAAGCATCTAGGTCTGTAAGAATTTTGCAAGGTGGTAAGATTTCCCAATGATGAAGTTCCTGGAGCATAGTGACTTGATAGAGAAATCCATAGATGTCCTGATCTGGAATCAAGAAGACTTAAGTTTGAATCTTGCCTCAGACCCTTGCTAGCCATGTGACCCTAGGCCTCCCTCATCTGTAAAATGGGGATGATGATGGTACCCACCCCACAGGTTCATTGGGAGAATTAAAAGAGATGATATAAATAAGGTACAGTGCAAAGCTTAGAGTGACATTCAAATGTTAGCTATTATGAGATCTTCTCTTATTTCACCTGAGCCACATTCAAGCCAAGGACCTCCCTGGTTGAAAGTGATCCAAGCCTAGAAAAAGCCATTCTTACTCGGCAGTGTATTAGATTACTCTCTAGCAGGAAAAGGAGACTCATTCTCATTGTCAACTATCATAACCTCCCTTGGGTTTCTATTCACAGAATGGATTTAGAGATGGAAAGGTCATTTTATATGTAGCCCATGTAGACTCTGGAGGGTCCTTATTCCAATTCCTACTCTTTTGGAAACTCTTGAGAGCAAGTACATTTCCCCCTCAGGGTCCTATGGGTAACCCAAAGGGTTGGAGATATTTCTGCTAATGATGGCAGCTTAAGCCTTAGTTCCAATATGCTTTAACCAATATCAATCACAAGTGCCAACTACTCTGTCTTCAATATCCTTTATCAATTTGTTAATTTATTGATATCTTTTTGATTAATATTATAATAATTATATGTAATATACTGTATAATAAATATTATATATAAATTAATATATGGCATATAAATATTATTGATTTATTAAATTATCAATTTAATGGTAATTAATAACATTATTAGTAATTAGTCATAATTACACTAATATTATCATCAATTCTATCCATTAGGTTTTACGTAGGAATACTCACTGAGAAGGTACAACAAGCACAGAAGTACATAAACTACCTCCCTGCTCCTGAACCATCAAGAGACACTCTCCCGTCCACCACCTTGGTCCCTGAAGAGAGTGGGTTCAAGTTTAAGGTGGTTGCTCCAAAGCATTCATTCCATCAAGTTCACTTCCAAATGTGGCATAGCAGATCAATGAGTTGCTCTCTTGCTGTGTGACCCAATAGCTAAGATACTAGACAGAACCCCTGCTGGGCTGAGTCCAAGCGGTCACTTCTCAAAGAGGCCTCCATTCAGGGCCTTTTCCAGCTAGCTCTTCTGACCCCTTCAGATCTCACAAAGGAAAGAAGACCCAAATAGGAAGCAGCTCCATTCCAAACTCAACCCTCAGGGCTGGCCCAACGGAGGGAAAGCATCCTCCCCTGCCCCAAGCTGACCTCTTAGTGCTCAGACACTCATACTCTATGGTCAGCAAGAAATAAAAGAGCCGATTTCTCCACTGGAGTCTCATGTATGTGTTTTTCATTCTGGCTCAACACCTGACTAAAAGTCCTTGCTTCTTTTAAGCAAATAGGAAACAGTGATCAAGTCTCTGTGTATGCTCCCAAGTCCAGAGCAAGGCCCCTCCATGTCCCTCTAAAATCTATTTCTCCAAACCCTACCCCAGGTAGGTCCTTGTGTATTCTCCCAAGATTGGTTCTTCACTACATACATAGGGGAGGCATTTGAGGCCTTTCGACCTCCCCACGCTCATAAAAGTAGTACATAGCAGAACTGGGATTGTAGCTCAGGTCCTTCAACTCCACATTTAGAGTTCTTCCAGGCCCAGACATCTCCCTTCCCACACACCCATCAGTCATCAGGTCCAGTCAATTTATCCCCTTCTCTCCAGTAGCTCAGCATTTATTAAAAACCAGCTATGTGACAGATGCTAAAGTTTTTTGCCGTGTTTTTTTTTTTTTGGTCCCATGATTTATCTATGTTGGGGTTACTAACAGGGAGTTCCTCTACCAATACAAATGAGCACCCGGTTTTCAATTTATATTATGAGAGAGGACTGGATCACCGAAAGCATGAGTGACTTACTCAGGGTCACATAGCCAGAGTGTGTAAGAAGTGGTGTAGATTCTCCTGGATACAAACACACTGTGTCCCTTCTTACATTCTAAGGTGAGATACAACATGTACAGGGGAGTGGCAGCCAGAGGTCTTGTTTTAAGCAGTCACCAGAATGGTAAGTAGAGGCATAGGACTATTGCTCTTACTCCTTCCAGTATTAATGGTGGTATTGATTTGATTGGGGGCAGGGGGGAGATTTTTGGGGTGATATGTTTGGTGTCAGGGCAGATGGCAAGATGCCCATACTAGGTAGGTGCTGATTTTTTGGTGGATGGTTGAACAAGATATGAAAAGCATTGTCTGCAGTCAGCTAAATATAGTGGGTTGGGGTGAATTTTCTTTCACTTACTCACCCACCTTTCTGGAGAGTTCAGCCCTAGGGTGGAATCCCAAAACAGAGTAGATTAACTTCCCCAGGGTAGGAAGTTTATCATAACCTCTGAAGATCAGTCTAAAGCAGGGGTGAGGGATCTTTGGGCCTTGAGGCCACATGTGACCCTCTAGGTCCTCAAGTGTGACCCTTTTGATGGGGTGCTTGGATGCTATTCCTAAAATTACATTTCTCTCAAATCTCAAAACACTATCCCAGGCAGTTTCTCACCAGTCCAAGGACAGCCTGCCCTAGATCTCTCCTCCTGATTCAGTAGCCAGCTGTGCCTATAGAATTTATTAGTTTCAACCAGCTGTGTACTGGCAGAACTGGTTGTGTACTGGGTCATAATGACATTTACAACTCACTGACCAATCATATGTTATTGTTGTGTTCGTCCTTCGTTGCCTAAGAAGACCATGCCATCAGAGAAATGATGACATGACTTGCATTTGACTTTGCTTTGAGTGAGGGAGGGCTGTGCAAGGTCACCAGCCTCATTTCTCCTCCAGAGCCATCTGAATCTAGTGACCAGATATTCATCAGGATGACTGGAATATCACCTGAAAATTAATTAGGCATTTTAGTAAATTTGTTAATCAGCAAGAGGAAATATGGTAGTGTATAGCCTAAGACATAGGTACACTCCCTTAATTTAAATTGTCTGACAAGACGTTGATGGGAGCGGCCTGGGTATTTCTCAGTCAGCCCAAACCGTTAGTCATCTTAATGACACTTCAGGCCTAAAACCACATCTCCATGTAGCCTCCCCTCTTGGGCTGTTTCCTGATGAATTCTGGGTAAAATATCTTCAAAGCAGATACTAAAAGTGCATATTTAAAAGCTAACCACTCCCTAATCCTGACCTGAATCAGCTAGTTAGTATATTTGATACATGTTTTACTATAGAGTATCCTATATAAACTTTAACTGTACCCCTCCAGGTTGTAGGTTGCCTAAGAACTCTTGCCCCATGAAAAGCGTAATAAATCTTTATCACCTTGACTTCAAAAATGTTTGAGTCCATGAATTCTTTCAGGATGGCCCATGCAGGGAACTCCAGTCTTGGGCTTCCTGTGTCTTTCCAGCCCTCATCACTTTGGCTAAGGGTCTAACCTGATCACTAGAGGGTCTTTCAACCCTAAGGTTCCCCACCCCTCGTCTAAAGTACTGAGAGTTATCAAAAAAAACCAAATTAAGACAAATTCACAGATCCCAGGTTAAGAACCTTTGGTTCATTATTGCTATTAAATGTTACTAGTAAGTGGTGCAGTGACTAGAGCTCTAGGTCTGGAGTCAAATACAACCTCAGACACTTCCTAGCTGTGTACTCTGAGCAAGTCACTTCACTTCTGTCTGCCTTAGTTTCCTCATCTGTAAAATGGGGATAGCAATAGCACCTGCCTCCTTGGGTTGTTGTGAGGACCAAATGAGATCCTATCTATAAAACACTTAGCAGAGTGGTTGGCACACAGTTGGCACTTAATAAGTGCTTAGTCATTCTCTGTTCTTGGTGAGAGGAAAAGAAGTCAGCAACAGAGCAAACAGCAGGAGACTATTCCAGGGAGGTCCTAGTGTCCTACTTGATTGCCTATGCCCACCATGTACTCATTACCTCTCCCTCCTAATAAATAGGATTTTTCTCAGCTCCCCTCTCCAAGCCATCCTTCACACAGCTGCCAAAATAGATCATCTTCCCGAAGCACAAGTCTATCTATGTAATTCCCAAGATCAATCTCCTCAGCCTAATTTTTATTTAAGTCCTCCAGTCTGGTTCTGACCAACCTCAGTGCCCATACATCTCCTTCATATACTCTAGAAAGTTGTTGTCAGTCAGTCACGTCGCCATGGACCACACTGTCCGTGGAGTTTTCTTGGTAAAGATACTGATGTGTTTTATCATTTTCTTCTCTAGTAGCTTAGGCAAACTGAGGTCAAGTGACTTGACCAGGGTCACACAGTGAGTGTCTAAGATCACATTTGAACTCAGGACGTCCTAAGTGCCTCAAAACTCTGGACTCCTATTTCTCTAATCTGATGTTCTGCCTCCTGCCTCCTCAAAATAAGACAATGTATGTTCCATGACATATATGTCTACTCCCTGCTGGGACCACAGGGGCTGAGCTACTGGGCCATTTCCTGTTCTGTATCCTGGCATGTTGTTGGGGCTGAGTTCAGTCCTGGAGAGCTCCACCTCTAAAGAAAGAAGGCAAAGCTCCCTGTTCTCATACTCTTTAGTGCAATAAACCCTGACCCCAGCATCCAGGGAAAGTTTAATTTCTAGCTTGGGCAATGGCTCAAGTCTTGGGTTTTCCTTAAAAAGGAATGAAAATGTATTCAAAACACAATATGAATCATGTATGAATCAGATAATTGATTCCTTCACAAAAAAAAAATGCTAAACACAACATTAACAGAACAATTTGGGATTTGGTAAGTTATAGCTATTAATATAATCTAGTGATATTTAAATCTCATGAAAACATAAAGCAATTTACAGGGCTGATAATTAGGCATTTTATATTTCATCTACCCTCTTCGGTGTCTGAACAACTCCCAGTACACATCTGCTGATAAAAGGGCCAGGCTTGGGACAGTTCCGTTGGTCAGGAGCCATCCTCTCCAATGCAGAAACTACAGCAACTTTCAGTGGTTCTTTGCTCCTTCCCAGTCAGCTCCAACCAAGTGGAACCCAGAACCTCCAGAACTCTCGTCTACAAGCCTAGACCTGGCCACCCTTTTCTGAGAATAATTTTTGATTCCCTTCCCAGAGAAGGAAATACAAATCAGAAAAGGCAGCCAACAGCCCAGGTGTAACCTTGCTCGGTTGAGTCCATGCTATATTACAGGACTGATGCAGTTTAGGTTTGCTAGGGACCCTGAAATGTCAAGGTACCGAGCGGCATCCACCTGGAATGAATTCACAGGCTCAAACCATCTTCCAGTCTAGGAGCAGTTTATTGTAGGGGCAGCTAGGTGGTGCAGTGGACAGAGCACCAGTGCAGGAGTCAGGAGGACCTGAGTTCAAATCTCTCCTCAGACACTTGACACTCACTAGCTGTGGGACCTTGGGCAAGTCATTTGACCCAATTGTCTCATCTTGAGTCATCTCCAGTCATCCTGATGAATCTCTGGTCACTGGCTTCAGATGACTCTGGAGGAGAAGTGAGGCTGGTGACCTGCGCCACCCTCCCTTCACTCAAAACAAAGTCATGTCATTATTTCTCTGATGGCAAGTTGGCATGGTCATTCGGCAATGAAAGACGAACACACATCAGTTTATTGTAACACCAATAGAATCGAGAAGAGTTTGTAGTGAACCTGTAGCTAAATGGGGATAAGACTGATGCTTATATACAAAAAAGGAGAGTGAAAAGAATCGAGATGAGATTAAGTAGTGGTAAGTAGTCTGGGGTGGGCCAAGTACAAATTGATAAGGAATGTCTAGTAAACTAATTAGATGATCTAGATGGGGTGGGGTGGGCCAGCTGCCTTGGGAGAGGTGCCAGTGATCTGGGCTGCTGAAATGTTTGGGAAAATTCAGGAACTGAGTTGCTTTCAAAGACATGGTCTTTTCCTTTAGGGGTCCAGATCTCATCACCCATCAGGACCACTAGCCAGGAAGGAACACTAGCCAGGAGGGAAGTGTCACCCCTACCTGCTCAACCTTTTTCCTGAGGATTCTAGAGGTAGTATTCCACCTGGTAAAAATCAAAGCAAGAAGTCAGACCTGGAAGCTATTTCTTTACTTCATGTAGCACTGTGGCCTCTTGCCACTGGGGTTAAGGAAGGACCAGGGGACCACTCAGGTCTTGATGCATCATTCCAAAACACCAAGTTCTCCCCAAACCAGGTCAATGCACGGCCAGCAATAGATCCTAAAACACACATGGTCAAGTGAAACCAGAAAGGATTCAACTTTTCATGGGGTGGCCCCTGCCGACACCTGGAATGAACTTTCCCCTGATCTCCACCTTGGGGGGATCTTTATCTCTCTTCGGGGTTCAGCTTGGGCATCACCTCCTCCAGAAGCTTTCTTGCCCCATTCGTTCCTTTCCTCTTCTTCTTCAAATATTGCAGAACTCTTTAAAGTCTCCTTTGCCCTCTGCTTTATTATACTTAATTATGTACACAATATATCTTCCAAGCTCCCAGCAGCCTCATTCCGGTCTCAGTGTTCTGGATGCCCCACCCAGTGGCTTGCGCCCCGTGAAGGCTTAATGTTTGTTGAC
The DNA here is from genome assembly GCA_028658325.1 of Potorous gilbertii. Lineage (NCBI taxonomy): Eukaryota > Metazoa > Chordata > Mammalia > Diprotodontia > Potoroidae > Potorous > Potorous gilbertii. The sequence goes on from CM053773.1 coordinate 217,813,448, forward strand.
TTGATTTAAATAACTAGCCAGGCATATGGGGTATGCTGAGGGTGAAAGCCTGTGCTAATAACTCAAGGAGACTTCTCAGTTGAAGGAGAAAGAAGGAAGTACATTGCATGACTCATTCATTCTACAGCCTAGGGCCCCTGGAGGAAACCTCTTCCAGATTACCTTACCAGCACTGACTCTCTGGCTCTGTGGGGACTTCTTCTTGGAGGATCCCATTTCCCATTTGGGGCAGGCTCATTGTCCGCCCTCCTCTTCCTATTCCAAGGCCACCCTCCACTGAGCTGCAGCCTGGTCAGGGGAAAAAACCAACTGCTGGACTTTTAAAAATCTTCTTGTCTCCTGTGGCCACTTTGATTTTCATGGCACAGCTCAAAGTTCATGCTCTTGGGATCTAGTCCAAACAAGGAAAGAAGGCAAAAAAATTAAAATTTTACATTTTAAAAGAATACACTAATTGTCGCTAGTGCCTAAATTCAACCACCAGCCTTTCATAGCCATGTTCAGGGATGGAGGAGTTAGGTCTAGTTGGAAAGGTACATTTTTAGGCAAGACTATAAGGTTGTTCTATATTTTAGGGGGCAGAGTAGGGTTTAACTAAAAGGAACCCATTTGCAAAGTTTAACTGCCAACTTATTTTTAAAAGTTAACTTTAGTTCAATTTTAGATCCTTCAGCTTATTTGATGGATAAAAATGCCCTTAATGATTGAGTATTCTATAAATGTTTGCCATTAAAAAACAAATAAAAATTAAATCCCCTGGGTCTGCACCCTAGCTAAATAAATGAACTGTCCATGCCTGTTATTAACTATTATAACATGATCAAATGAGGTTATGAAGCTAATGCATCTTGAAAGTTGCTAATAATAGATATATAGATACATAGAAGGCATGATCCTTCTCCCAAAATGAATTCAGAGAAGCCCTTCCAGTCTCTGCTGCCATCTCCATAATATGAACTAACTAATGCCATTATCTCAACGTTTTCTGTTATTTAGTTGAACTTTAACCAGGAAACACTGTAAGAATCCGGGAGTTCTTCCCTGTGGGTTCTCTCTCCCCTGATAAAGGTAACAACAGTTCCTGAATTTAGAAGACTCTTTATCAGTTGTCATGACCAAAAAAATTCATCATCCTGAAGCCAGATTTTCAGTGATGAGCTAGACTGGTTCTTGTAGGAAGCATTATGTAGATTTACTATATGAACGTCATTCATTCAACAAATATGAATTATACATGTGCCTCCAGAGGAGGAAATGGCAAACCCCTCTAGTATCTTTGTCAAGAACACAACTGAAATACACAAGAACACACACACACACACACACACACACACACACACACACACATACACACACATTCCATGTGCCCGATAAGAGACAACATGGGAGGGACCATTGGCCTTGAGTATAGGATAGAGAGGCAGCCTTAGAGTCCAGAAGACCTGTGTTCAAGTCCTCTCTCTCCCACATTCTATCAATATAATCCTGATTACGTTCCTTCAATGTCTTGGTGTTCCAGAAAAACTAAGAGCTAAGGCTCTTGGTGTAGATGAGGGAGTTTTCTCATCAAAAGATTAGGGATCTGATCTAAGAAAAATGCGTAAAGTATAGTAATAGCCTCAAAAAATGTTAAGACAAAAATAAATCAGTTCTTGCCTTCAAGGAATTTATATCCTATTAAAGGGAAACAACACATAAGAAAGTATGATATATAGACACATAAGTAAATGTAATGTTAATATAATTGTAATTCTGAGGGAGGGCACTAACATGGGGGAAGAGATGTTCCATGTAAGGGATGGAACGAGAGTTGAGTCTTGCAGGAAGCTAGGAACTCTAAGAAACCAAGGTAAGAAAGAAGTACATTCCAATGAATTAATCAATAAACATTTATTAAGCACCTACTACTTGCCAGGCACTGTTCTAAGCTGTTTTTATACATATTATCTCCTTTCATCCTCACAAAAATCCTGGGAGGTAGGGGCTATTATTTTCTCCATTTTATAGTTGAAGAAATGGAGGCAAACAGAGGTTAACTTGCTCAGCTTCACAGAGCTAAGTGTCTGAGACCAAACGTGAACTCGTGTTTTTCTGACTCCAGGTCCAGCATTCTATGTACTGTGCCACCAGCTACCTTAGAGAATTGATAGAGTATCTAGTGCAGCCTCCTTCGCTTTATAAAGGTATAAAATGAGACCTAGAGAAGGGAAGGAACTAGCTAAATGTCAGCAGTGATTTAGTGGCAAGCTGGGATAGGAGCCTAAACTACCTCCTACACCAAAGTGGAAATGACTCAACACTTGCAACGGGTGATGGAAACTGTGTCTGTGTCCCAACCACTCCCTTCCCTCCTCCACACTGCCTCCTTAATGCTATGCAAACCTAGGTTCAATTCCATTCAACAAAAATGTGCACCTACCATGATCAGGATCTGGGTGATTCCAAGCTGAAAAAATGGAAGTCCTTGACCTCAGGGAGCTTTAGGGGGCATGGGACAGACACATATATACCTGTGGTCTTTGGGGAGTGTGATATGGAGCAAAAGATAGATGAAGACAGATAGATGGAAAGATAGGTGAGTAGACAGAAGGATAGACGGATGGAAGAATAGATAGATAGGTAGATAGATAGATGATAGATAGATGATGGATGGATGGATGGATGGACAGACAAATACAAACAAGATAGTTCTTGCCCTGAAGGAGTTTACCTTCTAGTGGAGAAAAACAGTGGAGGAGAAGGTATGGTGTAGAGACTGGTAGGAAGTAATGTAGAGGGCTAGCTCTGGACAAAATAAGACAAAAAGCTAACCCATCACAGTCAGAATTCCAAGGGTTGAGTCCAGTTTGGGGAGTGGTGGGGAGAAGAATGGGGATAACATCCAGGGTGTAGATGGTGTGGAGATAACTGGGAAGAGAAATCACTTTCACTTAAGACCAACAGGAAGAGCTTCCTGGAGCAGCTGGTACCTGAACTGGGCCTTCAACAAGAGAAACTTTTTGGCTGTGAGCTCTTCCACCCAGCGTGCACTTGCCTCCCCGCTGCCTCCAGGGATGGCACCACCTCCTCTCTCTCTCTTAAGGGTTAAACTTGCCACTTCAGAGTTCGCCATGGATGATGATATTGCTTCTCTCGCTGTTGATGATGGCTCTGGAATGTGCAAAGCTGACTTTGCAGGAGACGTCCCTCGGGCCATCTTCCCTTCCATTGTTGGGTGCCCCAGACATCAGGATGTGATGGTGGGTATGGACCGGAAAGAAAGCTATATGGGGGATGAGACCTAGAGCAACAGAGGTATTCTGACCCTGAAGTAGCACACTGGATATGGTATTGTCACCAACTGGGATGACATGGAGAAGATCTGGCATCATACTTTCTACAGTGAGCTCCATGTGGCCCCTGAAGAGTACCCTGTGCTACTCACAGAAGCCTCCCTGAACTCCACAGTCAACAGAGAAAAGATGACTCATTATGTTTGAGACCTTCAACACCCCAGCCATGTATGTTGCCATCCAGATTGTGCTGTCCCTGAATGCCTCTGGTCATACCACTGGTATTGTGATGGACTCCGGTGATGGTGTGACCCACATTGTGCGCATCTATGAAGGTTATGTCCTTCCCCATGCCATCCTCTGTCTGGATCTGGCTGGCTGTGATCTGACAGACTACCTCACAAAGATTGGAAATCGTGCGTGACATCAAGGAGAAACTGTGTTATTTCACTCCAGACTTTGAGCAGGAGATGGCTACTGCTGCATCTAGCTCCTCTCTGGATGATCCCTGAGCTCCCTGATGATCAGGTTATCACCATTGGCAATGAGAGGTTCTGGGGCCCAGAAGCTCTCTTCCAGTCATCTTACTTAGGTATGGAATCCTGTGAAATCCACGAAATTACCTTCAACTTAATCATGAAGTGTGATGTTGACATCCATAAGGATTTGTATGCCAATACCATATTGTCTCGTGGTACCACCATCTACCCAGTCATTGCCAACAGGATGCAGGAGATTACAACCCTAGCTCCCAGAACAATGAAAATCAAGATTATTGCCCCACCTGAGCACAAATACTCTGTCTGGATTGGAAGCTCCATCCTGGCATCTCTTTCCACCTTCCAGCCGATGTGGATCAGCAAACAGGAGTATGATGAATCTGGGCCCTCCATTGTCCACCGCAAATGCTTCTAAATGTACTGTGTGTGTTTTTTGGATTGTTTTTTCTTTTTTTTTTTTTTTTTGTCAAAAGGGTGTGACATGATAATTGCCCAAAAAAGAGATGAGATTAGCATGGCTTTATTTTTTTTTATTTTTTGAGGGGGTTTTGTTTTGTTTTTTTGGCGCTTGACTCAGGATTTAAAAGCTGAAATGGTGAAGGTGATGAGCAGTCTAAGTATGTTGGAGGCAAACATCCCCAAAGTTCTACAGTGCTTCTTCAGGACTCTTGATTGTACATTTTTTTTAATAGTCATTCCAAATATTGTATTTACAGAGTTATGAGCCTCCAAGAACAAAGGAGCTAAGTACAAATCTAGATGAGGAGGGGGGAAGGTACTACTACTCCTTTATGTGTAAATGAATGTAATCCTTTAAAAAAAAGCTTTTTGTATCTTCTGCCTTAATACTTGTTCCTTTTTTTTAATTGTCAGTCATATTGAATGGCCCCCTAAATATCCTCCCTGCCTCCAACATAGATGTGAATGAAGACTTTACAGTCTCCCTGTGAGTTTTATGAGATTGGTGCCAGTACTTGGGGGACAGAAGTAGCTTTACTTGTACATTGACTTAAGACCAGTTCAAATAAAAGTGCATAGCTTAAAGAAAAAAAAAAACACAAGAGAAACTTTTAAAGGAATCTACATTGCAAAATGAATTGAGAGCTATACTTGGAATCAGAAAGATTTGAGTTCATATAGTATCTTAGGGGAGTTTGTCATTCTGGGAATGACTGAATAAATATGATGTATGAATGTAATGAGCATACTATTGTCATAAGAAACGATGTAAAGGATGGTTTCAGAGAAACCTGGGAATCTATATGAACTGAGGCAGAGTAAAGAGAAGAAAACAAGAACAACACTTTGAAAACAAACAAAGCTTAAGAACCCTGACCAAAATAACAATCAACCCTGATTCCAAAGGACAGATAATGAGAGGTGTTACTCACTTCCTGACCAAGAGGTGGTAGAATCAGGGTGAAAACGGAGACATATACTTTTTGGACATAGCCAATGCAGGAATTTGTGTACAGGAAATTTGGTGGTATTGGTGATGGTTGTTTTTCGATGAGGATGAGGGAGGAGGAATAGATTGAAGGGAGAGAAAATAAATTTTTGTTCATTGAAAAAAATTTAAACAAACAACTAATTACTAAAAAATATCTAGCCTCAGACACTTATTAGCTATATGACCCAGGTAGGGGCAGCTAGGTGGTGCGATGCATAGAGCACCAGTGCAGGAATCAGGTGGACCTGAGTTCACATCTCACCTCAAACACTTGACACTCACTAGTTGTATGACCTTAGGCAAGTCACTTAACCCCAATTGCCTCATTCTGGGTCATCTCCAATCATCCTGATGAATATCTAGTCACTGGATTCAGATGGCTCTGGAAGAGAAGTGAGGCTGATGACCTGTACAGCCCTCCCTCGCTCAAAACAGAGTAAGTACAAGTCATGTCATCATTTCTCTGATGGCATGGTCTTCTTGGGCAACAAAGGATGAACACACACACACACACACACATGACCCAGGTAAATCACTAAACCTCTCTCAATCCCAATTTCCTCATCTGTATAAAGATGGGAATAATAGCTCCTACTTGTGAGGATCAAATATAAAGTGATATTTAAACCTTAAAGAGTTACATACATTCTATTGCTATTAATATTATCATTATCATAGGCAGAGATGGAAATTCCACCTCAAGTCTGGGAGAATCAGGAAAGTGGTCCAGCAGGGACAGAGCAGTAAAGGGAATAAATAGTTTCTTAGAGGCCAAATGTAAAACATTTGATCAAATGTATAATATTTGATTGGTTGATCAGATTGTGAATATAA
>CM053773.1:217820003-217842570 GCA_028658325.1 Potorous gilbertii
AGCTGCTGAGAACACTCGGGCGGCGGAAGGATCCACGCCTACCCTCTCGGCTCTCATTGGCTGGCGGATGCCTGGCCTCATATCAGCCCAGATCCCGCCACGCCAGGGGCCGGGAGGCGAGGGCGGGGTAGAGGGCCGCGCCTCCTAGCCAATCCTGATGGGGAGCCCGAGGGAGGTGTGCCCAATGGAAGCAGAGTGGGGGCGGAGTCATCCGAGGTGCGTTGCCTTGACAACGCAGCAGCCAAAGCTGGTTCTGCCGGGAGCACGCCCAGACTTGAGCATCCACCCGGCTTTCATCCTTCTCGCGCAGGAGGGTGGAGGAAAGGTTAGGGGAGTTGTTCCAGAGAATGGGGGATGTGAGCGGGGCAGCTCCTCAAAATATTAAAGCAGAGTCTGGCACGTGGTAGGCGCTTAACAAATGCTAGATTCAGTTTAATAAACATTTATTAGGTGCCTACTATGTGCCAGGCACTAGGCTAAGCGCTGGGCATACGTACGTACTTACATATATACATATACACATACACATATGTGTATATATGTATATATACACACATACATATATGTATATATATATAACACACACACATATATATATATATATATAATATATATATGTATATGTATAGGAGCCTTCGGTAGATTGAGAAAAATCTATCCTGTCTGGAACTAGCAAAACCTGAGTTCTGAATCGATTACAAATGCTTTTTAGCAGTGTGACTCTGGGCAAGTCATCTGCCTCAATTTCCTCAACTGTAAAATGGGGTGATAACAGCACCTATTTCCCACAGGGTCCTTGTAAGGCTCAAATGAGATAATATTTGTAACGGACCTCAGTTTCCTCATCTGTAAAATGGAGGTCATAACAGCACTTACCTCATTAGGTTGTTGGGCGGTTTAAAAAAAAGACGACATTTGTAAAGCTCTATATAAATGCTAATTTTTATTAACTTATATAATGGAAAGTCAGGTCTGAAATGCAGGGGAAAGGAGAGTGAGACCCCCACATCAGAAAAGTAGCCCTAGAAGAAAGTAGTAGTACACCACCCTTCTCCCTCCCTGCTGCTCATCTCAGTCTTCGAATCCTTAGCCTCCCTAAAGGTACCACTTCTGCGAAGCCTTCCATGATTCCCTCAAAACAACCAAAATTGAATTCATCATTTCTCCCAGAGGCATTGCCTTCTTTCCAGAAACCTACCTCTGTGTGATACTCAACCCTTCCCTACCTCCCACCCTCCCCTCCTGCCTCCCATTACAAAATCTTGTAGATAGCATCTCTTTATCTGATCCTTCCTCTCTACTTAAGGTCCATCCTAGTTCTGGCCCTCATCCACTCTAGCCGATACTACGGCAACAGCCTCCCAAGTAATCCTCTCTTTCCAATCTATCTTCCACACAGATGCCAAAATTATATCCCTGAATCAGAGATCGGTTTTTAACTTCATGCTCAACAAACTAAGGGGGCTTCCTTTTACCTCTGTGATCAAATATAAACTCACCTGTTTGGCAGTGAAAACATTTCACAATCTGGCACCAGCCTATCTTACCAAGTGGTTAAATGTTGCTCTATCTTGATCACATTACAACCTGGTCAGACTGGCTTACTTGTTTCCAATACATGATGTTCCATCTCCCATCTCCACGCCTTTCACAGGAGGAGGTCACCCTATGCTTAGAATGCTCTCTCCTCTCCTGTGCCTCCTGGAACCTGTTCCTTCAAAGAATCTACTGCCCACATCAGGAATTCTTTGATCCTCCCAAATGTTAGAGCCAGTCCCCATCATTAAAAATTATTCTCTATGAACTTTACTTTCAGACTTACCTGTCAATATGTTGCTCTTTGGAGCAGAGACTGTTTGGATTTTTCTTTGAAATCTCAGTGCCTAGTAAAGTGTCATTTACATAGGAAACACTTAATGTTTGTTCAATGAATGAATGACCTGATACATTAATGTTCTTTCTTTCCTTAAAAAGACTTTATAATTGACTTGTCTATGTTCACTTCACATTAATGCAGACTTCTTGAGGATAGGAATCATGGTGCTTTTTGTCTATCATTGGAGCTAGCCTGGTGCCTGGAATCTGAGAGATCCTTCATAAACACTGGATTAGATTGGATTGTAAAGTCACACTTTCCCCTTTTACATTTGTTACCTTAGAACTGGAAAGGGGCCTTTATCCATCGATCCATCCATCCAGCCAGCAAATAATTTTTAAATACTTAGTATGTGCCACGCAGTGTGCCAAGTCCTTTGGGAAAACAAATACAAAAAGAAGCTGACACTGTTGGAGTATTTTGGAGGTAAACCCTAGGAGCATAAATTTGAAACTAGAAAGCATGTAGTTTAACCCCTGTGGTCCAGGGAGATCTTACTATCATTTAATTTAGACCCAGAAGAGGACCTATAGGCCTTATAGTTCAATTCCCTCATTTTACATAAGAGTAAACTGAGATTCAGAAGGAACCTTAGACCACATATTCCAACCCATCATTTTACAGAGGAAACAGAAGGGCAGAGTTGTCACAATATCACAGAATTACAGCTGAAAGGATGGTAGAGGCCATCCTTCTTTTACAGATGAGCTTGGTTTTGGCCATGTTGGGGGATCAAGGAAGAATGGCTTGTAGCAGACGGCCTATGTCCCCATATGACTCAGTGATGTGGTGAAGATAGACCAAATCCATTTATTGATCTGAGGGTCAAAGTATTTATAGACAGAAACTGCAAGCCTACTTGACATTCTGCTTCTCTCCTGCCCTAGTGATTTATTCAGTCTAATCTTAAAGACCGTGAGCCTAGAGGGCATCTATTTTACATATCCCTTGTTTTCGGTAGTTCTCTTGTTTGTCTTCCAGACAGCAACATCTGGGAGGCTTGGAGAGCTATTCCGGATGATAATGAGCACAGTCTCAAAGAAGTTTCCCGAAGGTCTATCCTGAACTTGTCAACTGTACTCCATCCTGGCCCTCAACAATAGGTGTAATTTTGGATTAGCTAAGGATTTTGAGTTGAGGAGGGAGTACACCCCAAGGTTGAACCCCCTTTCATGGGCTACTTTCTCAAATGGCATTCATAATGGGCAGTCACATCCTAGGGAAAGCTAACATCTACTCAATAGGCCTTCAAGGGAATGACCTGAAGTTTCTAGAACTGTTGCTCATGAGCCCCCCCTGGTGTATTTCTTCAATTATTATCAACCACACTTAGCTGGCTTTTAAAATAGGTATTTACTAAGCAGATAGAGCAGACACTTGTTATAGAAACAATCTCCTCAAATGGGAGAAACACAAGGAGCCTGGGGAGAGTAGGTTCACACTAGAAACAAAATGGTAGTGGGTTATGTGTAAGAAACCTGTGTAACAAAGGGGTAACACAGATCCTGATGAGTGGAAGTCCTTTACTCCCTTTATGGAATTCTCATGAAGTTCCTTCTGGGTGTTTTTGCTGTGCTCCAAGACTTGGTGCCCTTGTAGACCTGAATCTGTCTTTCTTCAGTTACCCCTCAAACAGTGAGGAGAGATGGAGCCAGCTATTCTTCTGGAATGTAGTCTGCTAATGCTAGTGGGACTTGGGCAAATGGGAAAAGACGGGGTTGGTAGTGGATTGATTATTGCAAAAACATTACTTTTTTCCAACATTTTAAAATAGGGCATTAACACATACTAGGGAGTACTAGGGAAGAACAACACAGGAGAAAAGGATTTATTTCATTCTACTAAAGATTGTGCTTAAATAATTTTAAACTAATTAACAAATCTATTTCTTACTTATTTAAGAGTTCTGGGGTAGAAAATTAAATATTACTCCTTGGTAACTCATTCCCCCTTTTTAAAGAACCTTTTCCCTTTTCTAGTTAATTAAACATTTTCTGTAATTTGCTACAGAGGGGCAAAGTTATGATAACACAATATTCTATAAGCCTATATGCACATGCCTTTAAAAAATTCACTAAAAGTCATTCCCCAATTGATAAATGATCAAAGGATATGAACAGGCAATTTTCAGATGAAGAAATTAAAACTATAGTCATATGAAAAAATGCTCTAAATCACTATTGATTAGAAAAATGCTAATTAAAACAACTCTGAGGTACTGCCTCACATCTATCAGATATGAATATGAAAGGAAAGGAAAATGATAAATGTTGGAGAAGATGTGGGAGAGTTGGAACACTAATGCATTGTTGATGGAGTAGTGAACTGATCCAGCCATTCTAGAGAGCAATTTGGAACTAAGCCCAAGGGGTCATAAAACTGTGCATATATATCCTTTTTCCAGAAATACTGCTACTAAGTCTGTATCTAAAGTGATAATGAAAAAGTGAAAAGGACCCACATGCATAAAAATATTTATAGTAGCTCTTTTAATGGTGGCAAAGAATTGGAAATTGAGGGGTTATCTATCAATAGAGGAATGGCTGAGGAAGTTGTGGCATAAAGATATAACAGAATACTACTATTCTATAAGAAATGATGAGCAGGTAGACTTCAGAAAAACCTGGAAAGATTAATATGAACTGAGGCTGAGTGAAGTGAGCAGAACCAGGAGAACATGATACAAAGTAACAGCCACATTGTATGATAACCAACTTTAATAGAATTAGCTCTTCTCGCCAGTACAATGATCCAAGACAATTCCAAAAGATTCATGATGGAAAATGCTAACCACATCCAGAGAAGGAAACATGGAGTTTGAATGCAGATGGAAGCATACTATTTTCACTTTTCTGTTTTTTCTTTCTCATGGTTTTTTTCCCTTTTGTTTTGATTCTTCATTCACAACACGACAAATGTGGAAATGTATTTAACATGATCGTACATGTCTAATCTCAATCAGGTTGCTTGCTGTCTTGGGGAGGGAGAAAGGAAGGGCTAAGGGAGAAAAATTTAGAACTCAAAATCTTACAAAATGAATATTGAAAACTACCTTGACATGGAATTGGGAAAAAAATAAAATATTCCTAAGTAAAAAAAAAAATTCATTTTAAATGATGGCAGGTAGACATGTGTTGTTGTCAGTTCTTCATTCTTGAAAAGGTCCAATGACATCAGGAGGGTGGTATCTTGACTTTTGAGAGAATTGGATTTAAGTGAGGCAGAGCTGAGCAAAGTTGTCAGCCTCACTCTCTCCTCCAGAGTCATTGGAGTCCAGTGGCAATGGTACTCAATACATTAAATGACCTTGGCTTTTCCAAATCAAGGTCTTTCCCCAGGTTTCTGTTTGTCTGAGGCAACACTCTTTACAGAATAAAGAAGACGTAAACAAAGAGATCAAAGACAGAGGAAAAGGTACAAAAATATTTATAGCAGATCTTTTTGTAGCAAAGAAGTATAAAAAAGGGATACCTATCAATTGGTACCATAAATTATGGTATGTTAAAATAATGGAACATCATTGAGTTGTATGAAATGACAAAAGGGAATGGATTTGGAGAAACTTTTATGAAGTAATGCACAAAGAAGCAGATCTATTTTAAGACAGTATTTTAAGACTTACAAGCTCTGATCAATTCCATGATTAATCATGACTCCAGATAAATGATGATAAAGCATACCTCCCCCCTCAAGGTGGAGAATGAGACATGCATTTTCATTCATGACCACAAAAATTTGTTCTGTTTGAGTATTATTTGTTTCAAGTGAAATGCCTGTTCTTATCCTTTGATCATTTATCAATTGGGGAATGACTTTTAGTGAATTTTCTAAAAACATATTTTTATTGGGGGCAGAATAATGTGAAGAGGTTAGTGATAGCAATGCAAACAAAAAAGGAGAAAAGAATACCAATTAAACTTTTTAAAATACACAGAAAAGAGTACAAGGAATTTCAGGTAGGGACACTGACAAGGCAAATAACGGTTAGCCCTTCCAAGTTAACTTCAATACAGGTAGCCCATATAAACTTGGAGAATCCTTATCCGAATTCCTACTCCCATGGATAAATTAGTTCCCCAAAGCTTGATTGCCATAGGGTATCCCTGAGGGCTTAGGAATAATTCTCTAATCCTATCATCCCTGCCAATGTGTTCCTTCCCAAGATTATAAATGGAGAATAAATTTAATCAGGAAGCTATAAATAGCTTGTAGAAAGGGAAATATTTCCTGGGGTAATACGTGTTGTAAAATGTCCTTCCAAAAGTCTGACACACTCCCATAAGCACATCCAGAGTCCAGGGGAAAGGGGGCTCAAACTTTGAGAGTACATGTGGTAAATGGATGACTCAAGAGTTCCTAGTTTCTTGTCTTTTTATATGAAAATGTTCATGTTGATGATTTTTTGTTCATAAGTTTAAATTATTTTTAAAATCATGGTCACATTTAAATCACAGGTCTATGGAAGCAAAGTTACACGGTGGCAAGTGAGGTGTTATCTAAGCAATGTGTGGAGATGTCTTGGAGGGCTATGGCTGTGATATGTTTGCTGTCTGTGGCACTTTGTATGGGAAGTAATATATACTTAGAAGGTCTCCATCACTTATTTTATAACCATTGGGCAGGAGAAAAAAAAAGTTTAATTAATTGATCACTTAAATCCATTTATATTTACTATCCACTTTATTCGCCATACTATCAAAATTATGATTAAGGTTATTATACTTAACCTTAATAAGTTAGTTCATAAGTACCACAGCCCATTAGTGGGTGTCAGCTAGGCACTACAAATGTCCTGCATGATTTTCAAATCCTAATATTCTCATGATATCTAGGACCAGTGCTTGTCTGTTGATTTAAAAGAGGAATATTGATGAGACTAGGGCACAGAGTCCATCAGCATAGGATCTTCCCCATTGGTAGAGATCGATTATTCGAGTAGAGAGAAGAGAGAAAGAGACAGAGACAGAGACACACAGAGACAGATAAAGAGACAGAGACAGACAAAGAGAGACAGAGGAGAAGAAGAAGAAGAAGAAGAGGAAGAAGAAGAGGAAGAAGAAGGAGGAGGAGGAAGAGGAGGAGGAGAAAGAGGAGGAGGAGGAGAACGAGAAGGAGAAGAAAAAAAGGGAAGGGAAGGGAACCCAAGAAAAGACACATGGTTCCAGTTTCCCTTCAGGGAGAAGTCTCTAAAGGGAGAGAAAGAGTATGGGAAGAAGTACATGATCAAGGTGTTGGCTATTCAACAAGTCACCTTCTTCCCAGAATCAGTCATTCCTGTCAGAGATTTCTTCCTGAAGGAAATATGGAAACTTTCACCTTCTCTCTGGAAGCAGGAGGTCAGTTTCTCTTCTCTCAATCTCCCACCAGCTACAAGCCTGATACTGATACTCACCTGGAGTGAGTCAATCTCCACCAATGAGGAGGGTCCTATGCAAATGAGACACTGAGACACTGATCATTTCCATATTACCTCTTTCTTCAGTGGTCAGACATTTTCAAAATGGCTCCTGTCAGGAAGCTTAACTTACTCTGAATATTCAACTTGCCTTGTTCTAGTTCTTTCTCAGGGAAACAAGTTGGAATAATGTTACCTTTATTTTCAGACAGCCAGGAATCCAAGTCTTCCTAGCAATTTCTATATGCCTGGAACTGTCAATTTGGATATGCTGCTCAGCACTGCAACCTGTGCCTACTAACACTTCCCCTTATAGGATGACTTGCTAATTCATCACCATCAACATATTTCACCTAGGTCAAAGTGAGATCCTGGACAATAGAAATCAGATTTACGATCCCAAGGGGCTCCATATCCCATAGAAAGTTGCATTGCTTACAATTAAAGCAGGATGCAATTAGTTATCTTCATTATACCATCCTCCTTAAGGGTCAGTTGGGTGGTGCAGTGGATAGAGCACCAGTGCAGTAGTCACAAGGACCTGAGTTCAAAATCTCACCTCAGACACTTGATACTCACTAGCTGTGTGTCCTTGGGCAAGTCACTCAACCCCAATTGCCTCATCTTGGGTCATCTTTAGTCATCCTAATGAATATCTGGTCACTGGATTCATATGGCTCTGGAGGAGAAGTGAGGCTGGTGACCTGCACAGCCCTCCCTCACTCAAAACAAAGTCAAGTTCAAGTCATGTCATTAATTCTCTGATGACATGGTCTTCTTTGGCCACGAAGGATGAATGCACACATCTTCCTTACCAATTGTGTCAATTGAGATTTTTCTAGACTCCTTTGATCAACTTCTTCAATACCCAAGGAGTTATGTGATAAAAGCAGCCAAAACTTTAAAATGTACTCTTCAATGAAAAGCAAGACATTCAATAATTTTACAAATCAAATTACTTTTACTTATTTCAGTCAATATATATGTATTGTTAATTACTTTCCTCAGTTTACTAATCACTTAATTTCTCAACAAGAAGGGGTTTTGAAAATGCCTGCCTTGATTCCCACACCACACATTGGAAATCATCTAAGTAATCTGAGATGTATGATGGAAAATTACCAACTCAACATTACCTTCAAACCATCCAAAACAATCCTACCAGGATTGAAGAAACAATGGTGGTAGACTGGAGGTTCAAAGGTAAAGGAGTTCAGGGAGTTCACTTTGGGCAAATGGACCTAGCAGTGGCTGGGGGTTAGATTTTTTTCTAATTTTCCACTAAGGCTGAACTCCTTATACATCAGTTATTGTTAGAAGGATGCTACAACTTCTTTTTAGCCAACTTGACGCTCTCTTTTGTTCTTTGGGTCATCTGTAATTTTGATTCTTCAGAGATTGTGATGCTCTAAGAGTTAAAAACCATACAGTTTTACCAGAAATATGATTTTCTTTAAAAAAAAAAAAATGGTCCAAGGAAGTTCCTTGAGATTCTAAATCACTAGGGCAGGGGAGGGAGTAGAGCCAAAATGGCACAGTAGAAAGACACACATACGGAGGCTCTCCCCACATAGCCCATAAAATACCTGTAGAGAGGGACTCTCAACAAATTCTGGAGCAGCAGAAGTGGAGAACAACAGAGCAGAGGACATTTCAAGCCCAGAGTGACCTGAAAGGCCCATAGGAAATGTCTGTTGTACCAGATGCGGAGTGGAACCCAGTCCAGCCTTAGCCGCAGCTTGGCTCTGAGAGGAGGACACCTCAGGGGCAGAATCTCCAGTCACAGCAGAAGCAAGTCCACAGATCCCTCAACTCACAGGCGCCAAAGGTCAGTGACACGATTGTTTCAGCTGGCTGGGAAGGGAGAAGGGCCTTCCTATAGCTCCAGCCTTAGGTAGCGGCTGCAGACGCCACATTAAGCAGTTCCCACACAGCCCCTACAGCAACCCGCTTCCATCGTTGGATCATGAAAACCCTGGGGGCACTGAGGAGCTGATTATTACCTCAGCCCTGTATAGAGGCCCTGAGGGAGCCGATCTTTATCTCACACCAAATGGTGGCCCTGCCCCCACAGCTTATCTGAAAATCTGTCCCTAGTACTGGCTTAGCAGAACTGGAGGCCAAATGGCTGTGGAGAGGAAACTGCTAAGATTCTGGGCACAAAAATCTCTCTCTGCTCCCAGACCAGTGTACATGCTTAATTGTGTCACCTTGGAGGAACTGAGATCTTACAGATTCCCAGAGTATACCCTACTCTTGACAAAGGACCCAAAAGTCAAGTAACTAGTTGGGAAAATACCCAAAAAAAGAAAAAAATAAGACTATAAAAGGTTACTTTCTTGGTGAACAGATATTTTCTCCCATCCTTTCTGATGAGGAAGAGCAATGCTTACCATCAGGAAAAGACATAAAAGTCAAGGCTTCTGTATCCAAAACATCCAAAATAAATATTCAGTAGTCTCAGGCCATGAAAGAGCTGAAAAAGGATTTTGAAAATCAAGTAAGAGAGATAAAGGAAAAACTGGGAAGAGAAATGAGAGAGATGCAAGAAAGGCATGAAAAGTGAGTTAACACCTTGCTAAAGGAGACCCCAAAAAATACTGAAGAAAATAAAAACTTTAAAAATAGGCTAACTCAATGGGCAAAAGAGGTTCAAAAAGCTAATGAGGAGAAGAATGCTTTAAAAAGTAGAATTAGCCAAATGGAAAAGGAGGTTCAAAAGCTCACTGAAGAAAATAGTTCTTTAAAAATTATAATGGAACAGATGGAGCCTAATGACTTTATGGGAAACCAAAAAATCACAAAACAAAACTAAAAGAATGAAAAAATGGAAGATAATGTGAAATATCGCATTGGAAAAACAACTGACCTGAAAAATAGATCCAGGAGAGACAATTTAAAAATTATGGGACTACCTGAAAGCCATGATCAAAAAAAGAACTTAGATATCATCTTTCATGAAATTATCAAGGAAAACTCTCCTGGTATTTTAGAACCAGGAGGCAAAATAAATATTGAAAGAGATTCTAAATCACTGTGGAATTTCTCAAATGCTGAGATCACTTTCTTTTTATTATTCAATTTTGGGTGCACTTCTTCCATCTATAATTTGTGCTCCAGCTCCAGGTAAAGATATACAATAACTCCATGGACTATATATTCAACCATGTGTCATAGTTTGGACTAGGGGTGGGGAACCTGTGACCTTAAGGCTATATATTGCCCTCTAGGTCCTCAAGTTCAGTCCCTTGCTTGAATCCAAACTTCACAGAACAAATCCCCTTAATTTTTTTGTGAAGTTTGGGTTAATTCAAAGTACTATTTTTGAGGCCCACATGTGGCCTCCAAACTTCAGGTTCGCCACCCCTAGTTTGGAGGATACACATTTATCCATTTAGTTTTTTCATACTAAGCTGATCTCCATGAAACTCACTGAAGAGGCTCTGCAATTTTTGAGGTCTTGATATAATCAACATGATGTCATCAACTGACTTGGGCCATCTCCATTCATCCTGATGACTATCTGGTCACTGGATCCAGATGGCTCAGGAGGAGAAAGTTACCTTGCTGGTGACCTTGCACAGCCCTCCCTCCCTCCCTCAAAACAAAATCAAGTACAAGTTATGTCATCATTTCTCTGATGTCATGGTCTTCTTCCAAATAAAGGATAAATACAACCTATGCATCGACCAAGCTGTCTGAGTGGGTAACCCAGCTCATCCTCTCCCTTCTATCCCCCTCTCCCCTTCCTTTGGGGTATACTGACTAGACATCTTTCCTTCCTCCCTCCCTCCCTCCCTCCCTCTCTTCCTTCCTTCCTTCCTTGTTTCCAAAACCTTAAACCCAGTGCACTCTGAAGGCCATGGGTTGGACATAGGTCTCTGCCCAAGCTCCACTTAATGGCTGGCTTAGAATGATTGTCAATAGTAATAGTCTCTCTTTCCCTCTCAGCATGATTTAGTTATTTTTTTTTCTTTTGCTCATTAAAAGATCCATTCCCTGACTACTTCTTAAAGAGGCCTATTTACTCAATAGGCATTACCTCTCCCTAAGTGACCACTTGAAAAGGCCAAGGTCTCCCTTTGCATCCTGGGTCATCTCCAGTCATCATGATGAATAACTATTCACTGGATCCAGATGGCTCCCTCACTCAAAACAAAGTCAAGTGCAAATCATGTGTTCATTTCTCTGATGTCATGGTCTTCTTCCAAAATGAAGACAGTGTATGGAGGATCTTATCATTCATGAGAAATCTCTCTTCCATCTAAATTTTTTGCAGATGATCCTACATGACAGTGGAAAACAACTTTGGTGAACATAATGCTTTCGATTTTGTCTTGACACTAATTAATGGTATTACACATGGTAGCCATGTCCTTCCACACTGGCAAAGAGACAGAATGTTTACTGGACAACAAATGTTCTCACCTTTATTTGGATTATTGAAATAGCCTCCTAATTGGGTTCCCGAACTCAAGTCTCTCCTTTCTCCATCCATCCTCCACTTAAGAGGCCAAAGTGGAAGCACAACTCTGGCCATGTTATCCCCCTAATCAACAAATTCCACTGGCTCCCTCTTACCTCTAGTATGAACTAGCATTTAAAGTTCTCAATTTGACTCCATCTTCCCTTTCCAACCTTATTATATAGTATTGCCTTTCACACATGCTACAGTCCAGCCAACGTGGCCTTGTTGCTTTTCCTGAAACATTATACTTCATCTACCATTTCCATGTCTTTGCCCAATTTGGTTCCCATGCCAAAGATGTACTTTCTTTATATCTTCAACCTTTTAGTTTCCTTCAAGGCTAAGATCAAATATTACCTTTTACATGAGGCCTTTTTGAATCTCTTCAATTTCTAGTCTTGCTCCCTTTAATTACTATGTACAGATTTATATGTGTACTACACTGTTAAAATAATATCATATAAAATAATATAATATGCTAAAATGGTCTCTAAGATTCACTTGGTGCCTTTCTCTTCAACACATCTTAGGTATTGATTTTTGATGAAAAGTTCTGAATTCCAATCACTTTGAGTCCCTAGTTAGGAAAATTCCTAAAACTTGGGCCTTCTGCCTAACCTTACATTTCGTTCTATTACTAGTTAACCTCTGACCTCTGGCAAAATTCATTCTACCGTTTACATTTGGGTAATGGAACAGCAGATTATATTAAAGTGTCTCTGGCTAGACAGGCATTGGAAGAGGTTAGGGAAAGAGTTGATCTTGTCTTAGGACTTTCTTCAACCTGGAGTCTCTTCTCTGAGATTCCTATAATGCCAATGTCTCTCTCTCCCATTTCCTTTCTCTGTTGTTACTCATTCTTCCCTTTGATCTTGAATTCAGACACCTAGAATCCCTTTTCTCCCTCAAATCTGAAATAACTTCTCCCCTTTTATACAAAGTGACTATGGCAAGCCCCAGTGGCTCACACAATGGCTTTGATTGATTCAAGGAGGTATACAGGGCCTGTTCATACTGGCTCTGATCATTTGATTCAATCAAAAAATGTCATCTACCTGGCCAAGTCAGCTTAACCAAATAAGGTGGTTTTAATCCTATTCTTACCTACGTGTACATTTTGTTTCCTCCTTTAGAATATAAGCTCCTTGAGGGTAGGCACTATTTAATGTATTACTTTGTATCCCCACTGCCTAACACATAATAAGTGCTTTATAAATGCTTGTTGATTTGTTCTCTAATAGCCAACCTACTGGTAATGGAGTCCTTCTGTACTTAGCTAGAACGGTCCTTAGACAAGAAATGTCCATCACTGGGACTGTTTTTCCAGTCTTCTTATACATTTCACCTTTCCCCACTCACTCTTCCATACCCTTGTGTATTCTGTGATCCAGTGACACTGGTCTCTTTGTGTTCTTTGCGGATGTTACATAAATTAATCATGCCTTTCTGACCAAAAGTAAATAGGTCCAAATATACCTGACCTTTACTTAATTAATTTAACAAGCTGTGCAATATTTTGGAAAGAATGATAAAGGTCAGCTAAACTGAAGGACTGTTGACCTAAAAAACCCACCAGTGAAGGTATCTGAAATCCAAGCAATATTATACAACTGGAATGCCCACCCATACACGAGGTGAGTAATAACTATTTTTAGCCAATTTAGGGCATCTCTAAAAGAGAGCCTAGATGAACAGAAATTGTTAGGTTTTATTCTTAAATTTGTTAACCAAGAAATTTGTGTTGTCCATTTGTCTGATTACCATGTCCACAAAAAATCGTGAGCCTAATTCCAATTAGGGCTTATGGTTACCTGAGTTGAGGTATTCTGAAGATAGGAAAATGTTCAAGAGAGAAATCAGAACTATGGTCCTTGAATATTTAAAATTCAAAACACATGGTAAAGTCTCTTGTATTGAGAATGTTTGGGAAATAAGATGTTCTGTTTAAATGAATGAGTCATTATATTTACCATAAAATATTTTGTCAAATACACAATAACATGCAGAGTTTAACTCATATTCAACATGCCATCAAATTGACTCTTCTTGAAAATACAGAAGGTCTTAGTAGGCCATGCAATATATACCCTGGTGCCATCGTTATTTGCTCAAACATCACTAGTCCGTTGTAGTTTGTCCTTCATTCTTGACAAGGACCATGACATCAGAACATGATGTCATAACTAGCAAGAGAACTAGATTTAAGTAAGGCAGGGCTGTGCAAAGTCACCAGCCTCACTTTCTCCTCTGGAGTTATCTGGGTCCAGAGGTAAGATATAGATCTGGATAACTGGAGATGGCCCCCCAAAGACAGTAGGATATTTATGAAAGAAAGATTGATGAGAGGAGCAACTGATTTGATGAGTTCCCCCAATCAGTTTGAAATTACAGGGCAATGGTTTCTATTGAAGAGCATTTTCTATGAGACACCTTTTCATCCCTCTTCAAACCTCCCATGACTTTCCCTCCATTCTCTTAGCTGAGAACCTTGCCTCATATTTTATAGAAAAAATGAAGATCATTTGTTGTGAATTCCTTTTTCTCCCTTCTTCCTCAATGTCCTATCACTCAGGTGCCTTCCACCACTCTCTCCTTGACCCCTGGCTTCAAGTGATGCCAATCACTTTACCAATGCTAATTTGTTCAAGTGATCTCATTCCATGCTATCTCCTACAGGTGATTGCCCCCTTCCATTATCCTCCCCTGCTCACTTATCTCTCCTTTTCTGCCGACTCATTTCCTACTGCCTACAAATATGCTCATTTCTCTTCCATCCTGAAAAAAACCCTCACTTGATCCTTCCTTCTCAGCTAACTATGTCCCTAAATCTCTTCTACCCTTTGTAGTCATGCTCTGCAAAAAGGCCATTTACAATAGGTACCTCCACTTTCTCTCCTCTCATTCCCTTCTTAACCCTTTACAATCTGGCCTCTGACCTTATCATTCCACCCAAAGTTACCAATGGTCTCTTAGTGGCCAAAGCCTTTTCTGAATCCTCATTCTCCTTGACCTCTCTGCAGCCTCTGACAATGTCGAACCACCTCTCTCCTTGATTCTCTCTTTTCTCCAGGTTTTTAGGACATCACTGTCTCCTACTTATCTGAGTTCTCTTTTTTAGTCTTGTTTGCTGGATTTTCCTCCAGATCATGGCCAATAACCATAGATGTCCCTCACGGTTGTATGCAGGGCCCTCTTCTCTTCTCCCACCATACTACTGCACATGGTGATCTCATCAGCTCTCATGGATTTAATTACCATCTCTATGTTGATGATTCTCAAATACTGCCTTTTCTGCTAATTTCCAGTCTCACATTTCTAACTGCCTTTCAGACATCTTAAACTCAGTATGTTCAAAACAGAACTTATTATCTTCCTCCCCTTTCTACCTTCTCTGTTACTTTGGGCAACACCATCTTCACAGTATCTCAGGTTCACAATTTGGAAGTCATTCTGGATTCCTCACTGTCTTTCATTCCATCTGCCCTCCTACTATATCCAAGCTCAAGGATGATCCAAATTTGAAGCATTAAGGAAAAGCTTGAGTTAATATATCTATGTTGTAGACTATCAGAGACAATGATTTGACAATAAATGACTATGTTTAGAAGTGTTTATGCCCCAAACACTATTTTCCCCATAAGCTCTATTAGGTTTTTAATTACGTAATTTTGCATAGCTCAGTGATTTTTAGGATCACATATGTTTTGAGAGAAATATCTTGTCTTTGAGTTTGTGTGGTAGGTTACTGTTGCCTAAAGAAATTGACTGCAACATAAACATTATGGAGGTAAAAGTCTAAGTTTTATCAAACTTAAGCACAGGTTAAAGATTCCAAAAAATAACCCTAATCCCTGAATAAAGGTTCTGATAACTTTTCTAACAAGAAATTACATCAGAGAGACAGAAATAATTTTTCTCATATTATAATCTCATACATTCTTTTAGGGTATAAAAATTAAAAAGCCATAATTCTGTGTTTCATTCAATGTCATAAAAGTAGAACAGGTTTAAACAGAACTATAGTAAACTTAAATAGCCTCTATAAGTAAACTAAGTCATGTTACAGATTAAACTATGTTTAGAAGATTCACAATGAGGGGGTCAGATTTACACACTTCAAAGTTAACTACAGTCAGAACCAGTAGAATTCCTTCAGTTAGCTAAGTCACCTTGGGAAGGAAGCTCAAATGTCCCCTTTGATTTTAATAAAAATTAAAAACACATTTAAAATAACATTAAAACAAGTAAATATATTTTAAAGTATATTATAATGAAAAGATTATCATAACACCTATGTTGCTTTACAGCAGTACTAGCTTACTTCAGTAACTGGTATAGATTACTAAAAAATGACTTGTTGGCTCCATTAAGAGTTGCTGTGGCCAAAAACAACATCACCTGAACATTACCCTGGGGAAGAATCTCTCCGAGCTCGGGTCTTTAGGTGAAAGATACTCAGTTCTTTGCCAATTCCATACTGAAAACCTTTCCAATTTTGTAGGAGGTATCTGAACTTGAACTTATTTCACTGGTATGACCTTTGATAATGTAGGCTATGCCATCAAAATACATAGCTCTATGCCATGAGGAGATATCACAGTAGGTCTTTAATAGAAGGTGCAGTGTAGTACTGTGAAGAAATTGTTTCTTTGAATTTTCTGTATAAGTAGGGGATAGCCAGGTGGAGCAGTAGATAGAGTGCAAGACCTAGAGACAGGAAGACTAGTCTTCTTGAGTTCAAATAGCTTTAATAATTTAATAGCTGTGTGACCCTGGGCAAGTCACTTAACCTAACCCCGTTTGCCTCAGTTTCCTCATCTGTAAAATGAGCTAGAAAAGGAAATGGCAAACCACTCCAGTATCTTTGGGGGTCACAAAAAGTTGAGCAAGACTGAAACAAGTGAACAAGACCCTGGATAAATCACTTAACCCCATTTGCCTCAGTTTCCTTATCAGGAAAATGAACTAGAAAAGGAAATAGCAAACTACTCAAGTATTTGCCAAGAAAACCCCAAAAGGAGTCATGAAGAGTTGGGCATGATTGAATAGCAACCATAATAGGATTTTATAGTAATTGTTTCAACCTTATCAGCAAAGTAATAGCTCATTCACAAATTTCAAAAGTCTCAGCATAGAGACCTTCAGGAGAAAGGAAGATTTTTATCTTCTTTATGTTATCTATCCCCTGTGGAGACTCATGTCCCCTCTATTGGTTTTGCCACATTGTCATTCTTTTTGCTCTTTTGTTTCATTAAATAGCTCTTCTAGTTAATAAACCTTGCTATTATCACAGCCAGATATGAGAATAAAATGTAATTATTCACCTCTTAGTTTGTCCTTTTGCCTTTAGCAAATAGCTTGCAGGTGCATGAAAGAGAATGATTATAAACAGCAGCTATCGAGAATATTCACCTCAAATCACAATGAGATAACTGAACGCCATATAGTACATTTTGGATTATGTTAACCAACTATTCAAGGCCTGGTCAAAATTGGGGCCATGAGTCATCAGAGCCAGACATTCAAAGCTTTATCGATGACGTGGGGCATGACACAAAGCACTGAATGTGGAGTCAGAGAATGAAGGTTCACAATCTTGCCTTAGAGGAAGTCACACCACTTTTCCATAACATCAGTGGGTTAGATCATTGTTCGAACATTCAGTCTGTTCTGACTCTTCATGACCCTATGGACCATGGTATACCAACACTGTCCGTGGGATTTTCTTAGCAAAGATACTAGAGTGATAAACCTTCTTCAGGTTTAATGGGTTGGATTGGATCACCTCCAAATTTCCCAATGTGGATGATACTACTCTTCAGGGAGGCACTGGAATAATGGGGGCGTGTGGTGTGGTAGTAGCTTCAATGTAATTGGAAGACTTTGGATAAAAATAAGGGGCCAGTAGAAGCACAAGGAAAGACGAGAAGAAAATTTTGAAAAACTGTACATGTTTACTTTGTTGTGTAACAGAGTTAAAATCATAGTGATCCATTATTTTCCAAATAACCATATAAACAGTGATCAAGTCTGTTGACAAGTCTTAACAAGCAAGTGCTGGTAGGTTAGCATGTAGCACATTGTTGGGAAGTCCAGCATGCATCAGCAGGAATATGGGCCTGTAACAACTTATTTATAATATGATACTATATGGTTACATGAAGCAATATTTCATCCTCAAAATTTCAATGCAGGGAAAAACCCCACACATTTACAATAAATTATTAAATTTAGGATGCATCATTTAAAAAAAATTGTTTTTTTAAATGATGCAAATGTCAAAAAACCACCAAACCTGTTGAAAGGTTAAAGAAAGTAGATTTCCAGGGCGGTGCTGAGTAAATTTTTTTAAAGGGGGGTAGTGGGTCAAATAAGTTTGGGAACCTCTGCCCTGAACCCTATCAGCAAATCTAAAATTACCAATCATTGCAGAGCGGGAAATAGAGTTTATATCTACTGCCATCTGGTATTGGAGACCATGGAACCAGAATCTGAGGGTTTTTAACCAACATACTGTGTGGACAGTCAGTAAGCATTAATTTAGCACCTACTATGTGCTACGCACTGAGGATTCTAAGACAAAAAAATTAAACCATCTCTGCCCTTAAGGGGTTTATATTCTAGCAGAGGAAGCAACCTGTCCATATATAAGTAGATACAAAATACATACAAAGGAAATAAATGGTTATTTTGGAAGGGGAGTTGGGGAGGCCCTAGCTAGACTTTAGCCTCATTCTTTTTTCCAAAATGAAGGACAAACTACAACTACAAAAATAATAATAGGAAATGTTGAGCTGAGCTTTGAAAGAAATTAGGAGTTCCAAGAGATTGGATTGGGTAAAACAATATACTGGGAATGTAAACACTAGTAAAAAGAAAGTCCCTTCTTGCCTTCAAGGAGCTTACATTCTAATGGGGAAACTGAAATTGGGGCCTGGGGAAAGAAAAGGGGTCTTTTGCCTGGCAAGGTTGAGAAGTTATCTGCCAAGTGAGCCAGGTTCGGAGGCTGTTGTTCCGTAGTGTCCGACTCTTAGAGACCCCATGTGGAGTTTCCTTGGCAAAGATACTGGAGTGGTTTCTCATTTCCTTCTCCAGCTCATTTTACAAATGAGGAAACTGAGGCAAAGAGGAAGTGACTTGCTCAGGGTCACATAGCTAGTGAGTGTTTGAAACCCAATTTGAATTCAGATCTTCCTGCTCCAGTCCTGGTGCTCTATCCTCTACACTACTTAACTAACACAAGCATATTCCAGGCATGGGGGACATCCACAGAGATAGAGATAGCAGATAGAATGTCAAGGATGAGAAAGAAAGGAAACAGGCCATTATTAAGTACTTACTACAAGTACTTTACAGATATCATCTCATTTATTCCTCATAAACATGGGAGCTATATCCACATCTTACACTTGAGGAAACTAAGGTAGACAGTTACTAAGTGTCTGAGGCAGCATTTGAATGCAGGTCCTCTGGAATTATGTCCATTGGCTCTAGGCTGAGTCTGCAAACAGGGTGGTTTGGCTGTGACAGAGAGTGTAGGATAGGGGACAGATAATGTGCAATATGGTAGAAAAGATTGCAAGCTGAATTTTAAAGGGCTTTCAGTACCAAACAGAGCAGTTTGTATGGTTCTAGAGGAACGGAGCCACCCACAGGACATTTTGTGGTCAGACATGTGCTTTAGCCACATCCACTTGGCACTTATGTCAAGAATGGAGAGGCGAGAGATTTGAGGCAACAAAACCAATTTAAAAGGCTATATAGTCCAGGAGAGAAGTGATGTGCGTGATCTTGGTATGATGACTGTGAGAATGAAGAGAAGGTGTTAGAGGCAGAATGCATGGTAAAGATAGAAGGAATAAGATTGGATGACTTGATTGCTAGGTGGGATAAAAGAGAAAGATGACTGTAAGGACCTCTGACTAGAGGATCTCCACCCTTTTGTCCTGATGAGTAAGTGGTCAAGCTGAGAATAATGGAGATGACAAGGATATGGAAAGTCTCCTAGTTATTTTTGATTGTCACTCTACCCTTATTGTCCCTCTGTCAGGGAAGCGGATCTATGGGCTCTTGACCAACAGTACTCAACCAGTGAGTAACTCTGTCTTCAAATTGCTAGAGCTGCCTATGACTCTATTACCCAACATGGGGCTACAGAATGACCATTAGCTCTCCCCATATTTAGACATCCTCTAGTGGTCACTGACCATAAGTATGACCTGAAGTTTCTCCTGGAAGGTCAAGATATAGGTTCTCAATCAATGAGACCCTGTATTTTACTTTGCCTCTCTTCCATATCATCTGTGTATCAAGCACTATAAAACTAAGGCTCTGGAGGAAGCGAGCATCTCAGATCGTGAGGAAGATCTGAGATCTCATTCATTAAAGTGAGTCATGTCCTTTTAATAAATGATTATTGGCTCAGAGTTCTGCCTCAGTGGTTTTTCTTGCAGATTGGATGTTTTTGCTGTTGATCATAAAGAATATTTTATTCATCAAATTAAAGAAACTTTAAAAACAATTTTTCTTTTTTCAAAGTTTTTCTGGGGGAAGACAATGGGGGTTGAGTTAACCAGGGTCATACAACTAAAAAGTGTCTGAGGTCAGACCTGAACTCATGTCCTCCTGATTCTGGGGCTAGTGCTCTATCCACTGTATCACTTAGCTTCCCTTTTTTTTCCTCTCTTTTTAAAAGTTGATTTGAAGCCTTTTTTTTTTAAACAACATTTCTGGATCTACACACATAAAACACCCCCACTTCCACCCCCTCCCTACACCCACATTCCATCCCCAAAAAGAAATCCTTCCTCACAAAAAGGTACAATTAACCAAAACCAACTGATTCAGTGACCCTGAATACAGTTAATTGTGGGATAGCAAAATGGATGGAGCATTGGAACTGGAGGAAGTGCTGGAACTCAGTAAGGCCTGAGTTCAAATTTGACCCTAGAAATTTACCAGCTATGTGACCTGGCAAGTCACTTGACCCATATCTCAATGTCCTCATCTGTGAACTCTGGATAACAATATTACCTACTTCTCATGGTTATTATGAAGATTGAATGAGATAACATCTATAAAACATTTCGCAAACCTTAAGGTGTTATATAAATCAGAAATGAGATACAATACAAAATTTCTTTTGGGACATTAGAATATGTCCCTGTATGTTCACCTATGAATTTGATAGATAAATCTGGAAGCTATTTGCGTAATGAACTCATGGCAGCTGATGAAGTCACCAAGAGAGGAGATAGGGAGAGAAGAGGGCTCAGGTCAGAGCTTTAGAGGACAATTACAGTTTGAGGGTGGGACATGAGTGGTCTGCCAGCAGAGTTGTACTCAGTGACCGTCAAGGTCCCTTCTTGCTCTAACTACAATCCTATGAAAAGAGACTAAGCAGATAGACGCTTAAGGCACCTTTTGCCTCTAAATCTTGTGATTCTTTCATCAGGATCAGAGGTCTCATTTTCAAGAGATTAGGAACATTTGAGGAGAAGGTCATTTTGTACTGTTATGATCATTTTTCAGGGGTACACCTGGAAGACTGAAATTCTATTCCTGGCCCAAAGGGACCTAGCCAATAAGGAACCCAATCCTGGGAGCATGTGGTGCTTCTGGAAATTCGCGATGACTTGGAATGGAAGGATCCAGGTCTCCATTCTGAATTAGATTCCAAGCGTACATACGGAAGACTCCAACAACTTTGACTCGCTCTTCTCTGACTTGTTGAGAATTATAATAAGGGAGAGTTCAGATAAAGAGGAGCAGAGCCACAGAGGGAGGGTACTTACCAAAACTTTATTATGACTCACAAAGTGAGGAGGAGGAGAGATGCCAACAGAGAACAGAGATAATGTCTAGACACCATATGAACAATGGTTTCCCCACTCCATTAAAAGGTCCAAAGACCCTCAAGGCTCAAACTTATACAGAATTTTAGACAAAAAGCCAGAATTCAAGCAATAGAATTCTCTGTGATCTGAAGAATAGTCAAGCCCAGTGAAATAAGGATACTTTCTAAATTACATATAAGGCATAAGGATGTGATGCATGAAAAGTTTGAGAGACATAATTTCTCGTCAATTAGCTATCATTCTATTATGATTAGCAAATAATTGATAAAACGATATCATTTGGTTTTCTGTGGCAAATCAAAGTCTCCTCATAGTAACTTCTTAACATTTATATGCCCTTGTTCCTGATAGGCAGCAATCAATCCTGATAGGTTAACAATTAATAAGAGGATGAATATTATTTTGAGAAGTGGGCTTGACGAGGTTTAGGGGTGATGGTGACCCCAATATACTGACAGTCCAGGTCGTGTTTTAATGAATTAGACTCAAGCCTTCTTAAAGCCAAAGAAAACAAAGTTTATTAAAGATTCACCAAATTGGATTGCCTCTTAAGGAGCCTAAGCAATTGTGACACTTGGATTCATAAGCAGGCCAGACAGAATCCCAGCCAGACAGAGTCTGAGCTGGATTGAATTCATGGAGCCTTCATGGAGGCAAGATGGAACTTAAATACAGAAAAGAGTATAGGAGGGATCTGGGGGGTGGTCTCATAGTCCAGGGTGATAGGAGGAGGGATTTAGGAAGGGTCTTGAGGAAAAGTTCAAGGAGAGAATCCAAGGAGGGTCAAGGCTGGAAACAGCAGGAGGCTATCAGGAGATATCAGACAATGGAAGGTTTGGGTGGGAAGCAGGTGGGGCAATCCTGAGATCTTGATAGGGGCAGTTTGATCTTGATGGCAGTGGTTGGCAGCCTGGGGAATGAGGTTTTGATGGGATCAAGGGTGGGGGGTGCAACAGAGACCTGAGTAGAAT